>CM040243.1:238814007-239311507 GCA_022545495.1 Chrysanthemum lavandulifolium | reverse complement strand
TTTAAACTTATAAAGAAGAATAACATGAGTCGTTGTTGAATGCATATAGTTATTTTTTTCTTCCGGATATCCTTACTTAATCTTATAAAAAAGAATAACATGAGTCGTTCGTATATGTACAATCTTATATATTTATTTACATGTCACTGTAACTCGTGTTTTCTTTTTTTTATATTTACAATATCGTGTAAATACATTAATTTAATATATAAAAATAATAATATTTATCAATAACAACATATATGTTGTGATTTTTTAAATATAAAATATACCGGTATAAAGTCTAGGGTATTTATTAAATTTATAAAGTTATTAAAAAAATATGAAAGTTGAAAAGTATACTTAAGTCCATAACAACTAAAGTTTTATTAATTATCTCTCTTCTTTTCAAGATTTTCTTTTACAAAAGTGACACATGTGTTTAGGGGTGTAAACGAGTCGAACTTTGGCAGAGCTCGACTCAACTCGACAATATTTTGATTGGCTCGAGCTCGGCTCGATATCTCGACGAGCCATCATGAGAGAAGCTCGAGTTCGGCTAAAAAATGTTGAATTGGGCTCGAGATCAGCTCGAATTATATGTAATGATGTTGGTTTTAAACCAACTAAAATTAAAATACATTTTAAGATTTGAATTTGGCTCGAGCTTAGTTCTCGACACATTCATAAATTTACATATAAACCATACAACTAGTATATGTTAAAAAAAACATATATATATTACTTAAAAGCTGGATAATAACTCGAGTCGAGCCTATATAAGCTCGAGCTTGACTCGTTAAACGTTTCGAGATCATTTCTAGGCTCGAGCTCGAGCTCGGGGCTCAATAAAGCTCGGCTCGAATGAGCTCGAGTTACTTGACAAAAGCACGACTCGTTACACCCTTACATGTGTCTTTATACATATTTATTTGTTGGATGAAATTTAAATGAGTTTGACCAAATTAACGTCAATTTTCACTTTCTTCACCCATAGTAATGCTCCATACAAAATGGTGTATTTTTATTGGTTTAATTGAGTTTTTGGATTTTTTTTTTCTCTTTTTAAAAATCTCTTATTATATAAACGATTTTAAGAACTTTCAAAAAACACAAGCTTTTTATTAAAAATAAAATCAAGAACTTAACATTTTATTTTAAGTTTTGTTAAACAATACTCATTGAGTAAAGGTTAAAAATCATTTATTAACTCATTATTTTTATATTTAAGTTGAATTTTAAAATAAAATTTATTATTACACCCATGATTTATGATGGATAACCTTGTTTATAAGTTAAAATCAATCAATTAAGAAAAGAATGAGATAAGTAACTATATTGAATATGAAAATAATGAGTTATAAATAATTTTTAAACTCTTCCCATTATCAAATCTTTTCTTGTTTGGTGAATCAAGGAAAGAAAAGTTTTAGAATATACGTACAAAAGAAATATACATTTTTGTTATGGGTTAAGATATCCATACCCTTCTAAAGTAATTCTAAGACTGTTTAAACAATTTTTTTTTTTTTATCTTTTTTATAATTTTGTTTTTTTTTATAAAACTATGAAACAAAAAGTACGAAACAAAAAAATATTAAATTTGACAAACAATGCGAAACATAAACTGATAAAAAAAAATACCAAAAATAAACTGACAAAAAATGTTTTATTATTGTTAATAGAGATAGTAAAAAGTGGAGCATGCAAAGTAAAAGAAGAGGCATAAGGTATGCATAACAACACTCATCCACTATAAATTGTGTACAAAACACGATTTTTTTTTTTGTTTCGTATCTTTTTTTTTTACTACTCATTACTTGTTAAATTTTATACTTTATGTTATGTATTTATTTTATTTTTAGTTCGTATGTTTTTTAACCGTATCGTATTGTATGATTTATGTAATATTTTTATTATTAATGATCTTTAATTTTGTTGTTAAAAAAAAATAAAAAAAAAAAAAAAAAAAAAAAGTCACCACTGAATAACTAGGTTAAAGAGAAAAACGGTATGTGCGAACTTGAAATCACCACCGTGCATAGCCTTATGCGTTAGGCAACATAGCTTGTCAATTAATGTAAAAAAATATACAAATCTTGCCCCCCTCTATTTGTCACAATAAATATGAATGCAAAGTTAGTTTAATGTATAAATTTAGACAAATTTGGAAAGGCCTGCAGGATGTTTGATAGCACGTCAAAAACTTAATTAGGGCCTGTTTGGTTTGTAGATGGGGTTAGGATTTGGATTTGGATTTGGATTTGAATTTGGATTAGGATTTAGATTTTGATTTGATGTAGGAGAAAAAACATTATAAAATAAATATGCAATTATTTTATTAAGATATATAAATATAAAAAGAGAATGTGAGAGGAAGAAAATAAAAAAAAAAATATAAAGTAATGGGACCGACATGTAAAAACGAATCCAGCCACCCACATGGGGTTTCTCTCTTTAACTGTTTGGGGTTCCATCCCATTTTCAAATCCTAAAACTTCAACCAAATGAACATATATTGACTCACGCCAAAGTTGGGCCTAAACACAAAGAACCAAACGGACCCTTGCTTATAAGATATGAATATATTATTTAACCATAGTGGCTATGTTTGGCACATCTGTTATATAATAAAACAAAACCTTTAGTCGGAATTTTTCATTTCAAAAAAATCAATTCATACATTATTTGGTAATATTTTATTTATTTATTATTATTTTTATTTTAATATATTTACTAAAACAACTCAAATATTCCGGATTTGGCAATAGTTAAAAAAAGAAAAAAATAATAAATATAAAAGTTTAAGTGTTAAAAGTATAAAGAAAAAAACTTAGTAAAAAGCGGGAGTGATTTTAAAAATATTTGTGTCTAATGTAAAGAAATAAATTAGTAATTGATTATTAAAAAAACACAATATATAAAAAACCACGCGTGCGCGGGTATTATAACTAGTGAGATTATAAAGAGATTATGCTTATTTTTTAAAAATAAGTTACTTAAAAAATAATTTTTGTTTGGCAGACATAACTTATAAAAGATTAAAAAAATAAAATCTTCTATAATCTCTGAAAATAAAAAGTTATTTCATGTAGCTTATAAAAATAATCTCCTTTTATAATCTTTTTCAAAGAACAACACCAAAGACTAAAGACCAAAGACCAAAGACCAAGACTAACATCAAGAATAAAGAATAACACCAACACAATGTATTTTTGCTAAATATACCCGACATGTGTCCCAACAAAAAAAATTCCCCTCTCCTTTTTTTTCTTTTAATGTTCGGTTAAGGGGCATTTTTGTCCTTTATTTCGTTTTTTAATTTCACCCCCGAACTTTTAAATGCTATAATTATCAAACGACAAACTTTTATGAAAAATCGATTTTACCATAATTTTAAAAATTTAATTCTCTTTAGTTTGATATGTTTTTTTATTTATAAATCGGAACTTTTTTTTAGATTTCAAACTGGTTATGATTTTCTTGAAATTTTCGATACATTCGACCATACTTTTGTCTAATTTAAATGTTGAATTATGCAAAACTTAAAACATGAAAGTTGTAGTTTTTTGGCCGTTATTTACCCAGAAGTTTGAATTACTCAATTTGATATGATATGAGTGAGATATCACGTTTTAAGAATGACGTTTTACACATATTTAGTGCACACAGAATGTTTGATAAAATGTCTAAAATATATTTTTATTTTAAAAATTTGTTTAAATGCACTAATTGCTCTACCACAATACATTTTTTGTTATTTTTGTTATTTCTAGCTTTTTTTTTACTGATGTACAAAGACTAAATGATAAACAGACTACCTGATGAACAACAACCAACTCATAAACTTGTGAACATTTTGACCTTAATTGATGAACATTGTGACTTTTTTAAACAACTGGTTAATATTATGATTTTTTTATGGAAAACTGATAAACTGATCAATATTATAATTTTTGTTTACAAAATTGATGAACTGATGAACATTATGATTTTTTTGTTAGAAAAATGATGAATAACGTAATCTAACTTATGAATATTGTGATATAACTAATGAGCAAAAATAAAGAGAACTGATGAACATTGTGATGAACTGATGAACAGCTATTTTTATTGATGATTAACACTTTTTATTGATGAACAACACTTTTTATTGATGTATAAATAAACAACTCTTTTTATTGATAAACATTACTTTTGTATTGATGAACAACATTTTTTATTAATAAAAAAAGTAAATCTTTTGCGAAAGTAAGAATCTTGTTAAGAGTCTTAATAAAAAAAAAGTAAATCTCTCATGAACAAAACTTCGTTTTTAATGAACAAAAGTAATACCGTGAAGTTCATGAACAAAAGTAATATGGGAGAGAAAGTTAATAAACAATTATATTTTGATGAATAGAAGTCGGTTCATCGATTTTGAACAAGATTAATCGATTAACAACAATTAATCGGTTAATATGTCTTGTTTATCAGCTTCATCGCCTTGCACAAAACTAACGATAAACAATACTAATTGATGTCAAGATTAATCGATGAAACAAGACTAATCGATGAACAAAGATACATTTTCTATAAAAAAATTAACGATTAAAAACATCACTTTTGAATACTATATTAATAAAATGATTAATAATGCGTTGTGGTACAAAAATTAAAGCATTTAACGAATTTTAACACTAAAAATCTAAGCTAGGCGTTTCATCAAACACTACGCCAAGCAACAAATATGACTAAAACACCATCTTTAATGTGTGATATCTCACTCATATCATATCGGATTTGAGTGATCCAAAATTCTGGTTAAGAGTGAACCAAAGTCTACAACTTTCATGTCCGAATTATTTCATCGGCAATTTGGAAGGTAAAATATAGGTCGAAAATGGCAAAAATATCAAGACCTAATAAATATGTAAAAAAAGTTTTAAAATAACTAACAAGATTTATACCAAATTAAAGATAATTAAATTGTAAAATTGTGGTGAAATCGGTTTTTTCTAAAAGTTTGTCGTTTGTGAGTCATATGCGTTTTATTCGAGGGTGAAAAGCAAATACAAGACAAATTACCATTTTACCCCTAAACGGATTTTTTTGAAAAAAAAAACAAGGTGGAGCGACACGTATCAGTTGAAGAGTGACTTTTTACACTTTTTAAATTTTTATACTTTGTAATAGATCAGCTACCTTTAACGATATCCTAGCAAACAACAGTCCAAAAAAATGCGGTTGTGTTTGGCGAATGGCTTGTAAGAGCCAGAGTTTTTAAAATAAGCTAACTTACAAAATAATTTGTGTTTGTCACATAGGCGATAGAAATATTTATAAGCCGCAGCTGATGTGCTAATGGAGGCTTTAGGTAATCAAATTATTTAAATACTTTTCAAAATATTGTGAATTATCACATAAAAATAAAAAATATATAAATTTAATTTGATATATTTTTATGCGATTTTACATTAATAAGTTTCCACTCCAACTAATTCGTCAAATAACTTAATAAAAATATAAGCTACAGCTTCCAGCTTATAATATAAGCTCCACCCTGATCTCCACCTCCAACACATTTTGCCAAACAAACCAACCTAGTATACTTCATAAAATTAAGAGTAAATTACACCGTTCGTCCTTGTGGTTTGCGTTGACCGCAGGAGTTCGTCCTTTGACCAAAAAAGTTGCACCGTCCATCCTTAAGTGGCAAACGTTATGCGCCATTAGTCCTCCTCTAACGGAGCCCACTAACGGTCGTTAAGTCTTGTTAACACGAGGGTATAATCGCCATTTCAACACCATAAGGACGAACGGTGCAAGGACGAACGGTGTAGTTTACACTTTTGTCCCTTTTACGTTTTCGTTCGTTTTCTTACGTTTCGTCCGCTTTCACGTTTATTTACGTTTTAAACGCATTTCTTACGCCGACCATTTTGTATGTTTTCAACCGCTTTTACGTTTTCGTCCGCTTTCTTACGTTTTCATCCGTTTTCATCCATTTTATCGTTTTGTCCGCTTTAATACATTTCTTAGTTTTCTTCGTTTTCTCTTTTTACGTTTTCGTCTTTTTACGTTTTCATCCATTTCTTACGTTTTCGTCCATTTTCTTACGTTTTGTCTCCTTTTCACGATTTACTCTTTTTACGTTTTCGTCGGTTTTTACATTTTCGTTCATTTCTTACGTTTTCGTCTATTTTTTACGTTTTCGTCGTTTTCTTACGTTTTCGCTCGCTTTTTAACGTTTTCGTCCGCTTTCTTACGCCATCCGTTTTGTTATGTTTTAAATGCTGTCTTACGTTTTACTCGCTTTTTACGCCATCATCGGGTTTTACGTTTTCGTCCGCTTTCTTACGCTTTAAAACGTGAAGAAAACGAAAAACAGACGCTTTAAAACGTAAAACATACGAAAACGTAATAAAACGACGAAAACATAAACGATGTTTCGTTCTGTTTTTACGTTTTCGCTTTTTACGTTTTAACGTGCGTTTTACGCTTTCGTGAAAACGACGAAAACGTAAAAAATGTATTTAAAACGTAAAAGAAGAGTAAAACGTAAAAAGGAAGAAACATAAAAGACGGACGAAAACGTAAGAAAACGACGAAAACGTAAGAAACGGACGAAACGTAAAACCGATGAAAACGTAAAATAACAGAGTCAAACGATGAAAACAGTACGAAACGAAGAAACGGACGAAAACGTAAAAACGAAAACGTAAGAAAACTTAAAAAAATAGATGAAAACGTAAGAAATGAACGAAATGTAAAAAACGGACGAAAACGTAAAAACAGAGTAAATCGAAGAAAAGCGACAAAACGTAAGAAAATGGACGAAACGTAATAAAATGGATGAAACGTAAAAAAGACGAAAACGTAAAAAGCAGAGTACAACGAAGAAAACGAAAGAAACGTAAAACGGATGAAAGCGACGAAAACGGACGAAACGGAAAAAAGCGGGTAAAGCGTAAAAACGGTTAAAACATAAGAAAATGACGAAAACGTAAGAAAACGGACGAAACGTAAAAACGGAGTTAAAAGTAAGATAACGGACGAAAAGGTAAGAAAGCGGACGAAACGTAAGAAAGCGGACGAAAACGTAAAAACGGACAAAAGTGTAAACTACACCGTTCGTCGCTATGGTGTTGAAATGACGATTATACCTCCGTGTTAACAAGACTTAACGACCATTAGTGGGCTCCGTTAGAGGAGGGACTAATGGCGCATAACGTTTCTTGCCACTTAAGGATGGACGGTGCAACTTTTTTCATCGAACGACGAACTCCTGCAGAACGCAAACCACAAAAGACGAACGTGTAATTTACTCTAAAATTAATTCTGCCCATGAGAAAATAACTCTAACATTTTTCTAGTCATGTTAAAGAAATGGGTTGGTAAAACCGGAAAAGAGAAGGCAAGAAAGCGTGAATGTGTTGAGGTTTTACAAGTAGTTAAGTACGGATATACGATATATACAATTATTAAAGGAGGAATACGTGTCGCTAACTTTTGGCCTGAAATTTTTATATTAGAACGTGATCATTGTGACTTGCAAATTTATGTTTGTTACGTGAGATTATGAAAAGATTATGGTTATCTTTAAAAAAATAAGCTATTTTGATATAATTATTTCAAGGTAATATTTGATGAACTTATTTCAGACTAGATTAATCATAACGCTAAATTCACTAGTAAAAATGGAAGTGTACGTGTACTATGTGACCGTGATGTCGTTGAAAACAACGGTGACACTAGTCATTGCGGTACGCAAACACAACTACAGTGATTCATTGGCAAGAATTTGAAGATCTTAGGACGAAAGAGTAAATATATGTATGCGTTCTAAAGGAGAAGATCGATTAACACATAACCTTCAAAATAAGTATCTTAAACTTCGTTTTGTACAAGATTGCACTTGATAAGGACACAAACGGTTTGTGTGAATAGTTTCCAAGTTAGAGATTTTATATATTGCATGGATAAAGATTATGGATGTTAGTAAATTGGGTATAAATCAAGTGCAGTCGTAATCACGTCCATATATATTTCGTTTTAATCATCTTTATCCATCTTTATTTAGTCTTAATGAAAATGGAAGAAAATAATAATAATAATAAAAAAATGTTTTTAACCACATATTTCAAAACGAAAATGAGAATTTTATAAG
Organism: Chrysanthemum lavandulifolium; assembly: GCA_022545495.1. Taxonomy (NCBI): domain Eukaryota; kingdom Viridiplantae; phylum Streptophyta; class Magnoliopsida; order Asterales; family Asteraceae; genus Chrysanthemum; species Chrysanthemum lavandulifolium. The sequence goes on along the minus strand of CM040243.1, from coordinate 239,303,379 downwards.
AGATGATTTTTTCTAAGTGCATCTAAAATGTATAACTTTAGTTAATTTTCATCATTTTCATTTTACTTTATTTTATTCGATCTTTCTTTACCTTATTTCATAACTAAATCGAATGGATAAACTCATAAAAGATATAAAATCAAAATCCACTAGATATAGGAAAAGAGTTAAGGGCTTGGACAAAAGTTCAAAACATACGACATATTCTTTTAAAGATTAAATGGACAAATTATAATTATTCATTTTCTTTTTAAATATTAAATATCACATAAATTCTTAATCATTACACGAAATGAGTCATACCATTGTAACGAGAACTAAATCATCTTTTTATAGATGAACACTTCTATATACTTTTAACAAACTATTTTTCGATTTTTTTTGGGTGTTGAAATTTTGGCTCTGAAAATAACATGTGATTTATAAAATCGAAGTTGATTTGTTATTTTAAAAATCACATGTGATTTGTGATAGCAGGGTTCGGGGTGGTACTTCTATCGATTATACTACTTTTACTAATTATCTAATCTTCTAATTAACTAGTGGATAGATTATGCTAATTGAGGTGTGCTCGTATGATAATTAGAGATGTGTTCACTTATATGCTATTACTTCATAGTTATCTCTTATTGGTCGGTTGAATTGTCACTTCATTTATCTTAATTGGTGCGTTGTATTCCATTTGGTCGTAGGGTGGTGCCTAATTCCCTAGTTCTATGAATTGCAACTCTCCTTTAGAATACTCGGGATCGGCAAGTGCAATGGCATCTCCCGAATACACTACTATCCTAAAGCTACAATTCACGCAATAAACACAACGAATGGCCTAATGTGCACTCAAAGGCTTTTTGCTATTTAGGACGCTCAAGCTCGCAACAATGAAAGAAGAAACCGCCCTTACTCTAGCGTCTACCAATTAAGACAACAGACAACCTAACAACAATCAATAACTAGGTTTCATAGATCTAAGAAACACAAGAATAATTTAGCTAGACATGTTAAACAAGCAAGCATACACACATACAATTGAATATGGGGTAGAAATAATGATAAATTGGATAAACAAACTTATCTTGTGATGTAAAATAGGGTATGAGACCCTAGAATATTGTCCAAGTCGGACTACAACTGAGTTAGGGTTTGCTCTCCAAAATTCTACCTCTCCAAATACAGAAAAATCAAATCCTATATATAGATTTACAATCGCGATGGCGTCACCTTTTGCTAGTGACGCCGTCATGTCGCCGTCATTAGGGTTTCGTTTGGGCCAAGTCATCGTTGGGAAGGCGTCAGTTGAGATGTGTGACGCCGTCAGTCTTCATGCAGGACGTCGTCTGAATCTTGGATCTTGGGCGTCGTGTAAAATTTGTGAGTGACGCCTTCGAATTTAGGCTTGACGCCGAACTTTATGACCGAAATTCACCGAGCGGTCGCGCACTTTGATCAAGTCTTATAGAGGGACGGCGTCGCCGTTTGGTTGGGACGCCGTCGGTGTTTTGAAGTGCTTTTAATCTTGACTTTGCCATTTTCTTCATGTTTTCGCTCCTTTTCGTCCAAATGTACTTTATTCCAGCATTTTGTTTCCAAAAGACCTAAAGTGTGAAAAGTAACGATTTTGAGTAGTAACGGATATAAAATGTGTCGATTTAGGGCTTAAATGACCCCTTAAAAACGTCTGTTTTAAATCCTTATTAATTTGTGAAATCAGATGTAATTTGTAAAATAACAAATCACATGTGATTTTACAAATAATCATATATGATTTGTGAAATCACACGTAATTTTAGAAATAACAGATTAAAGTGATTTTTCAGGACGGAAATTTAAACATTAAATAAAAAACACAAAACAAAAGTTTGTCGAACGTATATCGAAGTGCCCGTCTAATGAAAGATAATAAAATTGTTGCAATGCCGTATTTTTTGTCACTTGATAATTTACGTGTACGAAATATTTTTTATTTTCAAAAATAGTGGAACGTGATTTTTTTTAGTGAAAAAATGAATGACCAAGATTTATTCATTTAATCTTCAGTGAATTTGATCTATATTGATCTCATTGTTAGTTTAAATTTTATATTAGGTTCTATTTAAATAAAAAATGACTTAACACATACATAGTTAGTCTTATTATTTTATATTTTTAAATATCATTCTCTATTAAGTTATAAACAAACAATTTTTTATAACTTATTAAATTCAGTTTTTTTCCACATTAATTAAGTTAAGTAAAATTCAAATACCATTTATCTTTTTTAAACAATGCCTACCATCCTTAATAAAAATCACTTGTGTCCATAACTTTTGACTCAAAGAATATCAATGCAAAAATAAGCTATGATTGATATTTTTATATATAACCATATGCCCACTAGGGTAGTTCATCATATTTTTTTGGCATTTTTTTTAACAATTTGTTAATTGTAAGGGTGTTCACGGGCGGTTTCTTTTCGGTTCGGTTAGATTTTAACTATCCATCGCGGGGGTAGTTCATTTTACTATCCGAAACCGAACCGTCTAAAGCGAGCAACCGGACACGCGGTACTGAAATGAAATGCGGTTACCCGCAGCTTCAGTCACTGATTAACCATTTTAAAAATTAATCGAATTGAATCGGACCAACAATAACATAAATTAGAACGTAATATGTCAATTGTAGTAAAATTAAATAACAATGAAAAGATTTAAGTCATAATAATGTTGTTTCGTCATAATAAAAGCATTCAAATTATCATATGTAACAAAATAATTAATATTATTTATTTGACGCTTATAAGACGATCACTTTAATCATATGTAATCCATGGACGTTAGTAAATGATCACATTAGGTAAGTAAAAATCGTTATACGATAAAAGTAATGCAATAAGATAGTTAATACTTGTACATTTTAAGAATGGTTTGTTGAAACCTACATGTATATTATAAGCGGTTCGGTTCGGGTAAATCATGATAACTAAAATAAAACCGAAACCGAACCATGATAAGCGGGTTTTTCCGGTTTCGGTTTTTCTCGATTCAGTTTCTTCGGTTATCGGTTTTGCGGTTTCGGATTGAGCGGATCGGCTCGGTTCGTCGGTTTCTGATTTTTTGAACACCCCTAGTTAATTGTTAGTGGTTCAAGTTCAGCATTGATATTCAATTGGGCAATATGCTGACCGTGAAACTCACCTGTTACTCCTTTATCGTTTGAAGAGGTAAAAGTCACGGATAAAACTCAAACTTAAGACCTCTTCTAACCAAACATCCCTTTCCCAAAGCAAAAATGTGGTTTAATACATTGAACTCAGTTAATTGAAACTTTTAGTAGCTAAAACTTTAAAAACTGTAATATAAACCATAAATTTAACTAAATGGAATTTCACTGCTCCATGGTTCATACCTATTTAATAGTTAATTCCATTACAAATTTAATGGATATTATTCTCAAAATTAGATTGTTCATATAACTATCGAAAATGACAGAAATAAGTCGAGTCGATATAGTCCGTTAAATTCCCAGCGAACTTAACTACTAAGTAAGTTTAGGGTAGTAAAAATGCCACTTGCCCAAGTTCAGTGTAACTTTTTGCACAATTAAAAGTTTAAGGTACTAAAATTACACTTAACCATAGCAAATTACGTAAGAGTTGTAATAGTAATCTATCACACTAGTTTTATGATCGCCATTATCATCACCTCCACATTAGTGCCACATCACAATTCAACACATCACGAAACCCATCACCTTTTATCTTTTATGGTCACCATAATTAAAAATACATTCTTTATACAAACATACCTTACATACCCACACACACTTATAAAAAAAAAGAATGAACGTATGACTATCAGAATCAATAAATCACAATCATATTTATTACATATGTTTGGTTGAGGGATATGAGAATGAACGTATGAAAGTATGGTCATAGAACCATAGATGTGAAGAGAGGTATCTTTTAGTGGTAATTCTTGCTAGACAATTTTCTTTTCTTCTTCGACCACAAATTATTTATTATCTCATACATTCATTCTTAATTTTACTATTTTATCTTCATTTTTTTTATATATTTCTCTCAAACTTATAATGATTCATTAAACACATAAACCAACAATTTATAAACAATGATATATGTTTCATTCTATCTAAACATCAAACTAATAGCCATAGTAATTCATATATGCATGCCAAATGCACCCTTAACTCATTCAAGTTTCAAATTTCACAAGATACACATCTTAGATGTGGTTTAACTAATAGTCGGCATTAGTCACAACTATAATCCAATAACAAACCGTTTAGGTTTGAGTAAAAATTCGGCTCGCCTCTCTAAATAACCGAGTACCTATAGAAGATATTCTCATATATTTAATTAACTACAATGATTTTTTGCTAATTTTAAAGTCAAGTACATAAAAGAATAAGGGTCTTGCTAACAATATACATAAGGGTCGTGGTTAATACAATGTATTTTATTATATAGTCAACAATGAATTATGAATGATTGACAATTTCAAAAAAGATAGGTACTATCTTGAAAAACGTGGAAACAAAAAATTAATTATAATCGGATGATTTAGGTCTTTAGAATATTAGTAAACATCAAATTGTTAAGGGTTAAGTCCACGGATTGGCCATGAACTTTCCTAAATTTTCAATTATAGGTAATGGACTTTGAAAAACCATTCTATCAGACTTGTAACTCTTAAATTTGTTCCAAAAATACCCATAACGTCCTATTTTGCAACTGGTGACCGGCTGAACCGGCTAATGATGTTCTAAGTCATAAAAATAAATAAAATTAGTTTTTTTATTTATTTATTAAAGTAGTAAATAACTTCACCAAACTGAAAGTCAACTTATAACTTTACCAAAATCATTGTATCCCTATCATTGGTCTTAAACACAAATCAAAAAACAAGAACGCAAAACACAACATAATGAACCTACCTGAAACCATAAAATGGTCTTGAAGCTGTAAGCCGTTGGTTCTTCGTGGGTTTAAAGGACGATGATATCCAGGAACCGGATTTGATACTCAGTCTAAGGAGAAATGAAACCAAAAGAGATTCTTATGTTTGATTCTTGGGTTATAAAAGGTTCAGCTTTGGAGGATGTATGGTTAAAACGAGAAGAAATGAAGGGTATGTGTCTTGGCATGAATGAGATGATCTGGGTTACTTATGGGTTTGTGTTCGAGTGTGATTCTTAGTCTAGATTTAAGAACAAGAACGACGGCTTAATATGTTTTGAATGTGGTTCGAGTAGCAGAGGAGTATTGAGGATGGGGTATGTGTTTGTTGAAGAAGTGATATGAGGCATTTTTGTATTTATGTTCTTGGTTTAGAGTAATGAATGAAGTGTGCTTGTTCATCCGGTTTGTGGTTCATATAATCAGAAAGTAACGATGTTCTATTGGTTTGGAAGAAGAAATTGGTACGTGTTATCTTGTGTATTAAGTGATTCGTAAGGTAGAATTGATTTTTTTAGATGTGATATAGAAGTGAAGCGATTGATCGTAAAAATCACTTATAACCGGATATGTGTGATGACATGTGGGATCAAAATGTCGATGTGGAATCAATCGGTCATGTTACATATTTAAGCATGTTGTAGCGAGGTTACAAGGATGGTAGTAGGATTTTAGTCTATTACCCAAGGTTTTTAAGATCGGGATTCTACCCATGATCGTTTCGTCTTTGCAAGATCATGATCGTAATATCGGATCGTGATCTTAAGACCCCACTCTAATGTTATTTCTTAATAGTTTTGTAATATCATACAAATCTACAAACTATTATAACTTATAAACACAAAATATTATGAATGTTTCAGAACACCCCAACCCGAGCAAGGTCCGATCGCTACATGATGGAGTCATATCGAATATCTGATGAAAATACAAATGAAAGTCTCTTATGAATAAATGTTAAATCATATAAACCGATGACTTTAAAAGAAATACATAATCCACAATGTCAAAAATAAATAAAATGTCAAAACAAGTGTTCTTCAAAATGAGTCCAAAAGAAAAGGAAACTAGGATTGGACCGCTCAAGCTTCTACTCTCAGCCCAACAAAGCCGAACATCCCGCTTAGTACCTGCCGCATGGAAAAGAAAATGCGGCTGAACTTAAAAGCCCAGTGAACAGATATGACAAAACGAAAACTAAACAAAATAAAGATATAAAGGGAATCAAAGGAAACTGATATCAAGGTCATAGCAAATGAACAAAATGAGTCTATGAGGAACCTGCCGAACACAATATTAACAAATAACAAGAAGAACAACAATCGAAGAAGACCAAAACAAAGCAGCGCATCAGAGAATAGATATAAGCACGTATAAATAACCAAACATACAGATACCGAACATAAACAAATAGGGGTTGATAAACGATTATCATAAACAAAACAAGTAACCAAACGATTGTACAAGCATAGCGATCAACATATCAACTAAACATAAATATGGCAACACAAATAAATCGGATAATCGAAATACATATAAGCCAAGTCAATTCTATAATCAAAGTGGAAGCAACTAAATTGAATGTAAGCATGGCAATCACACAAGTCGATAACCCACAATTAATAAACATAACAAGTATCATAACCGTGAAATACTAACAAAGATATAAGCATGATAGTCACATGTATCGGTAGGAATACTAAGCGAACATCATAATTGAATTAATTAACTAAACAAGAATATAGCATGGCAACTAAACAAGAAAAATAGATGATAACATAAGTCGAACCATATGCCTTCATTAACCAAAGAGTATGAATGTAAGTGTCAATATGGCAGATCAACAAGTCAGGTAAACATCAATTACTAAGCCAAACCAATATCGTAAGCAACGGAAAAATACAGACCAAAAGTACAAGAAAGGTAGTCACAAATAGCAAATAGGAATACTAAATAATAATCATTGCCCACAAAATAACTGAACGAGGTATAACATGGTAAACGGATGAGTCAAATAATCACATACTAGCATGGCAAACGGGTGAATCAATTAGTCACATAATAGCATGGTAACATATAGTCACTTATTAATCATATAATAGCAGGGTAAACAGGTAGTCACATAAATCATATATTAGCAGGGTAAACGGATTAGGTGGTAATCTGAAGTATAAGCTTGGTAGTCAACCAAAATGGAATGAGAGTATGACAAATCAAATAAACTGGAGTATAGTATGGTAGCCGGATGAATCACATAAGGATACTGAATGAATGAGTAATCAACGGAAAACTAACGATGAGAAATACAGAATATGGTGCATTGTGGAATAACAGAAGGTACAATTTAGGTGTATCAAAAGTGTAAAGGTTGTCAGAAATCTACCACGAGCCCAAACAAATCAAATCATATCATAAGTAACCATGGAGTAGCTATCTCCCAAAATGTGAAAGACGTGTATTGCACATAAGCATCAGTCACCAAATAAATCATATCATATCCAAATCAAATACAAATCAAATTTAGGATGCATCCATACGCCCCTGTAGAAATCATAGTGGCCAACATATATCTTGAGCTCATAAACATATAACAGAAAAGGGACGGGATGGTTCATCACTCGACCACCCTGGAGTCATGCCTTTGGTGCATCAATGACAGGGCCATGTTAACTTCACGGCTAGGAAAATGGCTCGAGTATCAAACTGAAGGGTCAAGAGCAAAGTCAAAATTTTGGCAAAATGTCTAAGTCATTATAATATCACAGGTTCATAATCAAAGGTTCACATTCAAAGGTTCATAGCATAGGCTCATGACAAAGGTTCATGGCAAAGGCTCAATTCAAAGGTTCACAACAAATGGATCAAGGTTCATAATCAAAATAGCTAAAGATCAAAAGATGTGTAAGAGATCATTAGAAACCTTAAGAGAAAGGTCATAATATATGTACCTTAACGCCAATGACACGGAAGCAAACGAATGAATGAACACAAGGAAACAATGCCACGTCTTCTTCAACGAATCTATATGGATCACGTTTCGTATATCATTTATATATTCATATCGTAATTTATTCTTAGATTTATTGGCCACATACTTATTGTTATGCTTGTATTTCATATTAGGTTTTAAACCTCAATTCTGGACCCGTATTGGACGAATTTTCATGACTATTAACTGAACTCAAATAAATTTAGGAAAATTCCCACGTGTTCCCTTATTAGTTAGGATACTTCGTGAATTTTTGGGATTTTATTACTGAGCTTAAGTATGGATTAGAAAATCATCTTTCCAGACCTGTCCAGGAAGTACCCAGAAACAGAGACTCCAAAAGTTTGAACATGACACACCCATTTAAACGATTCCAAAAATCCAACCAAAATTCCCAGAGGTCACCCATATCCTAAAAATCAAAACTGGAGAAGGAGAGGTCAAAACTCCTTATGGTTTGTTCTAGAGAAATTTATAACTACAACACAAAATTTAGATCACCTTTCACAGATTTGACACATAAACTTGGAAAATATGAAAATCATAGCTACAGGTCTCCAATTGCAACAAGGCTTACATATTCAGAATGTACACAAAAAGTAATCACATTTAGGTTAAAGAATCACTCAACATGAAGGAACCAATAAAATACACATGTAGCAATATGACCTAAAATCTGGACAGCCTAAAATGCAAAATGACCCACATAGCAAACAAGTCCAAAATCATCAATACACCAAACCATATTGTACCAAACTTCATAGAATTGAAATATAAGTCATAACAACACCCAAACAATAGAAGATGAAGCAATTCACTCAAAGAATTACACACAAGATTATTTATGGCATAACAACCTCATCATTTCATGTAGAAACCAAATTACAAGCCCTAAACATGTATCCTTCATAACCATTTAACACCATTTCATACAAACATGTAAGCAAAGCATATAAAGACCATTTTCATGCATTCCACAATGTTATCCACATCATCATGTTTAATCTTCATCAAATCATATATTTCCAAGGCATTTTCAAGACAAAAACATGCATGAAATCAATCACATAAAATCATAGATTGGTACATGTTAATAATCTCATGTAAAACTTGTTGAACATGCATGGTATCATCTCATTCCCTAATCATTCTTAATAAACTTATATTACATAGCATTCAATCACACATATACCAAACACTCACTTGATTACATGAAATCACCAAAAACCTTAACTTCAAGTTAAAATTTGGTTTTAGGATAATCTAACCCTCACTTTACGAATTTTTAATCGATATCAAGACTTCAATTCAGAGGCTATAATAATTTACACAAGTACCTATATGTATTGTGAGCATACATGAATTTTCCTAGAATTATTACCAAGTACAAACACCATTCCAAAAATCGTTTATCTAAACATGTCCAGAAAATGAACTGCACAAACACCCCGAAAGTTTACATCTAATAGGCCTATCAAAACAATTCATAAAAATTAACGAAAATTCCAGAAGGTCACACATATCTTAGAAATCACTCCTGTAGAAGGGCATGTCATAAATCCTTATAGATTTTACATAAAAATCGTGAAACCGGGTTGAATTTAAGGTCTCAAAACTCAGCTTTAACACATGATCCCATAAAATTAAAAAACATGACCTATACAACTCCAATTTACTCCAAACCAATTGGAAAGCTTAATTAAAACATTAAACTAAGTTTTCATGCAAAAACACATGAAAAAACCCTTACGGAACTCGAGCTATAATGCACACATCTTCAGCTTACAAAGCTGTCCCGAACCAAGACCCACCCAAACAAAACCCTAACCAAACCCTAACCTTATCCCAACCCCAATAAGATTTTAATACATTGTTTTAGGGTTCCAAAAACATCTTTTAATCATCCTTTAACATAAATAAACCTTGTTTCATTAGTTATAATCAATTGTTCATATAATACTTGATGTAACAAATTAAGAACGAAAATCAAAAGAGATGAAAGGTACCAAAGCCGATTACTAGGGAGAAAAACAAACACGAGATTACACCAAGGTCACCACGAATACTTCTTCTTTTTCTTCTCTTTCTCCTTCATAACCGATCACCACAAGAATTTAGGGTTCAAGAATTTTATTTGGGAGGGATTAGATAGAGTCAATTGTTTTAGATTATAGTTTGTTTGTTTTTTTTAGATGAATCGGTTTAGGGGAAAGGGAAGTTCGAACATATTGAGGAGAGGGGAGGGAATAAGCCGTGATTTTGGGGAGGAGACTAGGAAGACTTATTCTTTCCAAATTTTAAATGTATCTAGACAAGTTTTTAACATGACCAAGTAGTGTACATTTTTAATTTAAATTAGGAAACTTATATAATACACAGTTTAATCAGTTAGGATTTTAATTATTTAAATTCACATACCATAAAGTTTAATTATATAATAAACTTAGAATAAAAATTTATACGGCTACAAATTTTATGATTCAGAATTGAGGGTTTTACAACTCTTCCCCTCTAAAAAGAAAAATTTCGTCCTTGAAATTTAAAACGGATGCTCAACGGAATGCATACCAAGTTACAAAGATGACTTACTTACTTGCGCTTACTCTTCCAACAAATCTTGACGAATAGAACAATTTTGATTCTCATGACTCTATCTTGACGATTTCGAATAATCTCACGCTTATAAACAAATAGTAATTAATCACATATGAGATTCTAACAGATACAAAACATATATGCAACGGATGATAGCCGAAACCTCTCAAGAGATACCAGAAACATAACATGAGAATGAGGTAAGTACGAGAAAATGCTAAACAAGGTAAAACCTCATTTCTTCAAACCGAATTGCCAAACGAATCAACGAAACATACTAATGATCCAAAAAGCGCATGACAAGTTATCACCACGTATCAGAATGTGAAATTGAATGGGTAGGATTCTCGCATAGTCGAGAATAACGTAAAGGCCAACGAATCACGGATATAATTCTAATTCATCAAACGTACTAAACTCAGGCATTTCTCAAGACATCGTATGATCCCAATAAGTTCAAGTTATATGATCTCGGTATTATCACGTTGATTAGACGTCATAATACTTGCATCACTTAACAAGCCCTTATTGCCATTATATTCTATCTCGGGTCATGACGATCCCCATAACTAACATTACGTCAAAACAGATACACATATAGGTAGCAAGTAACATACCAAATCAAACCAGATTCACATACATGTAGCACATAATACATCAAATCAACTTACCCTCCCACAAAGGAAAGAAGGCCGCTGACTTGCTCGAGAAGGTTCCTCATGACTCATTACTAACGATCAAGAATAGTCTCAGGCTCACTAGAATGACAAGGTGCCGCAAAGTCAAACCTTACTAATACAAATCATATAAACATAATGGATGAAAATCGAGATTTATCAAAGAGATATAAAACACAACGCGAAGTTGTAGTAACACTGAAGAATCAAGCCATAGGACTCCATCATCCGAGCTAAGCTCCAAACAAATAAAGCAGGTGAATCTTCTCAGCATCTCAATGGTTGGACTATCAACACCAATATGGCCGAATCTTGGTAGTAGTTTCTCCGCACGTCTCAAGTACGCCGATTATAGTTCCTCTGCTCCTACGTATTCCAAGTGTCCACCAGTTGAATCTTGTCTCCATCTTTGCTCCTCTGGTTGTTCCAGCCAGCTCCCTCCAGCAGCATCCTGATGTCTCCAGTAACATTACAATCGGGTGCGGCTCCTGCTTCACGAACCTTTCCAGTTCAAAAACTGTTGCAGCAACGCATGGTCGACACCACCATCTTCGACTCTACAAGTAGCCTCCATCTAAATGATCGACAAGAGAATGCGCGAAGACAAAACAGACAAAATCAAATGTGGAAGGAGGATCAAATCAGCGAATACAAAAAAATATCGAAATCAAATCTGGACGAAAAGTCAAAACAATCGGAAAAGATCAAAACAAACGGAAGCCTAATGTCTAACCAAGTCCTCACAGGTCAATCCTAAGGTCAACAAGATGAAACCTTAGCTCTGATAGCATACTTGTAACACCCCAACCCGACAAGGGTCCGACTGCTACAGTATGGAGTCATATCAGAACATACAGATGAAAATACAAATGGAAGTCTCTTATGAATAAATGTTAAATCATATAAACTGATGACTTTAAAAAGAAATACATAATCCACCATGTCAAAAATAAATAAAATGTCAAAACAAGTGTTCTTCAAAATGAGTCCAAACGAAAAGGAAACTAGGATTGGACCGCTCAAGCTTCTACTCTCAGCCCAACAAAGCCGAACATCCCGCTTAGTACCTGCCGCATGGAAAAGAAAATGCGGCTGAGCTTAAAAGCCCAGTGAACAAATATGACAAAACGAAAACTAAACAAAATAAAGATATAAAGGGAATCAAAGGAAACTGATATCAAGGTCATAGGAAATGAACAAAATGAGTCTATGAGGAACCTGCAGAACACAATATTAACAGATAACAAGAAGAACAACAATCGAAGGAGACCAAAACAAAGTAGCGCATCAACGAATAGATATAAGCACGTATAAATAACCAAACATACATATACAGAACATAAACAAATAGAGGTTGATAAACAATATCATAAACAAAACAAGTAACCAAACAATGTACAAGCATAGCAGTCAGCATATCAACTAAACATAAATATGGCAACACAAATAAATTAGATAATCAGAATACATATAAGCCAAGCTGAATTCTATAAGTAGACGGAATCAACTAAATTGAATGTAAGCAAGGCAATCACACAAGTCATATAACCCACAGTTAATAAACAGAACAAGTATCATAACCAACGGAAATACTAACAACAGTATAAGCATGATAGTCACATGTATCAGGTAGGAATACCAAACGAACATCATAATTGAATGAAGTAACTAAACAAGAATATAGCATGGCAACTAAACAAGTAAACTAGACAGATAACATAAGTCGAACCATATGCCTTCATTAACCAGTAGCATGAATAGAAGTGTCAACATGGCATGTCAACAAGTCAGGTAAACATCAATTACTAAGCCAAACCAATATCGTAAGCAACGGAAAAATACCAACCAAAAGTAAAAAGAAATGTAGCCACAAATAGCAAATAGGAATACTAAATGATAATCATTGCCCACAAAATAACTGAACGAGGTATAACATGGTAAACAGATGAGTCAAATAATCACATACTAGCATGGCAAACAAGTGAATAAATTAGTCATATAATAACATGGTAACAGATAGTCACATATTAATCATATAATAGCAGGGTAAACAGGTAGTCACATAAATCATATATTAGTAGGGTAAACGTATGAGGTGGTAATCTGAAGTATAAGCTTGGTAGTCAACCAAAATGAAATGAGAGTATGACAAATCAAATAAACTGGAGTATAGTATGGTAGTCGGATGAATCACATAAGGATACTGAATGAATGAGTAATCAACGGAAAACTAACGATGAGAAATATAGAATATGGTGCATTGTGGAATAACAGAAGGTACAATATAGGTGTATCAAAAGTGTAAAGGTCTTCAGAAATCTACCACGAACCCAAACAAATCAAATCATATGATATCATAAGTAACCATGGAGTAGCTAGCTCCCAAAATATGAAAGACGTGTATTGCACACAAGCATCAGTCACCAAATAAATCATATCATATCCAAATAAAATACAAATCAAATCTAGGATGCATCCATACGCCCCTGCAGAAATCATAGTGGCCAACATATATTTTGAGCTCATAAACATATAACAGAAAACGGACGGGATGGTTCATCACTCGACCACCCTGGAGTCATGCCTTTGGTGCATCAATGACATGGCAATGTTACCTTCATAGCTAGGAAAATGGCTCGGGTATCAAATTGGAGGGTCAAAGGCAAAGTCAAAAGTTTGGCAAAATGTCTAAGTCATTATAATATCACAGGTTCATAATCAAAGGTTCACAATCAAAGGTTCATATCATAGGTTCATGACAAAGGTTCATGGCAAAGGCTCAATTCAAAGGTTCACATCAAATGGTTCAAGTTTCATAATCAAAATAGCTAAAGATAAAAAGATGTGTAAGAGATCATGAGAAACCTTAAGAGAAAGGTCAGAATATATGTACCTTAACGCCAATGACACGGAAGCAAACGAATGAATGAACACAAGGAAACAACGCCACGTCTTCTTCAACAAATCTACACGGATCACGTTTTGTATATCATTTATATATTCATATCGTAATTTATTCTTAGATTTATTGGCCATATACTTATTGTTATGCTTGTATTTCATATTAGGTTTTAAACCTCAATTCTGGACCCGTATTGGACGAATTTTCATGACTATTAAATGAACTCAAATAAATTTAGGAAAATTCCCAGGTGTTCCCTTATTAGTTAGGATACTTCATGAATTTTTGGGGATTTTATTACTGAGCTTAAGTATGGATTAGAAAATCATCTTTCCAGACCTGTCCAGGAAGTACCCAGAAACAGAGACTCCAAAAGTTTGAACATGACACACCCATTTAAACAATTCCAAAAATCCAACCAAAATTCCCAGAGGTCACCCATATCCTAAACATCAAAAATGGAGAAGGAGAGGTCAAAAATCCTTATGGTTTGTTCTAAAGAAATTTATAACTACAACACAAAATTTAGATCAGCTTTCACAGATTTGACACATAAACTTGGAAAATATAAAAATCATAGCTACAGGTCTCCAATTGCAACAAGGATTACATATTCAGAATGTACACAAAAAGTACTCACATTTAGGTTAAAGAATCACTCAAAAACATGAAGGAACCAATAAAATACACATGTAGCAATATGACCTAAAATCTGGACAACCTAACATGCAAAATGACCCACATAGCAAACAAGTCCAAAATCATCAATACACCAAACCATATTGTACCAAACTTCATAGAATTCATATATAAGTCATAAAAACACCCAAACAATAGAAGATGAAGCAATTCACTCAAAGAATTACACAAAAGATTATTTATGGCATAACAACCTCATCATTTCATGTAGAAACCAAATTACAAGCCCTAAACATGTATCCTTCATAACCATTTAACACCATTTCATACAAACATGTAAGCAAAGCATATAAAGACCATTTTCATGTATTCCACAATGTTATCCACATCATCATGTTTAATCTTCATCAAATCATATATTTTCAAGGCATTTTCAAGACAAAAACATGCATGAAATCAATCACATAAAATCATAGATTGGTACATGTTAATAATCTCATGTAAAACTTGTTGAACATGCATGGTATCATCTCATTCCCTAATCATGCTTACTAAACTCATATTACATAGCATTCAATCACACATATACCAAACACTCACTTGATTACATGAAATCACCAAAAACCTTAACTTCAAGTAAAAATCCGGTATTAGGATAATCTAACCCTCACTTTACGAATTTTTAATCCATATCAAGACTTCAATTCGAGGCTAGATTAGATAATCTAACCCTCACTTTACGAATTTTTAATCCATATCAAGACTTCAATTCAGAGGTTATAATAATTTACACAAGTACCTATATGTATTGTGAGCATACATGAATTTTCCTAGAATTATTACCAAGTACAAACACGATTCCAAAAATCGTTTATCTAAACATGTCCAGAAAATGAACTGCACAAACACCCCGAAAGTTTACATCTAATAGTCCTATCAAAACAAGTCATAAAAATTAACGAAAATTCCAGAAGGTCACACATATCTTAGAAATATCTCCTGTAGAAGGGCATGTCATAAATCCTTATAGAATTTACATAAAAAATCGTAGAACCGGGTTGAATTTAAGGTCTCAAAACTCAGCTTTAACACATGATCCCATAAAATTCAAAAACATGACCTATACAACTCCAATTCACTCCAAACCAATTGGAAAACTTAATTAAAACATTAAACTAAGTTTTCATGCAAAACCCATGAAAAACCCTTACGGAACTCGGGGAATACACAACAACAAGCGAGATATAACGCACATCTTCACTTTTACAAAGCTGTCCCAAACCAAGACCCACCCAAACAAAACCCTAACCTTATCCCAACCCCAATAAGATTTTAATACAGTGTTTTAGGGTTCCAAAAACATCTTTTAATCATCCTTTAACATACATAAACCTTGTTTCATTACTTATAATCAATTGCTTATATAATACTTGATGTAACAAATTAAGAACGAAAATCAAAAGAGATGAAAGGTACCAAAGCCGATTACTAGGGAGAAAAACAAACACGAGATTACACCAAGGTCACCACGAATACTTCTTCTTTTTCTTCTCTTTCTCCTTCACAACCGATCACCACAAGAATTTAGGGTTCAAGAATTTTATTTGGGAGGGATTAGATAGAGCCGATTGTTTTAGATTAGAGTTTTTTTTTATGAATCGGTTTAGGGGAAAGGGAAGTTCGAACATATTGAGGAGAGGGGAGGGAATAAGCCGTGATTTTGGGGAGGAGATTAGGAAGACTTATTCTTTCCAAATATTTCAAATGTATCTACACAAGTTTTTAACATGACCAGGTAGTGTACATTTTTAATTTAAATTAGGAAACTTATATAATACACAGTTTAATCAGTTAGGATTTTAATTATTTAAATTCACATACCATAAAGTTTAATTATATAATAAACTTAGAATAAAATTTTTAAAAGGATGCAAATTTTATGATTCGGAATTGAGGGTTTTACAGTTTCATGGACACGTTGTCCTAAATTATGATTAAGAAATGTTTAAAAAGATTAACATGTTGTTTTTTGAATTCTAAAAAAAAAACAACTCATAAATTTATAGTTTTTTAGTTTGTAATCCGAGAAAAGTAAGATCGAATCGGATTAGATCTTAAAATCGTATGGTTAAGATCAGGTACCTATAAGATCTTAAGCTTGCAAAGATCCTATGTAAGATCCGGATCATTTTTGCTTTGCAGTATCGTAAAATTATAAGATCCAAAGATTAGAATCGAAATCCTGACAACTATGCTATTACCTATATTTAGGGTGCGTTTGGTAGAGCACTATCGGAATGGATCTATGTATTTCATTCCGATTCAAAGTGTTTGTTTAGTGGGTTTGGTAATGAAATGAGTATATCATAGTCATAGATTCATTACTCATCTATTTGGTGTCTATCAAATTCATTCCGTAGGCCCCTCTCTTTTCCACTACAAAACTCAAATATCTATACATTTTTCATTCCATATTTTGTCATCCAAACATAAACAATCGTAATGATACACTTTTATATATCCGTTATCATTTAACCCATACCAAATCAGATAACTATCATGATTCCCAAGAATAAACCAAACTACCCTTAAAATTTTTAAAAAGTTAATAGCTAATCCGTGAACTTAACCCACTTGTTAACCATAAACTTAAACTCTTAAAGTGTGTTGTTAGCAAATTTTAGAAACAAATCATTTCTTAGAATATAATATTATAACACACTTGAAAATGACAACACAATTGATCGACATAGCAAATTGATTGCATCTTCCCATCATTTTCTTTACATTACGCTGTATTATTATTATTTACACCCACTAAAAACACGCACACACACAATCTGTATATATAAATACCTCAACACATTCTTCATTCTCCACTCAACGCCTTCATTCTTTCTTTCTTTCTTCATTTTTTATGTAAGCTCTCATCACTTCTATTTAATAATGAAGTTAATTAGATCTGCTTTTTATGTATTATTTGTTACTAACTGATGCTTAATTTAGCCTAGATCTGACTAAAATTATGAATTTGCTGCTTCTGATCCTGTTTAATTAGCTAAATTCTAATTGTTTAATTTTAGGGTTTAATGACTGCTTATTTTTTTAAGGCAGTTTGAAGTGTTTGGCTCTTTTAAACTGCTTATTTTGGTGTAAAATAAGATGTTTTTAATAAGCACGTTTTGGCTTATTTATCGTAGTAACTCATAAGTACAAAAAGTGCTTATGAAATGTAAGCCTAGTCAAATAAGCTCGTAACCCAATAATAAGCTTAAACAAACGCCCGCTAAGTAGTTTAAATATAATTAAATCCAAACACCCCCTATAGTAGTTTTAAGATTTATGTAAGGTTTTAGCATGTGGATCTTGAGTAACATTTTATTGATTATATAATTTTATGTTTCAGAGTGTTACGATATGACTAGTTATACGCCAAAGAATATCCTCATAACCGGGGCAGCTGGGTTTATCGCCTCACATGTCGCTAATCGGCTTGTGAGAAGCTACCCTGATTACAAGATTGTTGTGCTCGACAAGCTTGATTATTGCTCGAATCTTAAGAATCTTAACCCGTCTAGATCGTCTCCTAATTTTAAGTTTGTTAAGGGGGATATTGGGAGTGCTGATCTGGTGAATTATCTTTTAATTACCGAGAATATTGATACGATTATGCACTTTGCTGCTCAGACTCATGTTGATAATTCTTTCGGGAATAGTTTTGAGTTCACTAAGAATAACATTTACGGGACGCATGTGTTGTTAGAGGCGTGTAAAGTGACTCGTGGTCAGATTAGAAGGTTTATTCATGTTAGTACGGATGAGGTGTATGGTGAAACGGAGGAGGATGCTGTTGTGGGGAACCATGAAGCGTCACAGCTTCTTCCTACGAATCCGTATTCTGCCACGAAAGCTGGGGCGGAAATGCTTGTTATGGCTTATGGTAGGTCATATGGGTTGCCTGTGATTACCACTAGAGGTAACAATGTGTATGGCCCAAATCAGTTTCCTGAAAAGTTGATCCCGAAGTTCATTCTTTTGGCTATGAGAGGGCAGCCACTTCCGATTCATGGTGATGGGTCGAATGTGAGGAGTTATCTTTACTGTGAAGATGTTGCTGAGGCTTTTGAAGTCGTTCTCCACAAGGGTGAAGTCGGTCATGTTTACAACATTGGAACCAAAAAGGAAAGGCGAGTTAATGATGTTGCTCGTGATGTCTGTAATCTGTTTAATATCGATCCTGAATCAAGCATCAAGTTTGTGGAGAACAGGCCGTTTAATGATCAGAGGTACTTCTTGGATGATGAGAAGCTCAAGTGTTTGGGTTGGTCCGAAAGGACCACATGGCAAGAGGGTCTAAAAAAGACTATGGAGTGGTACACCAGCAATCCCGATTGGTGGGGTGATGTCTCTGGTGCACTGCTTCCTCATCCACGAATGCTGATGATGCCTGGTGGAGTCGAGAAAGTCGTTGACGTCCCTGAAAACGTTCAATCTGATTCACCTCATGCAGCTGTTAACTCTTCTCAGTTTCAAAAAGTGGTTCCTGCTGCAAAAACCAGTACCAACTCTGCTACTAAACCATCTTTCAAGTTCCTTATCTATGGTAAAACAGGGTGGATCGGTGGTTTACTTGGGAAAATATGTGAGAAACAAGGGATTCAGTACGAGTATGGAAAGGGTCGTTTGGAGGACCGGTCATCGATTGTTGCTGATATTAAGAATGTTAAGCCAACCCATGTTTTCAATGCTGCTGGTGTCACTGGCAGACCCAATGTTGATTGGTGTGAATCTCACAAGACCGAAACCATCCGTACAAACGTCTCGGGCACACTCACTTTAGCAGATGTTTGCAGAGATCAAGGGATTTTGGTGATGAACTTCGCCACTGGATGCATATTTGAGTATGATGCTGCACATCCAGAAGGTTCAGGGATCGGTTTTCTGGAAGAGGACACACCCAATTTCACTGGTTCATTCTACTCCAAAACCAAGGCTATGGTAATTCCAATGATTACTAATTTCACATCTGAGATTTAACTGTATGAAACCAAAGTTTTGTAACATAATTTGCTTATTTTTACAGGTTGAGGAGCTATTGAAAGAATACGACAATGTATGCACTCTGAGGGTCCGAATGCCAATATCATCAGACCTCAACAACCCACGTAACTTTGTCACCAAGATTGCTCGTTACGATAAGGTGGTCAACATTCCCAACAGCATGACCATCTTGGACGAGCTTCTGCCTATTTCCATCGAAATGGCAAAGAGAAACCTCAAGGGAATCTGGAACTTTACCAACCCAGGTGTTGTGAGCCATAACGAGGTCCTGGAGTTGTACAAACAATACATCAACCCAGAATTCAAATGGAAAAACTTCACACTCGAAGAACAAGCCCAAGTGATAGTTGCCCCACGAAGCAACAACGAGTTGGATACATCCAAGTTGAAGAAAGAGTTCCCTGAATTGCTATCGATTAAAGAATCATTGGTTAAGTACGTATTTGCCCCCAACAAAAAAGCTTAGTGAGTGTCGAAATCCCCATTGGCGTGTTATATATGTTTGGATATTATTACGCGTGCGATATGTTTAAACACGAAATTTACTTGTGATGTTTGTTCCTAGTAGTAAGTATGATGAATACCGAGAGAGATTATAGAAAAGGCCGAGAGTTCTCCATTACATTTGTTAAAACTATAGCATATTGCTATTCTTGATTTTATTACAGAAAATTTGTTATCAATTACTACATAAAATCTTGTTTCTTTACATGGCATTTTTGTTCCCATTCCAGTTATATCATTCTGTCCTGTAATTGGAAAACCAGCAATTTTTGGCACATTATATTCCTGTACTTGGTATGAAACAAGATCTGAGTTATGGTCAATCAAGTTGTAATATGAATTTATTGGATGATATAGATCTGAAGATGTAACATAGCTTATTTGTAATTTCATTGACAAAAATGGCGTGAATTTGGAATATTAAAAGGTGACAGTTGTGACCAGTAGTTAAGGAAGGGAGTTGGCCATGTGGTCCACTCACTCACCGCATTCATCATCTTTATGCTTCACCGACTCTTTCTCACACGCACTCTTTAAATGCAACTTCTAAATTCTCACTTATTTTGCTAAATAGTCTCAACCACTGAAGTTAGGAAAATGATTATTGTGCTTAAAAATATGATTAAATTTGTGCCTAAATTAATATTTCAATGAGTTATTATCTTTAATTAAAATGAGTCATTTTATTGTCACCAATAAATAAAATGCTAATATATAAGATTAAACAATCATTTAAGTATATCGGTTAAGTATGCTAATCAGTGCTCCTGAAATAAACTTAGAATATGAGAACGTTGCATCACTTAGAAGACTTATCTTCGTGAATAGCTTAACGGCAATTAAACCCAAAATCAAGCCCATAACGCTGCGTTATTGCGTTATCTGCGATGAGCTGCAGACCTTTCACGCCATTAGTCGCAGGCGTTAAGGGACTAACGCGTTATTTAATAAAAGAAAAAAAAATTGTTTACCCCTAAACCATTTCAAATAAATTTTCACTTACACCCCTCAACTTATTCAAATTCAAATTTAAATTGTCTTGGTCGATTAATTCCATGATAAATTCAAATTCAAATTTTAAATTTAAAAATCAAATCTGACGGGATTTATTCAAACCGAAAATCAACTCGCTTATATATATAACTCTACCGAGACACTATCTATAACACACAACACACACAAGTTACATACACAACTCACACACACAAAATGTCTCGCAAAGATTTTTCTCAAGAATTCCCAAATTTCGGAAAGTTCTTGGAAACCGCCTTTCCAAATCCAAATCACTTCTTGGAAACCAAACTTTCCAACTCTACAAGAACATGATGTTTACTCTACACCACCGAAAATGTCTTTCCGGTGGGTTTGAAAACATCCCGTCTCCCAATTGTTCTCTCCACTGTGAATGACCCACGGTGGATTTTCAAACCACCCGGCGGTTTAAGTGAGGCTTCCTCCGACAAGCGGGCGAGATGAAGAAACCGTAAGGAGATTATGGAAGAGAGCACGTGAAGAGGCCGTCACGCGTGAGTGACAAGCGGAAAACTATTTCGACATAATGGAGAGTCGATACTTTAATGGGAGTTTTATTCTCCAGCCAACCGATTCGATGGTTGGGACTCGGATGATTCGTTTTTGAGTTTTAGTAGTTTTATTTTCACAAGATTTGAAGTTTTTTTTTTTTAATCTCGTATTGTAATATGTTTTAGTTTTAATGAAATGTTTGTTTTAGTTTAATAAATGAAGTGTTTGTTTTAGTTTAGGGTTGAAATTGAAAATATGAAATATTATTGGTGTTATGGTGTTATTGGGATGTTATGGATGAGTGTTTTTGGGATGTTAATGTTAAATGTTAAAGGCGATGTGGCGACGATGGGCGGTGTTATTGGTGTTATGGTGTTATGAATGGGAGTGCTCTTATTATGTTTTTAAAACGGATGAAATTTCTATGGCCTTTTCGGGTTGCGGTATTCTCACGACTGTTATCGAATCTTTTTGATAGTCGCTCAAAAATTGTGTACTTAGTAAAGTTAAAACCTGAAACTTTTTGTAGCTGCATCGTAATGTCTGACTATCACAACACTTTAAACTGATTATGAGAGCAAATAGTGTTTCTAAGGTCCATATGTAAGGAAAGACAAATTATGTAATTTTATACACTCCACATTGAAGACGTAGAGATTTTAACCATGGTTATTCTAGCTTGAGCTCATTGAACTTAAAAGTAGCCTCAGTGTGTATCATTAGAAACGGGGACATGAGTTCTTATTACATTCTACACCAATGTTTCGAGTGTTGAAATGGAAAATAATGACTAATGCTATCTAATGTTCTACTATTTTTTTTAAACGACAACAAATCAATCTTACAATGTTTTAAGCAGAAATTGAATCCGTAAACATTTGATTAGAAACATTCTCACACGTAAGATACCATTAGACATAAATGTTATGGCATGCGAACCCATAAACATTTGATTAAAAACATTCTGACACATAAACATTTCATCAGGAACCAACACACCCGCATTTTGGTTACGTCCACTAGTTTGGAAACCATAAAGAAGTAAAACCAATACTTCACAAAGACATAACATGATATATTTTAAACTAAATCTAGGCTCTCAACAAAATAAAAGATTAGAAACTTAAAAAATACGATTCTTTATAATAACATGGACCAAAAAGGGCATCATTAATTAAGAAGTGGACACGCAGGTCAAAAAATATACACACAAAACAGCTACTACTTCCCACGTCTTGTCTACTACGCTAATTATGCCACCATTACATTCCCATTCGATCTAGCAACTTTTAAATACCACCAAAAATGTCACCACATGCTACCAACATCTTCCATGTGATCTCGAGCTTGAATATGCATGTATTAAGAAAGTGAGTTTTGTTATAGCCGGTTTTGACGCAAGATGGATGTATGTGCAAGCCACCACATATATTTTGACATGTGACATTTTTGTCTTGTTTATTACTCGTATTAAGATTGTTCTAGTTGAGTTTCTGAATGCACTATGCAAAAACTTATATCACAACTGAATATGAAGGACAAAGATATATCATATCAATTATTGAAATAAAAAACACGGTGTTTTAAGTTTTAACAATCTAGCTCCACTTAACATAAAATCATATTTGTAACCAAGCCGCACATATATAGAAGCCATTGTTCTACAGGTCTTGTATGATCTCCAGGAACGAATGATCAA
This sequence comes from Chrysanthemum lavandulifolium, assembly GCA_022545495.1. Lineage (NCBI taxonomy): Eukaryota > Viridiplantae > Streptophyta > Magnoliopsida > Asterales > Asteraceae > Chrysanthemum > Chrysanthemum lavandulifolium. The sequence continues at coordinate 239,279,835 of CM040243.1, read as the reverse complement.
ACAAACATCATGTCACATCAATCAAGAATCAAATAAAGAAAACAAGGAGATTGGGTTGAACTCTATATAGTATATATTAACCGGAAGGGTTAACTTGATTACAGACTCTTGACTCCTATATATATTAAAGAATCGTTGCCTTCATACCAAAGAGACACCGATTCAATGAAAGTAAACGTTGTGATGTTCTACTAAACGTTATAACCATAAAACGGTTTATACCTAGTTTTAATCTAATGACCCAACGCATATACAATGGGTTTACAGACTTCTAATAGAAAATACATAATACATACTTAGACTTTCTAACTTGACAAATAACTAACAAAAAATTGTGGATTAAGGGTGTGTTTGGGGAGGGGTTTATGGGGCATGGGGCAGGAACATAAAATAATGGGTTTATAAAATAAGTCTCGTTTATCATGCGAGAACATGAAATCATAAGTTCTAATAGAAACTTAAAACTTTAATTTCATAAAAGTTTAAAAACTTTAATGGGAACTTATGAACCATAAATTACATATTTACCCACAAAATATCTAATATATACCATAAAATTCATTTAATTATATATTTTTAGTAATTTTGCAATAATAATAACTTTCTAACCCATTCTTAAACAAATTCTAAAATCAAATTTCAACTTGAACATAATAAAAGCCTAGCCTAGCCCAAACCCCAAACCCACCTCAAGCCCAAGCCCAGCTCAAATTTCAACCCATCATTGTCTAAACATACCCTAACTTTCCAACAACCATCTACATATATAGATTACCGGGGTGTTTGTGATTGGTTTACTTATTGCATATATATCTATACTATACATATAATAGAAAAATGGTCAAATCTTGAAAAAAGTGAAATGTTGAAAGTCAAATGTGAGAGAAATGAATGGTGTAATTAATACTCTTATTAAAACACCTCATTACTTAAAAGTACAATAATTTATTCATATTGTACAACCAATTAAAAGCATATATATTTACCAAATTAAAAAACAACCAATTAAAACACCCGTGCTAAAAAGTACAATAAAATTTTCACAATGTACAATTTAAACAAGCTACAACATAATCTAAAATATAAAAGAATTAAACACACTAGGGGTGTGCACGGTCCAAAAACCGGACCGGACCGGCCAAGACTGGACCGGACCGAGACCCGATTTCGGCAAAAATCTTAGACCGAGACCGGACCGAATGTGGTCGGTCCGGTCCAACAAGGCCAAATTAGCCCAAATTCGTCGGTTTTGGTCCGGACCGGACCGGACCGAGGACCGAATTAGCCCAAAAGCCGAGACCGCGGACCGCACCGAATGTGGTCGGTCCGGTCCGGTCTCGGTCGGTCCGACGGTCGGTCCGGTCCGTTCGGGTCGTATGCTCACCCCTAAAACACACTAATACATATAGTTTTAAAAATCGGATCGGACCAACGGGTTCAACCGGGAACTGGTGTCGCCACCGGTTCGGCTAACCAATAAAACCATCCGAAAACGAACCAGAGAGGACCCGTTGAAACCGATACAAACTGGTGAATCGAGTCTAATCGAGATCTATTTCTCCGGTTAATCGTCACAGGGTACCCGCCGTCACAACGCGCAGTACCCTGCTATACTATATATAAAGGAAAAACTAAAAAGTAAAAATTGAAAAGTCGAAACTAAAAAGGAAATATTGAAAACATATATTTCAAAAGGAAACTATTAATACATATCGAAAACCGGGTTGACCCAGGACGCTTCAAACCCGGTGGGTTGACCCGGTTTAATTTGACCCGTTTTTTACCCAACCCGTCGAGTTGACTCGGTTTAAATCGACACGTTTTTCGACCGAAACGGTTGAACCGGGTTTCAAAACATTATGTTTAATCCCCAAATCTTCGAACTTCTATTATTTTTCGTTTATAACGCATAAACTTTTTTTAACACAAAACGATATGTCGCTATAAAATCTCGTTACTATGCACAGGTACTCGTCTAGTTGATACAAATATAAATACTTCTTTATTGGAATCGCTTATCCAAACTGCGTTTTTGTTTACTACGTTTTCATACTGATAAGAAAACAGTTTGTGTCTGGGATCGACTAATCAAACCAACTTATTTAAGAAGAACCAAGCATATAAACAGTTTTAATACGCAAACCCCTTAATTAAACAAACAGAGAAAAAACCGACAAGTCTGGCACTAATATCTTAAGTTGTATCCTGAAACCACAACTACATTATCATTATGTTGTTATTACACAGACCTACTTATTAACAAAACTGCTCCCTGATTATTCATATCATTTTCAGGACGCTCTAGAAAGATCTCTTAGAAATGAGACAACGTCATCCGATGTCGGGAGTAAGTACCGAGCATTTGTACGTGTTCTCCCAACCGTACACGAGAAATAATTATCCCCTTTAAGATCAAGTACATTCCATGTGATCGTGTCCGGGGAAGGTGATGATCGTCTCCCACCATTTGCAGCTACATTGTTATTACTATTATTATAAATGTTACCAGTTAGCTTATTTTCTGGGTGTCGTTGGTGAGTCTGCTTTTGAGATGATTTCGACCCATTTTTCTCTGACCTTTTATCTCCAGATGGCTTTGTCATATCGCTTAGCTTTAGTCTCTGGATGCCAATGCCCTCTGATGGAAGCTCTGGCTCAAAAAACGTGTATATATCTTCGTCCTGTAAACATTGTTTTCGTAATGCAAAAAACAAATTCTACATTAGAAAAATATGATGCAACAAAGTAACAAGCATCGTAAATCAAATACCTTTTTGACATACCTTTCCTAGAGAATGACCAACACATAGGACATAATCGATTGGTGCTGAAATCGATTTGCTATGAACGATCTCTCCTAATATACGCACAATGGTAACACCCTATGTGCACGAAATAATAGATTAGGATTTTGGCAAATCATTATAACTGAATTTTAATTGCATAGTTGTAGATAACATGAAAGACGCACCTTTGTAACACCAACGGGTCGAACCTCGACAGAACGGCTACCTTGGACAACATCCACTGATGCATTAGATATCGGGCCTGTCCAGAGATGCTGCAACATGTCTCTAGCTTGCAGCCTCCCGAACTCCATGTCTATATTAACAAACAGTAAGTTATTACAAGGAGTTTGTGTTAGGATCAATTATCTCACACTCAATGACAATTCTGGAAAGCTAAACTAACATAGCTATTAGCTACTACATATAAAAACTATACTTATTTGGTTCTTTTGTATCAATTATCAACAGCTTTTTTCATTTGTCACCTTGTAGCCATTGCACTATTTTCCATACACCGAGAGTCCGAGACATTGAAAGATGGTTTTGTGTCACATCTGGGTCATTTATAACCCGAACAGTAATGTTATATAAACTCAACATTATATGCAATTCTATCATTTTTTATGCATAAACTCAACATTGTGTCACACATCTGGGTCATTTACGTTGGTATTTTTTTAACGGGAAAAGAAGTTAAATATCATGAAACTTCAACATAGCAACCCTTAAATATTAAATGAACTTCATATGGATCTACGAAGCAAACCTGCATACTTGTAGTTCCATACTAGTGATGTTTCACGAAGCTCGAGATGAGAACGAGGTGTTCTTTCAGTGAAATACTCAAACACATGCTGTGAAAAGCTTATCAGGTTTAAAAATTAAGAAACCAGAAGACAACATGGGACGGACATAAACCTTTAAAAGCGTGTATACCACGTACCTTTACACTATCAACCCATTCCATATTAGAATGTTCAGGCATCGTTGTCATCCAGTCTCCTCTATTGGAGCGTAAGAACATTCCATTTTCGGCTGCCAACCACATGTTGAACTCTCCAAAGTTCTGGAAAAGTTGTACAAATTAAGAAAACAATGAGACGTCACAAGACTAAGCATATACTGTATAATTTACCTCATCTAATACAGCTCTGTCACTTCCACTTAGAACAACAATGGTTGTTTTTGGATCACTGCAAAGTCTGTTTAGTGGTTCTTTCAAATCGGGGTGTAATTTAAGATCCATTTCTCTTATCTGATCCCCTCCACGTCTATCAGGCGTATCAACTTGTTCAGTTAATGTAGCATTGAATCCCTGTTATTTTCATTTAATTTTATATATGAAAATATAATAAATCAAATGTCAAAGTTACACAATAGTCAACTTGCCAGTATAAGCAGTCGGTTACTTGACTGCAAATAACGCTCAATAGCCTCTTCAACTGGAAGTGGCGGTGGAACTTGTCTAGTCCTTTGTTGTGCTTCAATTACCGTATCATTCAATTCACTAAAACCAATTCAAAAAATTTAAACTTTAAATATTGACGTCACACGGGCGTTTTTTATTTTCTCATTGAATTCCTTTTAAGAAATTTTTTCCAAGAATACCTTACGAAAGTTTCTGCCCAATTTTGAGCAGTGTGAGTTGTGACGTGTAAGAAATTATGCAGATGACGTTTCTCTCTTTCTTCTGCCGACATATTTAAAGCTTGGCCTATTGAAGCTGCAACTTCCGTTATGTTCCAAGGATTAACAAGTATGGCTCCAGCTCCAAGGGACTGTGCAGCGCCAGCAAACTAGACGTGTGCCAGAAGACAGTGACATGACAAACTAGACGTTTATAATCTGAAATGAATTCTAAGAAATATTATTATTAACAAAGTTGGTGGCAATTACTTCACTTAAAATGAGTACTCCTCTTTTGTCATCTTGGCATGCAACAAACTCGTAGCTGACGAGATTCATTCCATCCCGCAAAGATGTGACAAGTGCTACATCTAGAAACATGATGATGGAAATATCATTAGTTGCAGAATACTAATGTGGGTCCACAAGATAAAGATGTCGTCTGGATTGAAAGGCATATTCAATTATTTGATAAAAAAACATTTACGTTAAGACATGTTCTAAGTCAAATATTAAATTTTTAAGTAGGAACTATAGAGGTAAAGGATCAGTACCAGTGACTGCATATAACGCACATAAAGCATAAAAATCAAGTGAGCGGTCCTGCAAACATCACAAAATGGTTTTTAAAACTCGATAAACATCCCACCTATCATATCACAATACCAACTTCTCCAATTCTCATTTAGCCCACAATTCTAAAATTAAGTTTAGAAATTAAAGGCTAACCAGATGGTGAATTGGAACAGTTGTCAATGTCCCAAATCTTCCATTTATCCGTCCCACAATTTCATGAACTTGACTTGTAAGCTTTTGATCTGCAAAAGAACCATAACAAAATAAGAGCTAAAATGTGATGTACGCACACATATATTTGAGCAAAAGGCAATTAAGAGATACGATATTATGAAAATATACATTCAGGAACATCAGTTCTTGTTGGTACTGCAATCTGTAGCAAAACCACTTTATCATGCCAATACGGGTTTTCTTCAAGGAATTTCTCAAATGCAAGTATCTTTTGAGGGATCCCTTTAATCGTATCTAGACGATCAACACCTAGCATCACCTGTAACGAAAAGCAAGTACAGGTCAAAGGGGTAAAAAAATTGTCAAAGAGGTCAAACATACCTTTCTCCCCGAAAACCTCTCCTTCAGTTCTTTTATGTGTTCTTGAACTTTAGAAGACTCGAGTGCGTGAATGAACCGCTCTGAATCTATACCGATCGGGAACTGTGATTTCAACAATTAAATAACCAACATCAGATATAAGATTAAGTCAAAAGTTGACTATATATAAGTCAGCTTTGACTTACCGCAGCAACACGGGTAAGCCTCCCCTGATCCTCTACACCTTCAGGGGTACCCTCGAGTCCCAAAATACGAGTACAAGCACTCACAAAGTGTCTTGCATAATCATATGTATGAAATCTGCATAACATATTATGTGGTCACATTTATTAATGTAAACAAAGTAGATTGACCAAACTACGAACATACCCTACTAAATCAGCAGCAAGAACCGCCCGTAAAATCTCAGAACGAGAAGGCAATGTTCTATGAATTTCAGAAGACGGGAACGGTGTATGAAGGAACCAGCCAACTTTCATGTTACTGTTGTGATCTTTTAGACACTTTGGAAGGAACATAAGATGGTAATCATGACACCAAACAACATCACCTTCTTCATAATGCTCGTTTACAACATCAGCAAACATTTGATTGGCTTTTTTGTATGCAGCAAACTGGGACTGGAAGCTTCTGGTTGTAGCTAAACGGTCTTCTTGTGGAAGGCCAAGATAATGGAAAAGTGGCCATAATATGTTGTTGCAATAACCGTTATAATATTGATGGACTATTTCTTCATCAAGAAAAACCGGTATGCACCTCTGCATTATAAAACACAATAATATATCACAAATCCGCATAACATGCAATTTCTTGTTCACTAGACTTGAAAAAGATTTGAACTTTACCTTCTCTGCAAGTGCTTTCGTTAGTGCCCGCTGCCCAGGCTCATCAGGCACATTTACACCTGCCCATCCTATCCATTTTGCCTCAACCTCCTTCACACCTTTAATAAAGTCAAAACAATGTTAAAAGGGTGCATTGCATTGCGATTAGAAAGTTCTTATGGGATATGAATCATCAGAAACAGATAATCCGTTGGTGACAAAGCCACTATCCGAAGTTTTGATAATCTAATACTCAGATGTACAAGTGTTTGGTATTCACCCCAATTAATCGGATAACTAGAATCATTTTTGTTACAGCTATTTCTCAACGGAATGCATAAATTCCAGTTGACCTCTAGTCAAATTATATGATATGGATTTTCCTTTCTTTTTGGGTAAAGGATTGTACCCGGTGAATAATGCTATGGATTTCACTATGGGTAGAAACTGCTTATCTACGACTAGAAAATACAATAATCAAATAATGCTCCGCGAGACGCAATTAAGTAAATTTGAGAACTTACCCAAAAGAGCACTAACTAGCCCGCCACCACTAACCTCCAATGACCAACTCTCTTCTCCTCTCCTAACAGCAGAAACCGGCAATCTATTAGCAACGACAAGTAACCGTTGTGTAAACACCCCTCCATCAGGCTTTTCCCATCCATCACGTGCAGCCGAGGCCCCTTCAAGGTATTGTTCCACAAAGTCACCCCTTCCATAAACCGTGGTTCAAGATCAATAGCTTCATTGCCATTTGCCTCATTAGAATGTGAAACTTTAATGTTTTTTCTTAACTCTCTTTGTCTCACAAGCCTACCTGTTCGACTCGTTGGAACCGATGAATTCCCATTGTGATTACTCCTAGGCATAACCTCTATCTACCAATCAAGTGTTCTGCATCACAATAAAACCATATAAAGAACAATGTGATGGAAAGATCAGAGTAAATGGAATATACATGAAATTATCATAGTACAGATGGGGCCTACCAATTTGCATGTTGTTTAGTGCTAGATTCCAAAATCATATAGTATCTAAATATGTACTATGTCATAAAACATATAAAGATATTTTCAGTGTTTTAATTACAATACTATCCTTTTTAGCATCAATTTCTTATTCATTACAATATAGAAAGTCCAATGTTATTGATCATGATCATCAGTTTATAATATAGAAAGTGAAAACGAAAACCCACATTTCTAGTTTAGCTATGTTTCGAAAAACTAGCTAGCAGCGACATAATTAAGCAGTAAGCGCTAACGAAAAGAAAGAGTAGAAGCAAGAAGTAGTTTTATTTATTTAATTTAATTTATTTTATTTTATTATTAAAAAAAAAACGCTTGGTAACATAACCGTGTAAATAGAATTATTAAGTGTACGTAAACGCTAGTTGCTTGTAGATGCTACTGAAAGTAGTGTTTTAGTTTGTCTCTTTTAGAAAAATTGTGGGCGCTATTTGCTTCCTGCTGAACAAGCATTGCATACAAAACACTAAACGCTATATGCTAGTTTAAAAATACTGTTTTGTTTTTTTGAACGCTCTCAGAAACTCGTGGCTAAACATAACAACCGTTTTAACCTATGTTGTCCATTAGTATCTTTTTAGAAAAATGATTTGGGCTAAAATGGGACTAATTATATCTTTAAAGGGATGTGGGGCAATAAGTAATTGGTTGTGAAAAGCGGGTCCTCGTATCATAAATCTGATCTTGTGTATGGGTTTAGGCGTATAATTAAAGACACCATTTAAGACGTCCAATCAATGCTTATCTTTTTAACACCAATTGCATTCCATTATAACACCAATCCATTTTTTTAAGTATCACAATTTATAGAAATCAAGAGGGTGTAACCCAACGGTATCACAAGAGAGTGTGAGAATGTGTAACCCAACGGTATCACAAGAGAGTGTGAGAATGTCTCCAAACAAGATGTTCAGTTCAGGTCGTGTCAGGGATAAGTGTCAATCCTATATAATAAGATTGTAATACGTTGCCCTTAAAGAAATAATAATAACATCAAGGTTAAACAGACACTCACCAAAATTAGTGAAAATGTGAAGATTCTTGCAGAAAATTCTTGTGATGATGATGAGGTTTACATGTGTTCATGCAGGCAGATGAAACACCAAAATTTATTGTGATGATCAAGTTTCCATTATATATTTTACACTTTTATTTTTAAACAATATTGAGTTAAATTATGTCATTGATTGCTTACGTGAATAGAAAAACACGTAACTGAAACTAATGATTCGTGTTGCATATAAATGCGGGAAAGATTTTGAAATTAAATGTGACACTCTCTTAATTTTAGTATGCTTGAAAAAAAAATTTGTCAATTATTTTCCGGGTTATGTTTCTACTTTATAAATACTAGATAGATGAGTATCAAAATAAAACTCTGAAGTAAATTACACGGACAGTCCTTTTCTTTTGCATTGACTTGCATGTACATGGTCATTTGACTTTTTATTTTATGCAGATCGTCACTAACTCCAAAAGTTAAATCATTTTTACTCTCTACAACACCACCATTTCTTTCATTTAAATAATCAATTAATCATGAAATCTTCATTCCAAATTTATTTTGTAAACCAAATCCAAAAAACTTTAATTAACACATTTTAAAAAACACTAGAAGGATATCGCATGATGCGTGAATCAATTAATCATGAAATCTTCATTCCAAATTTATTTTGTATCAGGTCATACCAAGTAGAAGATCTTTTTATAACGAGCAAATATTTTTTATTTATACGTGTTTTTAACAGTAACTTTAGGAATGAATGACAACTTTTAAACAAAATAACTATAAGCAATAGCGATGCAAACTATTTCATCTAAATAAAAGTTGTCATTATATTGTTATAATCCGAGAATCAAAGCTTATTTATTTCTATTATAGGTAAGAACATCAAGATGAGAGTAGATTTATCATATTTTGTTTTTATCGGTGCTCGAAAAAAGAAGAGAGAGTGTGTTTCGTATTGGTGTTTGTGTTTTTAGGTTGGCTTATATAGCATTGAGGTTTGAATTATTCTGACACTTGACAATAGGCTATATAAATATTTGACTGTATTAATGGACTATTGTATAAATATTTGAAGGTTGTTACAAAGTGTATGAAGAGATGCTACTTTTTATTAAGGAAAATTATCATGGAAGTGGCTTATTAATTTTCTATTAAAAAAATATTTTTGGTTTTAAAAATTTTAAGACTTCTTTATCTAAAAAGTGATAAAGTAATATACACACGATGTAATATAGATCTAGAATACTCCTTTTAACCATCATCATCAGCACATGCACAAAAGAAAAAGAAAAAAACGATAGTTGGACAATATGGCAGCAGTGAGAGGCGGAGACATGAGATGAAGTGGCGACGAATAAAGGTTCGTTAGTGGAAAAATGGTGATGCCGATGTTTATGTTTTACACATGTATAGGTTTGATGGTTCATTGATGGTGATGGTGTTGTGGTGGAAAAAATGAAAATTCATAATATTGTGATTGAAGATGACACTTATTTCTAACTTGACTCAATTATTTGCATATTGCTAAAGCTATGACTACTTTTTTTAAATGCCAATATTACTTGCTTCTCACATACAACACAATTCTTAGAAAGATGAGGTGTGGTGAGAGAGAGGAGGCCTGGTGGCGAGTGGCACCCGCATGCACCGCCAAGCTCGCCACCACACCACCTCCACTCGCCACTCCCCTCTTCGCCGCTCCCACAACACAAATAAGACAAAACACTTTTTGAAATATATCCGTTGTATTCAATGGTTAACTTTTAATTTTTTTTTTCAAATTTAAATATTTACCCCACCCACTCTATAAATAATACCTATATTTACACAAAAATTCACACTTCTCTTTCAAAAATATATTATCTTCACCATCTCAATCCACAACCAAAAATTTCTCAAGATACAAACGAGATGTCCTTTACCAATCTTCTCAACTCGAACCCACAACAACACTCGTCTTCGTCAAACCCGTCCACCCCATCGTCCCAAAGCTCAAACTCTTCTTCGCACGTCGGATTTCAAGCTTACCAATATCCAAGACAATCACAACCGCAATTCTATCCATCACAACCGCAATTCTTTCCATCACAACAATCACAACCGCAAGTCTATCCATCACAACAATCACAACCGCAATTCTATTCGTCACAACAAGCAAAAATGCAATTCTACCATTCACAACAACATTACTTTGAATCACAAGAAATGATGCCACAATTTAAAGTACCTCAACCACCACCAACCGAAACACGTGAACAACGTCGTCAAGGAAAAAAACCGGCCAAAGCGCAAAAGAAAAAAAAAGACCGTGGTGAATTTGGACGCGGACAACGAGGAGGAGGAGGAAGAAGAGTGTCGAACCACAATTCGTTGGTCAAACGACGAATAAATTTTTTTAGCCGAGTGTTGGGTCGAGGTTTCCCAAAACGCCGCTATCAGTAATGACCGACAAAACGATGTGTTTTGGACTCAGATTTGGGGGACTTCAACGCTCGGACAACAGGGCCTACTCGTACCAAAAATATGGTCACGGGTAAATGGACTCAGGTAAACGGTGATTGCCAAAAGTTCAACGATTTTTACAAGCATTTGCAACATAAATCCGGGGAAAATGATATTGATCATGTTGAGAATGCAAGACTCGCTTTAAAGGCTCAATCAGGGAGACAGTTTAATATGGTCTCGGCGTGGAGGGTTTTGAAACAATATCCCAAATGGGACGCCTGGGGACGTGATCGATCAAGATAATCTCGCGAACTATTCGCCCCGATCCAAGAGCTCGTCTCATGAGCAAGCCTCGGCCGGCAAAAAATCAAAATTAGTGGAGTCGTCAGCGAGCACCGGGAGTCAATCGGATGCTATAGTGGATGCTTTACGTCAAGATTATAAGCGTAAAGTAGACAAATCCGAACAAGTGTCGAGGCGAGGATAGCGAAGAAAGGGACTTTTAGAGTGTCGAGAATTGGAGTTCTCATGCTTGATCTTGAGGGTTGTCGAGATGAAAAAATCAATCATTAAAAGAAACAAGACCAAATAATAGCAAAATACAACATGTAAAAGGCGAAAAATCTTGTATTTTTTAAGTTTTGTATGTTTTTTATTTATCGTCGGTTTTTCCGTATTGTAGTTTTTTCCCGTATTGTAATTTTATTTAAATGAAATAAATTTTATTGTGTTTGAAAAATATGAAAAAGAAATAAAATGAGAGTGGGTGGGGCCCAAGTGAAGTGTTGTTCCCTATTCACTATCGTTTAAAAAACAATTAAGTACTAAAAACAATTTAACAGTGAATAATAACTGAAAGTAATGTAAGTAACACACACAAAGTAATTTTCAACATCATATTCTTATTAGAAATAAATCAAAAGAATACGTTACCCAAGTACTTGCGGAATAGTACTTGGGATTGAAATGACAAAGTTTGGGTGACTCTCTACTAGCTCGAGGCTAAGTCACGAGCACAACTCTTAGAACCCAGCTGAGCTAGCTCACGGATAAAGTTGTATTTGGAGGAGTAAAAGTTGGCTTGTGTGTATGTGTGTTTTACAATTCACAAGCTTAAACTTTTCACTCCTTCTTATGCTATTTATACAAGTATGGATATTTAACTTTAACCTAGAAGACAAAAACATTGATCGATAATCACGAATATAGATATATTCGATTCTTGCATTGCATTGCTATATGTAGTCGGTAGCAAGCTTCTTTCCAAGTCGAGATCCTTTAGTATCGCGCTTACTATAAATGGGAAGATATGGCTTTAGTAGATAGGGACTTAGTTTTATCGGGTAAAACTCTTGGGGACTTAGTTTTATCTGGGTAAACTTTTCCCGCCTAGTCCGCTCATTCTTGATCTTGAAAGCCTTGATCTCTTCCTTCGGTTTGTCTTCGATGCTATGAGTTGGAGAGAGTCTTAGGGATTCATGAGTTATTGTCATCACTCACCGAATCCACCATCTTCTTCTTGACTTAGTCTTCACCCATTAAGTTCCGCCTTCTTTGAGTGGAGAGGCTTCTTCTTTGCCTCGTCTTGAGTATCCTAAAGATGGCTCAGCGAGAGACTATGCACTCGGTGACTGATAGTGTTTAACGGATTAAACACTTAGGTTATTTTCTATTCAAATCCTAGATTAAGGGTTTGGGTATTTACTTGAACCAGCAGTCTCCCCTATTTGGATATACAAATAGCCTAAGTGTTTGATCGGTGTAAGTGAGCAAATGGCTTCTCCTTACACCGAATGTACTAATGAATACAATAAGGATCTTTGAGTAATTTAACAAAACATACATCTTTTATTGATCGATTACATAGCTCCTATCACTAGTACAAGAAAGATAAATATGATGTCGGTCGGATGGATACCCGATGCTTGAGCTTCACTTTCTTGGTGATGAGTGTTTCCACGGGATGGTCTCTTATCTTTGCATTCGGTCTTGACGAGAACTGATGTTTCTTGAGGATTGGATCCGAGAGGCCACTGGAATATAGTCGATCATTGCGGCCACACCACTGATCAATATCACTCCATCTTTGAAATCTTTGGGTTTCCATAGACATCAATGTGAAATAGCCCTCTTCGTGCTCTTCAATTACCAAGCAGTTCACAAATTTTACACCTCGAGCAACTCTGTTGCATTCTAAGCGAGCACTTTGATCTCGAGTTGGAACTCAACTCTTTTCCTTTTGCCGGTGGATGCTTGTGGTTGAGATCCTTGTAGTGCGATCAAGGCGGTGAATTCCCAGTTGGTGGTGCATCTCTCGACCTTTCATATCTTTTCTTGAGCATCTTCATCGACTCCTTGACCACCTTATTTTGCTTCTTTCCAATGATCGGACCAAGTTCATCGAGTTCGGTGATCCCAAAGTCGGTGAATTTTGGGGATCATGAACCTCAAAGTGTCTTTGTCATCCCTACATAAGCGTTCATAGCCACCGATGCGGTGTTGGGAATAATCTTGACATCTGTGATTTTTTCAGGAAGCCTTCGGCTGGTCATTGTCCAGTTGTATTCCTTAACTCTGCTTTGCCTAACGCTCTGTTCTCAAGTCTAAAATTTAAAGAATGGAAGGGGATGGGATGGGAAGGGCAAAGGAGGGGATGACATTGTGAAGAAAGTGGTAATTTATTTTTGTGTTCTTGAGTTTTTTTAAAAGTAGCAAGGAAAGGAAAAGAAGCTAAACAAATTACCAATATACCCTCGTATTACCAATATGCTACTTCACAAAGAAGGAGCTAACTTTGTCGCCTAAAACTAATAAACCGACGCAAAAACCGAGAAAATTGAGAGCCATCGACCCAAATTCACTTGCATAGATGTAGTCCCACAACATATTAGTCACCAATATCCATTAAATGTCCCACTTGTATATAATTGAACCAATAATGAGGTACAGTAGATACTCATATGATCATATAAGACCAATTACAACACCCTGCAATATCTTGAATCCATTGTTGTAAATACTGGGCGACAACAAAAAAGAAAGCATTCTAAGCAAATGCCGGCCACACTCATGAATGACTAAACATTTATGAGATTACGAAATATATAGGTCGAGGATAATACTGTAATTTAACAAAGGCCTGTAATGTTTTAAACTTATTTCCCTTCCTAATCCGCCCAAAATTGGACGGAACAAAATAACACTAAAAAACCCATCCCTTCCCTCCCTTCCACCTTCCCGTCCCCTACCTTTCCATCTTAAAAAAACTCAAGAACGCCCCTTTTTTGATTTTCCTTCACCTCTCCTTCCATTACTTTAAAAAAAAACTAGAAACGAGGCGTAAGAGCTTGATTTTCTTTCTCTTTTCTTCCAATGCTTTCTCATTTCACCATCGAAGCGACTGAGCTTCCTTGAACTTTTGTCTGCGCGACCTTTTGGAGCTTGCTTGCATCTAATCCCATGTTCTCGACTTCTTGGTGACAACCTTTGCGGTGCTTCTCTGTTCCTTTTCTCTTCCTCATTAGTTTCATTCTTCTTTCTTCTTTAGCAAGATGTTTACTTAGCTATTGTGGTGTGGCGGTATTGATGTCGCCGATTTTATAGGGAATCTTCTCGGGCTCGGCGGTAGTCATTTTACCTTTGCCTTTGTCTGGCACGAGGAAGATGATGCAACTAATGGTGGTGTTGTTGTTGTGACCGTCGGTGTTGTTGTTGTTGATGTTTGTGGTGGTAGTGAGGATATGGGTATTGCGAGACCGGTGCGAGATGATGTGGGGCTCACGATCTGGAGGTGTTTGCTCCCCTCGGTGTGAAGAGGAGTCTCTTGATATTCTCCCCTCAGCTGTTGCGGAGCTTGGTGAGGGCAAGAGTTGGAGTAGGTCTTGAGGGGACGGCTGCTTGACCATGAAGGCTGATAGATTTCGGTGATCATGGCCTTAATCTCAAATATCTGCACGAATACCGGTGACCTTTGCATCCAGTTAGCTGAGAGATCTCTAATGCGATCATCAGGGACCAAGATTCCGAGCCATAGAAGATGAGGCTGAGCCATAGCGATTACACAGTATTCAAAGAGTCCATTGAGGTCTGAAGAGTCAGGCGAAGATCGGAGACCACAACATTTGCAGATTGGAGCATTTCAATCGATTCAATCAATCGAGATGAGTTTTTCACATACACCTCGGTGGCCTCGGCACTTTGGCATTGAGTCTTGGGTCGTCTTCTTGACGTCTGATTTCATCAATTGTAACCCCACAAGTCGAAGATGCTTGAGGAACTTAACCGGTTTTCATCCGGTCGATAAGGTGTTGGTACATAAGATCTCGGTGCTCATGAACATTTTCATTGAAGGTGAGCACATCGGATCGAAGATCGGCGTGGTAGCGGCCGCTTCGGTGTGTTGATCCCAAAATTGATCGGTAACCCACGTATGCGGCTTTCTTGAGGCTCTTGTGATCCACCGAACCGGTACGTCGTTCGATGAATGGAAGAATGTTATCAAAGCGGTTAAATTCCTTAGATTTGGATGATGAGAGTCGAATCATTGTCTTGGATGAAATGGTGACTCGGTATGCTCCTTTGGATCGGTGAGGCTCTTGTTCGATTGAACCTCGGCGTCCACTTCTTCACGGTGATAAGATTTCATCTTCGATGTCGCAAGCTCGTCTTCGAGAATAGTATACCGGTGACATCGGAATGGTTAGCGAGGGTTGGTGATGGGTTCCATATCGGTGGTGGTATATTTTCCTCCGAGTCTTTGTCCCCGTTGACCCCTCGGACAATCGGTGGGAGTTTCCTAGTGCCTTCTCCGAGTCGGGATTGGTTTTGGGTTCCGTATCGGCGGGTTGTTTCTTTCCTCCGAGTCTTTGTCCCCAGTGACCCCGAGACAACGGTGGGTGTTTCCCACCGCCTTTGGCGGAGTCGATGATTGTTGTATCCCTATCGATGGGTTGTTTGTTTCCCCAGTCTTTGGGATCGATCGGTGTGCCCTCGAGACAAAGACTTGGATTTGTTAATGTCATCATCGAGGCGTGGTGGAAGCGCCCCTACCAACGGGTTGTTTGTTTCCTCGGATCTTGGGGAGTAGTAGGTGTGACCAAGGGCACCGGCCGTGATGTATCGGTGTCCTTCGTTGTCACGGGGTGGTTGTTGCACAGTGCATGGGTGTCTGTTTAGTCTCGGGCTTTTTGTGCCTCTTGGTGTGCTCCTGAAGCCTCGGGGCCCCGAGACTTTGGTTTAGTCTTAGTCCCATCGAGACTTCCCTTTTCTTTTAGTAGCGGGGTTTGGAGACAGATCTACTTTGATTGTTCTGACAATCATGTGGGCCGTCAATTCAATGGGAGTGACAAGGGATGGGTCTGTTAATACAAATAAGCCGTAAAAGCGTTTATTTATATTTTACGATCTTAATGTTTTGTCGATAACAAAAGTAAAATCATATTAACGAAACAAATAAAATACGTAAATGGTTTGAACTAATAGTTTTATAACACACTTACGTTTTCACATAAAACACTATAACAAGATTAAGTGATTTTATATTTTAGATACATGTACAACAACTAGTGTTTACATATTGGCTTAACAAGTTTAAGTAACTCTATGAGTTAGATACATATGTACAACAACTAGTGTTTACATATTGGGTTAATACATACTTATATTAAGTACACTAAAATGGGTAAAACAAGTATATACTAAAATGGGTAAAAGTAAGTATATACTAAAAGATAAAACTAGAAAATGGTTTTGACCCATAACCCATGGTTTTGTATATACCACTTACACAAGTTCAATGTATTCTAAGGTACATTGTATCTAGATTGAAAACCATGGATCAACCAATAACCCATGACCCATGACCCATAACCCAAAATACCCATGGGCAAGAGGAGCGAACCACGGATCCCTAGCTTTGTGCTAGCGGATCCCAGTGGAAGGATCCGTGGGATCCGGTAAGCAGATGAGTTTTCCTCTATAAATAGTGAGCCACTTCTTCATTAATTCTCACCCCTCTCTAACATACTTTCTCCCCTGAGTTAAATCTCACTAACCTTAGATCCAAGAGATCTATGTTTGTATTTTTGTTTTTGTGTGATCTTTTAGGTTCCTCTTAAAGGGAAGATCACTACCTTTGAAGTCGAGCAAGCTCAAGTCCATGAGTTGCCAAGCTTCCTCATCATCAAGGCTATTGAAGTCCTCTTGTTGATGATCCCTTTCTTTCTTCAAAGAAGCGTAGTGTTAAAGACATTAGTGAAAGATGTCTCAAGTGTAAAGACGAAGAAAATAGTGAAAGGTATCTATCGTCTATAAGATAAGCATTTGTGGTAGGTGCTTAGAAGTCAAGACAAGAAGCATTAGTGAAAGGTGCTTAGAAGTGAAGACACAAGACATTGGTGAAAGGTGTCTTGTAGATCTAATCAAAGGCATTAGTGAAAGGTGCCTTAGATGTACATTCGATATGGTGTGTTTCGATGTACTAGATAGACTAACATTAGATCCAAGGATATTGATGTCCTTGATGATGTTGTAAAGGAGTAGATCTCCTTTGGGATTAGTCGTTGGTGTAGTGTGGTAGTAGTTCCTCCATTGCAATGGAACTAGGTACTTAGCCTAGTACCTAATAAAGGGTAGGCGACGTTGTGAAGGTGTAGTTCACCTAAGGTGTAAAAGAACTTCGGTGGTTAGCCTAGCACCGTATAAAGGGTAAGCGACGTTGTGTTAGGTGTGGTTCGCCTTGGTGTGAAAGAACTCGGTATTTAGCTTTGTCTGGAAAAAGATTAAGCGACGTTGTGAAGGCTTCTCCGCTATAAGGAGATTGGTGTAGTAATTACAAACTCTCGAGTAGGTGACTCGGGGAGTGGAGGAGGGCAAGGAAGGTGTCCTTGTAGCCGAACCACTATAAATACTCGCGTTGTGGTTTTGTGCTTCTTACTCTTATCTTTTCATTACATATCTTTATATGCTTGTTTATCAACATCCAACACACACAACCAAATAGATTGACATAAGTCGATCTAAATAGATTAAAAGGAAGTTTTAATTGGTAAAACTATTAAACCCCCCCTTCTAGTTTTCCACAATTGGCATAAGAGCTTCGTTACCAAGTTTCTTGAAGTATATTGTACTTTAAAAACTTGATACGATCCATAGTTAATTGAAAACTACAAAGAAGGTTTTCATAAAACAAACACCATGTTTTTTTTTCAAAAACTATATGTTTGGATGTTGAGTTGATAACAACATTTTTTTATATTTTTTCACTTAATTGCACTAATCTTCTTTGTGATATTGATGTGCCAAAGCTCATACCCACCAAGCTTTAGGAGGCGCTTGGTAACAAGAATACCTTCCTTAAGAAGGTATCTTAGGCGCACGAGGCGGGGAATCGTCTAAGTGACATTTGTCATTTGTAAAGACATTCCTAAAGTGCATTCGGTATGAATTTCTACTTATATCTAAATAATATTTGTTTAGTATATAAGTGTTATTTGCCGAACTTTTATTTGAGTAGATTTTGTGTTTACATGATTTACATGTAACCGTTAGGAAGCCGTTTCTCATATCGTGTTATTCTTCTCGTCTATAGTCATAGTATATAGAGCTTATGCTTTATTTCTTCTAATAAAACAAAAACACAATTTCAAAAATTCCTCCTTCCCTATTAATAAACCCACTCGACGCCCATTTTTCAATCATCACTTTTCAAATTTTCCAATTTCAAAAAAATTCCTCTCATTCAAAACTTCATCTTCCTCCTCATTTCATCTCTTCCTAAACCAAGAAGATCCGTCATCAACATGGTTTACATCGAACTCGTGCTCATCACCCTAACACTCATCGCACTTGTGTTCCCTATGATGAAGTTCACATACGGAGACATTTACTTTGTGTTGTTAATCTATATTGGGGTCATTTACCCAATCCTTTGTATCATCCTTAGCATTGAAATGCAATATTATTGATAATCTATTTTTGTGTTATTATGTGTGTTTCATTTCTTTTGATCTATATGTGTTATATTCTTTCGTGATACATTAGATGTCATGTATGCATGCTAAAAGAAAATGTAGGATAAAACATACTTCATGGTACAATAACCGTAAAACCTATGTTTTTATTAAAAGCGGTTACATTACTCTGATCCACGGATCCGGAAGTTACACTAGCGGATCCCTTTTGAAAAGGAACCGTGGGATCCGTCCTCTTTGGAAAACAGTTTTCATGCAAGATTAAAAATCACTATCTTTCTAAAAAATAATAATCCACTAGAGCTTCAAAACCATGGGTTAGCAAAATACTAATTGTTAATAGAATATCTAGTAAAAACGTTAGATCATTATAGGTTGACCATAAACGTCTTCCCTTATTAACCCTTCACCTCTATAGGTTCAACTATGACGCATGAATACGAGTTTGATTTTTCACTCACTAGCGTCTACACCCCGAACATTTCCCTTGAGCCCAACACACGGCAATCATGTCCGTGGGTTCAATAATCTCGAAAACCGTCACTTCCATGAAGGGCGTATTGTGAACACCTCTCTACAATTCAAAGAAGGTATCAATACCTCCTTGAGCCATAGGACTAGAATGTCTTCTTGAAATTAACGAGAAGATATGTCCAAGGTTCATAATGGAATTCTTCCGTCAAGTGGAACTCGTTCGTAACGAGGATCGCTCTTTATCCCTTTGGTTTTATATCAAAACCAAAAATTCACTTTAAGCCTTGGGCATTTGCTCACATCCTCCGAATTCCAAACCATGGACAATGTGCTTTCACGAAGATTGGTCTCTTGATTCTCTCTTCAATTTTCGTGAAGAAAATAGCCCATATTGTTCACACATACCTCTAGGAAGAATTAACACGCATGATATGCAAACCTCGACCATATTACTCCAATCCAAACATTATCCATACACGGATATCCGAGAAGAGTACAAGCTGTCGCTCTCATTCTACGTGAAAATGTTTGGAGTCTTAGGGAAATCGAGATATTCTTCCGCTTGTTGTGCTCACATGTTGTCTTGTTTGCTAACACAACAACCATACAATCTCGCCTACTTCTTCGCAAGGCGAATTGCAAACCTTCAAGGCTCAAGGATAAACTCATCCCTTATGGAATGTTCTTGACACGCCTCTATCACAATGTTATGCACTTCCATCCTCAATTTCAAAGTCCGTTGTGCGTACTTGTGAACAAGATGATGGAACCTCTAAACATATCTCTCATGAAGACTTTCTTCATTCATGATTCCACCAATACCCATCAATCACATAATGATCCTCCTAGTGAAGACACTCAAGGAACCTAGAATAGTCAAATAGGATCAATTCTACTCTACTCATTAGTTATCAATGTAATCCTATCTCTTTCATGAAATAACACATCTTACATTTGATATCCAGTTTTAGAACTCCTTTAAACAAAGCTTGGAATATAATGCCTTTGTCATGATCATTGCATACCTTTAGTAAAGGTTACATCTAGCGATAGACGGATCCCAAATGTTGTACTAAGCGGATCCCTACATCTAGGGAACCGTGGGATCCGCAAAGCAGAAAATGCAATTGCAAGCATTATATGTCAAACACATCACTTAGAACACCTCACACTAAGCTAAACATAGTGTCTTAAGATTGATCAATACCTTATCAAGATAGGTTGACCTTTCTACTCTTTCCAACTCACATAGATCACATTCTAAGGCTTTGTTAGATCTATCATTTCAAATCCATCACTCTTCCGCTCTCAAAACTCACACTTCATTTTTACTTGATCCTCACAACTAGGTTAGAAATCCTCGTTTATGACAATATTGATCATTAATCAACCTCACCTCAAAATTGATCAAAGTTGATCAAATCCTAGTTTTCCCATCTCAAAACCATTAGGATATTTTCCAAACACAATCCTAAGACACAACACGATCTCTAGGATCATTTAACTTCAATTGACATCTTTAATGTCATCTTTGCTCATCCATTGGTATTTTTGAAAGTTCCAAATCCTTCCATAAATAACAATCATTAGCTACACCACTCATTGCCTTCAAACACTTAGCACCCCTTCATTTAAAACACTTGGGAGAAATGAAACACTCAAGGTGATGTGGGTCTAGGATCTTAGAAACATCATTTCCACTCTTTCATAAAGCTAACGACAGCAGGATCCCTAGAACTAGCCTAGGCGGATCCCTCGAGAGAGGAACCGTGGGATCGGATGACGATCTATGACAAATCTTGGTAAAACAATCATTTCAACTCATCTTCCTAACTCAAACACTCCATCTCATCTTAAATGAGTTCCTTGAGCAACACAACCTCGTAGTTGACTCTTGTGCATGCTAATCATCACATTCCAATGAATCTTAGTGGCTTAAGGCTTAAATGCACTTTCCAAATCTCTTGGTTTATAAACCACCTTGTTAGGATCTCCATAGTCATCACTCTCATCCTAACTTTCAGCTTTTGCAATCCTTTCAAATCATCTCATCATGAGAAAAACCCCAAGTAACAACCTATCCACCAAAGAACCACCCATCAAAAGGGCTCGTGTTGTACACGAAATCTCTTCAACCGAATCATCTCCGGTCAAACCAACAAACCTTCATCATCCAATCAAACCAATTCCTAGAAGGTTAGTACCCACAAAATTACCTATGCCAAACACCACCATACCTCCTAGGCCAAACAATATCATATCCACTAAACCATCACCATTGGTTCCTAGAGCTATCTCTTTTACATCCCCACAATCATCACCTCACCTCTACAATTTAGAGGACTTGCCACCTAGGCCGTCTCATCCGCTTCCGCCGACAACATTCTCCTCATTAGGAGGAACAATGATTCAAAATCAAGGTGTTGAGTCAACACTTGCTCTGGCTTCCTTTTCGCCGTTTCCATCATATAATCCCATTTGGATTATAAGAAATCATCAAAGTCAACTACCCGACCTTATGGAAGTTGACACATCTTTACCACCATCATCATTCTTGATCGAACCATTCCTTAATGGACCTCCACCAATCCCTCCATCATTCGAGGCTCCTCAACCCACTTCAATTGATCCTTTGAATATAGCCACTTCATTTCATCCACCACCACTACCTAGCCATGACAAAGATTGCTATCATTGTCAACATGTTGAAAGTTTGATACATGAAGTGCGAGAAGACCAGCGTTTCATGTTCTATCATCTCCTCGAGCGTTTCGACGAGATTAAACCTAAACATAACTTGAGCTAGAGGATTATAGTGGTGTCTAAGCTTCAGCGTTAGTTGGTCTAAGAAATTCCTAGTTATGTATTGTCTATTTTCTTATTTTTGAGTCATGTATATCATAACTCTTGTTTTATTAAATGGAATTACATGCTACTTGTTATTTCTTTGAGCATATGATTACTTTGTACTCATATCTCATTTGTGTGATAACATTACTTGTTATATCACCTTTCTTGATTTTAGTCATCGGCCAGACGGATCCTCGATGTTGCCTAGACGGATCCCTACTAGAAGGGAACCGTGGGATCCGTGAAGTCGAATGTTTTCTTTATCACATTTGCGAAATTGTGAATTATACTTGCTTTCTAACCTTTGTTTTGTAGTATTTCAATTCACACATGAAGACCTTGACATCCTAAAGCTGGGGGAGCTTTATGTCAAAGCAATACATTGCAAATTACTTGCAATACTAGATTTACTTTTCATAACTTCCCATTGCAAAGTTGCAATCATCTAGGGGAGCAAACCTAGTTGCAAATGATCTAGATTAGAATTACTTTCTTGGCCTTACATAGGGATGGACTCGTCAAGGGGAGTAAGCGAGATCTATTCCGTTACTTACTATTTATTTTTTCTTTCACATGTTTTTCTTTAAAAACAATGTGTTGCTTTTCTTCAAACACTTTTGTTTCGACAAAGGGGAGAAAAAAGTAAAACTACAAATTCAAGCGTTCACAATTTTAGCTTTTCCTTAAAATAATTTTATGTTTTGTCATCAACAAAAGGGAGATTGTTAATACAAATAAGCCGTAAAAGCGTTTATTTATATTTTACGATCTTCTAATGTTTTGTCGATAACAAAAGTAAAATCATATTAACGAAACAAATAAAATACGTAAATGGTTTGAACTAATAGTTTTATAACACACTTACGTTTTCACATAAAACACTATAACAAGATTAAGTGATTTTATATTTTAGATACACATGTACAACAACTAGTGTTTACATATTGGCTTAACAAGTTTAAGTAACTCTATGAGTTAGATACATATGTACAACAACTAGTGTTTACATATTGGTTAATACATACTTATATTAAGTACACTAAAATGGGTAAAACAAGTATATACTAAAATGGGTAAAAGTAAGTATATACTAAAAGATAAAAACTAGAAAATGGTTTTGACCCATAACCCATGGTTTTGTATATACCACTTACACAAGTTCAATGTATTCCTAAGGTACATTGTATCTAGATTGAAAACCATGGATCGACCAATAACCCATGACCCATGACCCATAACCCAAAATACCCATGGGCAAGAGGGCGGACCACGGATCCCTAGCTTTGTGCTAGCGGATCCCAGTGGAAGGATCCGTGGGATCCGGTAAGCGATGAGTTTTCCTCTATAAATAGTGAGCCACTTCTTCATTAATTCTCACCCTCTAAACATACTTTCTCCCACGAGTTAAATCTCACTAACCTTAGATCCAAGAGATCTATGTTTGTAGTTTTGTTTTTGTGTGATCTTTTAGGTTCCTCTTAAAGGGAAGATCACCACCTTTGAAGTCGAGCAAGCTCAAGTCCATGAGTTGCCAAGCTTCCTCATCATCGAGGCTATTAAAGTCCTCTTGTTGATGATCCTTTCTTTCTTCAAAGAAGCGTGGTGTTAAGACATTAGTGAAAGATGTCTCAAGTGTAAAGACGAAGATAATAGTGAAAGGTATCTATCGTCTATAAGATAAGCATTTGTGGTAGGTGCTTAGAAGTCAAGACAAGAAGCATTAGTGAAAGGTGCTTAGAAGTGAAGACACAAGACATTGGTGAAAGGTGTCTTGTAGATCTAATCAAAGGCATTAGTGAAAGGTGCCTTAGATGTACATTCGATATGGTGTGTTTCGATGTACTAGATAGACTAGCATTAGATCCAAGGATATTGATGTCCTTGATGATGTTGTAAAGGAGTAGATCTCCTTTGGGATTAGTCGTTGGTGTAGTGTGGTAGTAGTTCCTCCATTGCAATGGAACTAGGTACTAGCCTAGTACCTAATAAAGGGTAGGCGACGTTGTGAAGGTGTAGTTCACCTAAGGTGTGAAAGAACTCGGTGGTTAGCCTAGCAAGTATAAAGGGTAAGCGACGTTGTGTTAGGTGTGGTTCGCCTTGGTGTGAAAGAACTCGGTATTTAGCTTTGTCTGGGAAAAAGATTAAGCGATGTTGTGAAGGCTTCTCCGCCATAAGGAGATTGGTGTAGTGATTACAAACTCTCGAGTAGGTGACTCGGGGGAGTGGAGTAGAGCAAGGAAGGTGTCCTTGTAGCCGAACCACTATAAATACTCGCGTTGTGGTTTTGTGCTTCTTACTCTTATCTTTTCATTACATATCTTTATATGCTTGTTTATCAACATCCAACACACACAACCAAATAGATTGACATAAGTCGATCTAAATAGATTAAAGGAAGTTTTAATTGGTAAAACTATTCAACCCCCTTCTAGTTTTCCACGGTCCTTTTGAAAATTTGATGGGCTCGGGATGCCGTAAATTTCCAAATTTTTCATCCAGAGTATAATTTGAACCCGATAACGATTGCAAAGCACGGAGACAAACCTAGGATACGAAACGCGTGCCGTCCTAGTTTTGCTCAGTAGCTTCGTTCGAGATCACTATAAATGATCTCCCTATGTCGACACAGTGACCCCATTCATCAAGCGATATGCCATCATCAACCGAATAGAGTTAACTTGTTCGGTGGATGAGTGGTTCCAGAGGACACGAATCACAAAAGTGAAGAGGATCCTCCAAGCCACGGGAATGAGCTTTTAGTGATTGGGGTCTTGTCCAAAAATTTGGATCTAAAGCGATTTGTTTTAACCCATCATTCACCGTGGAGGTTCGGGATGGGCGACATAAACACCTTTGTTATAATCTAACCTGTTGAAGTGCAAAGCGTTTTGTAATCCGGGTGTATTGTTTCCCCATTAAGGCGAACGATGAGATACTCCCAAGAGGTCTAAGGTTATTCTCATCGATAGAAGGTGTCGGGTCAAGGCTCTAGTTGTAGCCCAAAACTCCACGAGGTAGTTTGGAGTGCGATCTTGAGGACATTTACAAAGGCGTTTTGAGTGGGCGGTTGAATAAAATTTTTATAATGTCTTTATAGGTTGGGACATTTTCGGGATATTCAAAATTTCCTATGACATTATTTGTTTTAAATTCAACGTTAGTAAGATCCCTACCCATCGAGAAGCAAGCGGAGAGATTGTGTTCTAGCCATTTCCATTAAAGAAGATTTTAGGGTTTAAAAAATGTTTTGACTAGAACAATCAAAGTATTTAGATCTCTTCAAGTTTGTGATGAAAATTTTTGTAAATGTTTACAAGGAGGGTTTTCAAAGAGGTTTTAAAGATATTGAGATCACACAAATATTTATGGATTTGAGAAAGAATTTTGACGAGTTTAGTTGCAGAAAATAATTTGTGTGTGTTTTGTGGTTTTGAAGAGGTATTTATAGAGTAGCGAGAGGGTGGTTTTGTATAAATGTGGATATGTAAAGACCATTTTGAAATCGTTTGATATTCCACATTTAATGCCACCCTTCACTTCACGATAAAATCCGTCTTTCAAGGAAAAGCGATTGCAATGCGATAAAAGTGCACTTTAGCGGTACATAGATATTTTATGTGAGAGAAGGCATTTAATGCCAAGTGGGGTGAGGTAAATGATGATACTCAGCGATAAGACATGTATTCCTATATTAAATTGGTGGGATTACCAACCTAGGACATTTAAGTAACTAATACTTGGAGCATTTAGTTACTCATTCAATGCTTTATGTCGGGGACCACGAGTGAGTCTTACTCATTCGGTGAGAGGTTTGTTTTGGATGTTGGGGAGGATGAACCATTTGAGAGAACTTCTTCGAGATTGGTTTCGGATACATGACTTTCAATGTCAAGCATTCCCAATTGACTTTCGGTCTCACAAGGTAGGTTCATCAAGGTTTTGTGAAGATATCGGCCGGTTGATATTCGGTAGGGATGAAATGAAGTTCAATGTCTCCTTCATTATGTGATCCCTAATGAAGTGATATCGATATCAATGTGTTTGGTTCTTTGGTGGAGGACGGGGTTGTTGGAGATTGCAATAACCGGTGTTGTCACGAAAGATGGGCACCATTTTGTAATGGATGTCATAGTCATTGAGTTGACTTTTCATCCATAATACATTGGCACAACATCTGCTGCATGACTACATATTCGACTTCGGTGAGGACATAACTCTTGATTGTTGCTTTTAGCACTCCAACAAACTAGTTTTCCTCCAAGAAATTGGCGGGACCACGAGGTACTTTTTACATCCATGTTGCACCCGGCATAATCGAATCGAGTAACCTTGAGATCAAACCACGAGCACTTTGGATAATAGAGTCCAAGGCTTGGGGTTCCCTTCTGTACTGAGTATTCTTTTGGGCTCTTGTGAGATGGGATTCTTTAGGATTGGGTGATATCTTGCTATTAGGCGGTGAGGTGGATGTCGGTCTAGAAGCGATGATACATCGATGAGCCAACAATCCTCGAAATGAGTTTGATTCTTGATTTGCCGGTGAGATCGGGTCCAAGATTGTTAGGTGGGACCATTGGAGTCTTCAACGAGGCACGATCGAGATATCTCATATTTCTTCAAGAGATTTACGGTGTATTTCTCTTGGTGATGGATATTCCTTTATCGGTTTGCACGATTTGTAGTCAAGAAAGTATGTGAGTTCCCCATCATGCTCATCTCAAACTTCTTTGTCATCGGTTTTCAAGCTGTTTGCAAAGCTTGTAGTTTGTTGAGCCAAAGATGATGTCATCAACATACACTTGGACTAGTATCACATCTGTTGAGTTCTATAGACAAACAATGTGTTGTCTATCTTTCCTCGACAAACTTGTTTTGTATCGGGAAGGCCGAGAGAGTTTCATACCATGCCACGAGAGCTTGTTTAAGTCCATAAAGGGCCTTGTCAAGTTTGCAGACATAGTCGAAATTCACTACTCTCAAAGCACGGAGGTTCTTGAACATATACATCTTCCTTGAGGTCAACATTTAAGAATGCACTTTTAACATCCATTTGGTAGACTCGAAGTTCATGTATGTTGCATATGCAAGAAAGATCTGATGGCTTCCATTCTTGCAACAGAGCAAATGTTTCATCATAGTCAATGCCTTCTTATTGTTTGTAACCTTTGGCTACAAGTCGGCTTTGTTTTAATGTGATGCCATTTCATCGATTTTGTTTACGAAAACCCACTTCATTCCTATGACTACTACATCCCGAGGACATTTGATCAAGGTCATGACCTTATTTTTATCAAGCTGTTGATGTTCTTCTTGCATGCTTTGAACCCGACTTGGGTATTTTAGAGCCTCGATGACACTTTTGGGTTCTATCTCGATAGGTAATCGACATATAGACATTCATTGGTGAAGTCATAGCGATTAAGTTAGCGACCATGCTTCTAGTGAGCATGCCCTCGGTGGGTTCACCAATGATGTTTACAAGTTCAATGTCACGAGATCTTGTCCACTTACTTTGTGGTGCGGGATCCGAGCTTGAAGATGTCACCGGGGAGTTCGGTGTGAGTACATGTGCAAAGCCACAAGATCATTTAGATCATCTGTTGAGGTGACTTGTTACGGTAGAGGTTCTTGAGTTATAAGATCCTCGATCATTTGGATCGATGTTACCTATCTCGATGGGACGGATCGATTATCAATGAATTCACCGATAGTTGGTTGTGACGGGTTGTGAGGCAAGACATAATATAAGATGTCGACATCAACTTGGTATGAGGAATTGGTTTCGGTGTTGTACTCATCGGGAGGATATCTTGATGAGTTATCAATTCTATTTCTTCCATCAAGTGTTGGTGAACACGATGCTTTCTATACTTTCATCAAAGGTGACATGATAGGTTTCCTCAACTTGTTGTCTCCTTGTGTTAAATACCACAAGGCTTTGGAGATCGTTGAGTAACCTAGAAAGTATCCATCATCGACTTTAGCATCGAACTTGCCTAGATGATCCTTGTGGTTATGAATAAACAGGACATCCAAACACATGGAAGTAGTGATGTCGAAGTCTACCTTTGAATATCTCATATGGGGTTTTATTATGTCTTTTGACAATGATTGACTGTTTGAGTGTAACAGTCGTTTAACTCGCTTCGGTCCGAAATGCTTTGAAAGAGCTAAGCCATTTAACATGGTTCTCGCACCTCAATGAGAGTTCTCTTTTCCTTCGGCTACCCCATTTTGTTCGGTATAAGGAGATGAGAAATTTTGGGAGCTTCCTTCTCATCACGAAACTCTCAAGCTCGACATTTCTAAATTCAATACCATTGTCGATTCGATTTGTTTCCTTTGTAATGTCATTACGATTTTCAATGTTCACGATGAGCGACATTATAGTATCGGTTGCTGACTCTTCTTGGAAAGAAAGTATACCCAAGTGTATCTTGAGAACTCATCAACAATGACAAGTGTATACTTCTCATCTTTGGATTGATCCGGGATGATCGGTCCAAAGAGATCCATATCAAGAGGTGAAGGCGACTTTGATAGAGAAATTTTCTTGGTTTTGAAGGATGCTCTTTTATGTTTGCCTTTTCACAGTGAGCATGGTTTATCTTTTGCAAAACCGGTGATGGTAAGCCAAGGACCTTGTTTTGTTTGCCAAGTTGTTGATGTTTTGAAGTTTAAGTGTGAGAGTCTCTTGTGCCACGGCCAGGTTGATAGTTTGGTGGCTTTGGCAAAGAGACATGTTCCATCTTTAGAGAGTTGACATGTCTAAGACATAAACATCGTCTCTCTAGGAGCAATCAACACAACTTCCTTGTTGGCATTGAAAATGGTACCTTGTTTGTCATTGAATTGCACAATGTACTTAGCATCGCATAGGCGACTAACAGCGATGAGATTGTATTTGAGACCATTGACATAAGCAATCCTAGAAAACTATTCCATTACGGTTCTTGAACCATAACCTTCATGGGACATGATGAGTTATCACCAAATACTACCTTTGGCCTGGTTCCTTTACATACTTGTTCGGATATTCCTTCACACCGGTCATGCTTGAACATCCATTTGTCTAGATGCCGGATAGGCTCCCCGGCATGCCTCACTGCACAAGTAGTAAACCCAATTAGTTTCTCTTGTGACCCACTTACTAGTGGGCTTGGGTCTCATGGTCTCTTTGAATTGAGCAATCGATTCATGGTCGGTGGTAGAGTGCAATGAGCTACCACAGGTTTTGCATTTAGAGGCGAGGATGACTCGGTGGATTTGGGTTGTTTTGAACTTCTCCTTGCATGGATGACATTGTCATCTTGAGATGTCTTATGAGTGTGTTACCGCAAATATCACGGCATGTGTTCATAAGACAATCATCGGGCGATGATCATTAAAACCACGATGTGGGCAAAGAGGAAAAGGTTTTGCTCTCAACTTTTGAGCTTTGGATGAAGAAGCATCTTGATGACCAACTTTGGTGTAGTTTTCTTGGTGAGAGAGCTCACATATTGCAAGTGGTCGTGATCTGTGATCATCCTTTTACTGATCATGCAAAAAATTCTATAACAATTGTCGGTGGTATGGTGGTATAGTGGCACGATCACACTTACGCTTATTTTGGTGGTGGCTTTTGACTTTGAGGAACTAGAGGAAGCCGACTTTGTCTCCTTGATTGGTTCGGGGACCCTTTCAATAGATTCCATTTTGTCGATTAGCTTCCTCACAAGTTCGATCAATTGTTGAATTTGATCGACTTGATGGGGCCGAGGATGTGGAATTTTCGATGGGGGTGGATTCTTGTTGAGTTGGTTTTGATGGTCTTTGCAAAATGGTTCTACCAAGTCCGGACCTTTCTTTAGGAGAGTGTGGATTGTAATGAAATGGAGTAAGCTCGAGCTAGGATCGGCACCACAAGAGGTTCCAAAGGTGGAAGTGGTGCTTGAGATTCATCTTGAGACTCGGAGATGTGTTCGATGCTCTTGGGCACATCACAGGAGTCAAGCATGCTCTTTAGAGCTTGACTTTCGAGCTCTAGAATTCTTCCGAGTCAAAGTTAGGAAGCTTACTCTCGGGATTAAGTCTTTCAATCCAATCACCGGGCTTGGGAGCAGACAACATGTTGGTAATCATGCCACGAGACACAAATGGTTTAGGACTACGGTCTTTGTTGTGAGTCGGAAAGATGATGTTCACTATGACTCTCTTTTTTGCTCTTGAGGCACCCACATCAAAGACTCTTGGATTCTTGTTGGTCCAACTATCAATGATTTCTTTTCTTTCTTAAGTTCGTCTTGAAGAGCACGATTTCTTTTAACTAATTCGGTGTTTTGAATTTGTAAGGTGATAACCTCAAGCTTGTTTTGTTTTAACACAAGTAACTCATCCTACACTTATTCAATTCAAAACTTAGCTTGTTGTACTTAGAAAAAGATTTAGTCTTTGCTCCTCTACAAACTTAAGATCAACATTGATATAGTTCATATAGGATCGCCAATCGTAATCATCATCCATAGAAAGTAGAATATTTACCTTCTTCATTGTGATGTTGACCCATTCTCCATTTACGCATGATTCTTTCCAACGACTAGCTTGTCTTCCTCGAGAGGGCCATCGGTCTTGACATGCACCATTCATCATCGATGAGGCGGCTCGTCATCCCGTTGAAGGTTTCGACATCAAGACCTTTGTTTTTACCACGCATGCATTGAACACTTTTGGTTACGAGGACGGCCTCAAGTAATGCAAGCTTAGCTTTGATCTTCCTATACTTGGCTTCAAAATCTATTGTTTTGTTACGGTCGATTTATTACGAAAGTTTTGATGAGGCGATAGATTTTAGGTTGAAATTTGCTAAAGCTTGAGGGCGATTTGACCACGATGGTGCAGTAAGAGGTTCAAAATTGTTTTGAAAGTCCTTTGCAAAATGGCCTCTTTTGTGACACTTAAAGCATTCGGTGTCCTTATTTGCTTTAGCATTGAAAAACCTTTGTTTCTTTTAATAAACCTTCAAGAGTTTGCAAGGTGCCCTTTCACGAAATTCAACGTTCGGTCATTTAGGTACTCCTCACTTGATCTCTCATCGGGCTCATCATCGAATTTTCTTGAAAATCTTGAACAACATTGTTAGAAAAGAAGGCGGTTGATATAGGTGAGGTGATGGTCGGGGACTTCTTGACTTCACGAGACTTCTTTAAGTCGGGGTATAAATGCATTGATGAGGTTTTCCTCATAGACAAATTTCCATAAATTTTAGGAAGTTCAAGAGTTTGGATGTGATTTGCATTTCTAAGTCCCCGAGAGAGTTCAACCATTTCTCGTGGAGACAATTAACAAAACCAACATTTATCTCATGTTTGGATAACTTAACACCATCATTAGCTAGTTCATTTAAAGAGTTTTGTAACAGGTGTAAGTTTGAGAGAGAGTTTGAATCCCTAGCCACGAAGGTATTATACTCAAGTTTCGGGTCCATTATCCTGTTTTCCTTGGTGTCGGATGGACCTTCATGGCTATGGACCAGTCATCGAGTTTGTTTAGTCGTGTTACGACTTATAAGCGACTCCATTATATCATCGGGGAAGACATGATATGATGATACTTTTGAGTCTTTGGTCCTAGTTGACCACTCTCCTTTCATCCACGAGTCAGCTGAGCTTGTGTTTGGGAAAACCTTCAGGTCTTTGGGACAAATGGACCTCATTAATACACTTGATATAATAAGGTTCCATCCCAATCAAATAGCAAAGCATACGCTTTTTCCATTTGTTGAATTTGCCAACTTCAAGTCTAGGGCAAATTGAATAAGCTCCACCCTTTTATCGACTAGTTGGGGTACATCAATTTCGACCATAGGAATCTCGATTTAAAAGCGTTTTAGAAGCGGCTTAAAGGTTTTATAATCACCGAGCTCTGATACCACTTGTTGTTCCCTATTCACTATCGTTTAAAAACAATTAAGTACTAAAACAATTTAACGGTGAATAATAACTTAAAGTAATGTAAGTAACACACACAAAGTAATTTTCAACATCATATTCTTATTAGAAATAAATCAAAAGAATCGTTACCCAAGTACTTGCGGAATAGTACTTGGGATTGAAATGACAAAGTTTGGGTGACTCTCTCAAGCTCGAGCTAAGTCCGAGCACAACTCTTAGAACCCACCGAGCTAGCTCACGGATAAAGTTGTATTTGGAGGAGTAAAAGTTGGCTTGTGTGTATGTGTGTTTTACAATTCACAAGCTTAAACTTTTCACTCATTCTTTTATGCTATTTATACAAGTATGGATATTTAACTTTAACCTAGAAGACAAAAACATTGATCGGTAATCACGAATATAGATATATTCGATTCATGTTGCATTATATATGTAGTCGGCGGTGAAGCTTCTTTCCAAGTCGGAGATCCTTTAGTATCGCCGCTTACTATAAATGGGAAGATATGGCTTTAGTAGATAGGGACTTAGTTTTATCTGGGTAAAACTCTTGGGGACTTAGTTTTATCTGGGTAAACTTTTCCGCCTAGTCCCGCTCATTCTTGATCTTCAAGCCTTGGTCTCTTCCTTGATTTGTCTTGGTGCTAACAGATTGGAGAGAGTCTTAGGGATTCGATGAGTTATTGTCATCACTCACCGAATCCACCATCTTCTTCTTGACTTAGTCTTCACCCATTAAGTTCCGCCTTGGCGAGTGGAGGCTTCTTCTTTGCCTCGTGTTGAGTATCTTGAAGATGGCTCATTGAGACTATGCACTCGGTGACACGATAGTGTTTAACGGATTAAACACTTAGGTTATTTTCTATTCAAATCCTAGATTAAGGGGTTTGGGTATTTATTGAACCCAACATGAAGAGGTTGAGGTTAGTTGTGAATGGAGGGTATTTTTAAGTTGGTGTATTTAAAGGATGTGGCATCCATGGGGTCCAAGTGAAGAAGTTTGGCTTAGTTGCCATACCTCGTGCTCTTACACTGTAACACCCCGGAAAATCGGGTTTTAGCGGAAGCATACAAGTTTTGGGTGCTACTAATCGGTATCACAACACAAGCATAGAATAACGATTTCTTTTATGAAAACTCATTTGTTCAATGAAATCAAAGTTTACAATAACATTTAATGCGGAAATAGGTCCATAATAAAGAAGTGGTCCCCAAGTACAAATATCAGAGTCGTCTATGACCATGCCATGCCATTGCCCAAGCGCCTCCAAAAGTAAACAATCGCCTCAATACATGAGAATACATGCTAAAAGTGTCAACACGAGGTTGGTGAGTTCATAGGTTTGCATAAAAGTATAGCGGGTTCAAAAGAGCCTTTCGATCATTTTGGTGCCCACAATGTCGCAAAAACAAAGTTTACCTTTAAGCAAAATAGTAAGGTGGACCACAAGGTTTTCAAGTACAAATCAATTCTCAATAACAAGTCAAATTCTACCAAGGCATACCACCTTAAATTACGATATCAAAACATTTATCCACAAAATAGCTCATAAACAACCATTTGGACCATATCAAAATCAAACACTACCACGAATATAGTGTCACGCAAGCTTAACTATTACGCGGCTAAGTCATGAAACCAACGCTAATAAGCACACAAACAATCGATATGTTATCGTCCCCGCGAGCCATGTAGGTCGGGGCGGGTGGCCATTCCCAATAGATCTATTCATGACACTCGCACCATCACGAGCCGGGATGTAACAATTCATAACAACGCTTGGGTTTCTAACCTTAACCTAGCACGTAATAGCTTACAAAAATATTTCCGGTCCAATTAAAAGCAGTTTTCAAGCACTTGTGTCCACTTAAAACATATTCGTTTGAATCATGCATTTCATTAAAACAAGTAACAATCGGTTATTCAAATCAATCAAACAATTCATTTAGTAAAAGCGAGCATGTATTCTCCCCAAAGCAGGTTTAAAGCAAGTAAAGTAGGGGCCATGAACTCACCTCGATCACGAACAACGAAAGAATCACAACTAACAAGGCGGCATCAAAGAGCAAGCACAACCAAATCATGAAGGAAGGCACGTCGATATCCAAAGAGTACAAGTACAAAGGTTCTACATCGTCACGACCTAATAGTATACGTATTATCTCAAAATACGTCTCAAAAAGTAAAATAATATAATATCCGAAAGACAACGTGTCTTAGTTTTCGTGGAATACTCGAATCAAAGGTTTTCAAAAATCCATTATCAATATCTCAACAGTTTAGTTTTAACGTTTCGTATGGTGGTAAGAAATCAAGACTCGACATACAACTCACGCCAAAAGTATACCAAAATGTAACTCACACCAAAGGTTATACTCACGCCAAACATAACTCATACCAAGACATAATATATATCCCAATATATTATGAGAAAAATAAAGTTGACCAAGACTCAAATTGAGAAGACAATGACCAAAAGGATGCTAAGATAATAAAGATACATAATTACTTCAATAAATAAGTCAATTGGTAGTTTCTGTATTTACCCTTAATCCCAAATAGTTTGTGCAAACATGGTTTATAATCAATGATCAGTTTGAATTTGTAATTCAAATAATATAGGTTTTACCACTTAAAAGAACGTTTGTTTAGATTCTCGAGTCTTATAATGATAAAAGAGATTTGAAATTTAAAAATATAAGTTAGAATGTTTAATATAATTTTGGCATGACGCGTCCATTTATAAAACATTCCCAAGTCATCGTGACTTTAAATAAACCAAGTTTGAAATTACAATATTTATAAATTTTGTTTCGTTATCATTCACGTAATTAGTAGCTTTGAGTTTATTGAATAGTTTGTGAGTGTTCCGTGTATAATATATTAAATTCTATTAGAGTCTAATATATTATACCGTTAAGTCACAAAGTGTCCAATAAGTCCAACGTCTAATATCGCAAATCCAATAACAATCCAAATCCAATATGTCCACATAGTATCAATATCCAATCCGATATAAATCAATGTCAACAAGTCACAATCCGTATTAAGTGTATAATCTAAGCCATGTCACCATACCAAGTATAATCCATTATGTACCAATGTATCGCCAAGTTACAAAATTACACATCACAAGTGAAAACCAACATATCCTAGCTACTTAGCAACTAAAATGCATTCCATTTTAATCGTTAACTCAAACGAACCGTTGCGACTAGAAACGCAAACAAGACCAGGACATACAAAACAACTAAACCTCAATCTTATTTGGCTTTTGAGCCCACGATACTCTAGAAACACAAAACAGACACTTACACCACACCATTACATGTAACATTCAAATTTTAAACCCTTTTTATCCTTGTCTTTACTAACTGTGGAAAACTAGAAGGGGGGGTTGAATAGTTTTACCAATTAAAACTTCCTTTTAAACTATTTAGATCGACTTATGTCAATCTATTTGGTTGTGTGTGTTGGATGTTGATAAACAAGCATATTAAGATATGTAATGAAAAGATAAAGAGTAAGAAGCACAAAACCACAACGCGAGTATTTATAGTGGTTCGGCTACAAGGACACCTTCCTTGCCTACTCCACTCCCGAGTCACCTACTGAGAGTTCGTAAACACTACACCAATATCCTTATGGCGGAGAAGCCTTCACAACATCGCTTAACCTTTTCCGGTACAAAGCTAAATACCGAGTTCTTTCACACCAAGGCGAACCACACCTACACAACGTCGCCTACCCTTTATCTGGTGCTAGGCTAACCACGAGTTCTTTCACACCTTAGGTGAACTACACCTTCACAACGTCGCCTACCCTTTATTAGGTACTAGGCTAAGCACCTAGTTCCATTGCAATGGAGGAACTACTACCACACTACACCAACGACTAATCCCAAAGGAGATCTACTCCTTTACAACATCATCAAGGACATCAATATCCTTGGATCTAATGCTAGTCTATCTAGTACATGAAACACACCATATCGAATGTACATCTAAGGCACCTTTCACTAATGCCTTTGACTAGATCTACAAGACACCTTTCACTAATGTCTTGTGTCTTTACTTGAAGCACCTTTCACTAATGCTTCAAGTCTTGACTTCTAAGCACCTTTCACTAATGCTTCTTGTCTTGACTTCTAAGCACCTACCACAAGTGCTTATCCTATGAGCGATAGATACCTTCACTAATATCTTCGTTTTGACATTTGAGACATCTTTCACTAATGTCTTCAACACTACACTTCTTTGAAGAAAGAAGAGATCATCAACAAGAGAATTTAGTAGCCTTGATGATGAAGAAGCTTGGCAACTCATGGACTTGAGCTTGCTCGACTTCAAGGTGGTGATCTTGCCTTTAAGAGGAACCTAAAGATCACACAAAACAAGACTACAAATATAGATCTCTTGGATCTAAGGTTAGTGAGATTTAACTCGGGGAGAAAGTGTGTTAGAAAGGGTGAGAAATAATGAAGAAATGGCTCACTATTTATAGAGAAATTCTCTTACATTTCCCGGATCCCACGGATCCCTTCCACTGGGATCCGCTAGCACAAAGCCGGGGATCCGTGGGCAACTCCTCTTTGCCCATGGGTATTTTTGGTTATGGGTCATGGGTTATGGGTTGATCCATGGTTTTCTTTCTAGATACAATGTATCTTAAGGATACAATGAACTTGGTTAAGTGGTATAAATAAAACCATGGGTTATGGGTCAAAACCATTTGCTAGTTTTATCTATTTAGTATATACTTGTTTTACCCATTTTAGTATATACTTGTTTTACCCATTTTGGTATATACTTAGTTAAGTATATATTATCCCAATATGTAAACACTAGTTGTTGTACATATGTATATCTTAAGCATAAAATCACTTATACTAGTTTTAGTGTTTTATGTGAAAGCGTAAGTGTGTTAGAAAACTATTAGTTCAAACCATTTACGTATTTTATTTGTTTCGTTAAAATGATCTTACTTTTGTTATCGACAAAACATTAGAAGATCGTAAAATATAAATAAACGTTTTTACGGCTTATTTGTATTAACACTAACCAAATCGTGACCACCATAATCAAACTGACCCGTGGTCATTCAGTTTTTGTACCAAGTCGAGACACAAACAAACCGTGAGGGTCACGGTTAACATACGCTAGTTGGTTACTGTAACATCCCGATTTTTATAGAAAATAATAGCGGACTTATCTAAATTCCTATTTGTTACATCTAGTATTTTAGTAGGATAAATATTAAAGTCCCACTTTGATGGAGTTAATGACACATAGTTAACAAGGGACTTAATATGATACAAGCTCGGACAAGTTTTGCAAGGTATTTTGGTACGAGGGTTGAATGTGACAAATAGCCAGAAAAAAAAAATATCAAAATGTATTTTATACTTACATAAGTCAGTTTAGAGGAGAATATATCTCCCTCCTCATCCCAGGTAACAAAAAAAGAGGAAGGAGACAATTTCTTCACTTGGAAGAATTCTTAACACATCACTTATTTTTATCAAGATTAATAAGATGATTACAAGGAAGCAAAAGGATTACAAGGGATATAAAGAATCAAGAGCTTAAAGTATTTATCATTTTCTTCCTCAACTACAAGTAAGTGATTATGTGTTAAATTATGATTTCAAGTTATGGGGATATGGTTATTAAGTGTTGTATATGATGTATTTGATGAATTCATGGTTTATGATTCAAGGGTTATGCATATGATTATTAGGGTTTATGATGGGATTATGTTAATGATTAATTTATGATGTTTAGGAGGTGTTTATGTTGATTATTGAGTTGAACCAAACACCCCTTTATGTGATATATGATGTTAAACAAGTTGCTGAAATTTTCAGCAATGATTAGTCATGTTTGAAAAATCATATAAAATTGATAGAAGCTCGGATTGAATCATGGCTGGACTTTCCGGAAAGCCTAAGTTGTCTACTTCAGCTGTTATTTATAAAGTTTTTGCTCATTTAGTAGTTAAGTTGGTCTAAAACGTGATTTGGTACAGCAAGGGCTGATTCTGAAATGTGTAGCAAACCGAACTTTAAAAATTCATACCGGATAGACCGTAGCTCCGTTTGGAGCGTTCCATACCTTTTCGGAAAGGGAAAATAATATAATTTCATGAAAAATAGCCTCATGACCTGTTTCAGTAGCTAAGTGAGCCAAAATGATGCATTTGCAGGCTGCTAAAGAAAATCAGCAAATGCGTTGTTAAGTGTTTTGATGATTATGGCATGATATGATGTTTTTTGCAAGTCCTGGGTGATTATATGCTATGATAACTTATATTCTCAGCCCATATTGTTATAATTCATGTTATGAAAGTATAGAATCAAGTGACAATACTTGGTTAGCTTAGCTCGAGTTCACGAGCATAGTAGTGCATGTTTGGCAAGATTTATGCCATGACTAGTTTATGAATTTATGCATTATAGTTAGTTTATGTGTGCTTAGTTAAACTTATAGTTGCATTATCATGTTATATTCATGCCTAGTTGTTATGTGTTAACATTATATGTGTACATCTATCATGATATAGGTGTTAGAGGCATATTGAATCATTCATCTTGCATTATCGGCCCGGTGAGTAACGAATTTTCGATTAACATGTTTAGTAGATTAAGCGTGTTTAGTATATATATGCCTTGCTATATCTCAAGTACTATGCAAGTTATGTATCATGTTGACCCGTGAGGTTATATTAGTATCATGTTGACCAGTGCGGTCATATTAGTATCATGTTGACCCGTTGGGTCATATTAAGTAGTATGTTGACATGTTTGGTCATATTAGTATCATGTTGACCCGTGTGGTCATATTAGTATCATGTTGACCCATTGGGTCATATTAAGTAGTATGTTGACATGTTTGGTCATATTAGTATCATGTTGACCCGTGTGGTCATATTAGTATCATGTTGACCCGTTGGGTCATATTAAGTAGTATGTTGACATGTTTGGTCATATTAGTATCATGTTGACCCGTGTGGTCATATTAAGTATCATGTTGACATGTTTGGTCATATTAAGTATCATGTTGACCCGTGTGGTCATATTAAGTATCATGTTAACATGTTTGGTCATATTGAGTATCAAGTTTACCCGTTGGTCATATTAAGCATCAAGTTGACCCAGTTGACCCGTTTGGTCATATTAAGTATCATGTTGACCCGTGTGGTCATATTAGTATCATGTTGACCCGTTGGGTCATATTAAATAGTATGTTGACATGTTTGGTCATATTAGTATCATGTTGACCCGTTGGGTCATATTAAATAGTATGTTGACATGTTTGGTCATATTAGTATCATGTTGACCCGTTGGGTCATATTAAGTAGTATGTTGACATGTTTGGTCATATTAGTATCATGTTGACCCGTGTGGTCATATTAAGTATTATGTTGACATGTTTGGTCATATTAAGTATCAAGTTGACCCGTTGGTCATATTAAGCATTAAGTTAACCCAAGTTGACCCGTTTGGTCATATTAAGTATCAAGTTGACCCGTTGGTCATATTGATGAGTGTCTAAATACTCATCATTTTTGTTCCTTCTACACTGCAAAAACAGTCAAAAACACTTTGAAAAGTCTCAAAAAGACAGAAAAAATATTTAGACTGTATTTTATGCAATAATTGTCAAAATCTAGTCCCTAATTAATCAAAACAATGTAATTTTTCATAAAAGGCCCTCAGGGATTTTCAAAGTGTCAAAAATTAGCCTCATAATGTTCAGTTTTGCAAAATGGCAACTTTAGTCCCTGGAATTTCAAAGATTGGCAGAAATTCCCCGGGATATTTTTAATTTGAAAATTATCATTTTTGGTCCTTGGGAAAATTAATCTTGTCATAATTAGTCCTTATGATGAAATTTGGAAAATTACAGTTTTGGTCCTTGAAGTTTGGTCAAATGGCTAATATGGTCCTTGTGTATTACTTCCAAATCAAACCAGAACACAAATAAAAACCCATAACCTCTTTTCCCCTTTCCTCCTTTTTCCTTCCTCTTTCTTCCTTCTCGACACGCTCAACCCTCCATCCACTTTCTCCCCATCACTCTCAACCAGGAAGAATACAAGAGCCTTCACATGGGTTTGTTTCATTGCCACTGTGGCAATCCACAACACTCAAAAGAAACCATCCAATGGTCTAGATTGATGGAGTGGTGACCAAGCATGAATCTAAGGCTCAAAGTTGTTAAAAGAAACACAAGTTCACTCAAGTCTCACTCTCCTCTCACACAACTAACACAACAGAACAAGACAAAGAAAAGAAGAGAAGAGAGAAGCACTTTTTGTATAAATAGACATTAGAGGATTTGTAAAAAGTTTGTCTAG
The DNA here is from genome assembly GCA_022545495.1 of Chrysanthemum lavandulifolium. NCBI lineage: Eukaryota > Viridiplantae > Streptophyta > Magnoliopsida > Asterales > Asteraceae > Chrysanthemum > Chrysanthemum lavandulifolium. The sequence goes on along the minus strand of CM040243.1, from coordinate 239,239,398 downwards.
AAATTCTGGTTCTAGTCCCCTTTTAGTTTTATTGCAATTTAAATTTCATGTAATTTTAAATTTTCGATGCAAGTTAAATTTAAGTCTTTAGTTCCAAAGCATTTTTCATTCTCTAAGTTCTTAAATTCTGTTTGCCTTTATTGTTCTTAAGATTTTCTTAATTGTATAAACTCATCTTGAGTCTCAGTTAGTGGTACAATTTTAGTTTCAAAAGTTTTTGCATCTTAAAACACATTTTACGCCTAAAGAGTGTTTGGAATAGAATTGATTGTGGGTCAAGTCGTGTTTTGACCCTTGTTGGGTTTAATTTAGTCAATGTATGTGTTTATTTTGGAGTTTAGAAGCCATCTTGCAGATTATTATAAGCTTGTTAGAAGCCCTTGTGTTCTGTCACGATCTTCTGCGGTCCCCAAACGATAAGTTTCACCCTCATTAGAAGCTTCTTATAAGCTACCATAAAATGTAAATTAATCTTTTAGGACCTTTGATGTTTGAATTTTTAATTTTAAACTTGCTTTAGTGTTTAGGTTAGAATTGTTAGCTTATTTTTACCCTTAAAAGTTCCACAGTACCTAGCGACCTCCTTTTCAATTTTTAAGCTTGGTGCCTAACTTTTGCTTTTTAGGTCTCCTCTAGGCCTTCTAGATAAATTAGATTAGGATTAGCTTTTGATTAGTCTTATTTGTAGCTTTTTGTAGCATTTGGTCTCTTAGTTTGTTCACTATCCAAACGACCCTTAGCATTATTTTTAGCTTCTATTTCTTCTTCGATCGTGACTTATTTCTGATTTTGTAAGTTAAGTTTTTGTAAAAGGTGGCCTTTTGATTCCTTGTTGGTTTGTAAAGAGAAATATCCAAAAAGTAAAATAAGTTTTCAAAAAGGAGACAAATGGGATTCGACCCCCTGACCTGCTGCACAAGTCCACGTACACAACACAACAAGCTCACCATCTGCTCTAGTGAACTGTTTGGTTACTAGCATTCGTAATTGTTTACTTAAAGAAATTGAAATTTTAAGTTAAAAACCAAAAATAACAAAAAGGTGAAGAGGAAGGCTCGAACCTGAGACCTCCCACCTTTGAGAGTGATAGTGTGTACCTGGATGACCAATTGCCCTTGGGTCTTTCTTGTGTTTTAACTTGCAACATTTATTACTTAACTAAGTTTGTAGTTTTAAGCTAAAGCTTTTTTCTAGCTTATTTCGTGGCTTATTTCCAAAACAAGCACATGTTTTCTTATTTTTCTTAGGCTTAGTATACAACATAGTAGTTTTTGTGAAATTTTCAGATTTTTCCAAAATCATTTAGTATTTTTAATTAATTAATTAGTTAAATCTAGTTTTTAATTCGTAGAAAATAAAATAAAAGTAGAAAAAATACCCGGCTTTTTCCTATAATTATTTTTAGTCATTTAGAATGTAGGAAAATTAGTTTTGCACTCATAGGACTTAAATTTCATCTTTTTCACTTTCGGGCTCGGTGAGTTCCGGTTTTCGCTTTTGCATTTAACACCCTAGGATGTAATTTAGCATCGTTTAATTGTTTCTTAGGATTGTATTTTCCATATCCGTAGGTATTTTACTTCTTTATTTTCACGTTTTATTTCGTGCGCTCACGTAATTTTATTTAAGCGTCGTTTTAGGTTTTAAAACGTTAATCGATTTTAAATATAGAATTAAAATGACTTCAAAGTCTTTAATAGATTGATTCCTTAGTGTAAAATCAATCATAACCTTTTCTGTTCAATATTCACCCGATCACAGATTAGTTGTATTACGGTGTTCACACCTCGTTGGGACTTAACGACCCGGAAACACTAAACTCCTCGGACTTAATTGCATTACGTTACGAGTTGTTTGACTTTTATGGTTGACCATTCACAAGTGGTTGACTAATAAAGATAGACCGTTTGGAGCGAATCAAATTTTAGCGCTTATTCTTGGGAGGTGTCTTTGCGTCTCACAATTTGAAGCATCGATGATTCTTTGGATATACATCCATTGTATATTTACCATCCTTGTTAATATTCTCTTGTTTTCTTATTATATTATAAAATCAAAACCCAAAATATTCATCTTTACCCTCTTACCCTTTTGATTCTTTATCTCTTTACCCTCATCCATTTGATTCTAACTTCTTCTATTCTCATGGAATCTCTCGACTCGACGAATTCGGAGCGAAGTTGAAAAACTTCATACTTTATCACAAATGTCAAGAATTCGTGTTGTTCGTGATGATCCATTAATTACGCGTAGGAAATGGAGCGAGAAACCGGGGACAAAGGACCGGTACTTCCTCGATAATGGAAGTGCTAAATCGTCCAACCTACGGTTATCCAAAGATCTAACCCTCAATTGCTCCTAAGCCGTCTAAAATTGATCCTAAACTTTCACAATTTACTGATTAAAAGCAATCATGCGAAATTTAGACCGGTGACTACCAAGAATGACTTGCCTAATCTTCACGTTTCTCAAGAACGAGCAGGAGACCATAACGGAAGAGGTAGAAATTGCTAGCTCTCGAGCACACCACTTGTCCCACCTCCGGATTTTCAAAATGTTCTTGAGACTTGATAGTCATTCGGATCACCATGTTGGTTTTGTTGATTCTTTGAATGAACCGATTCCTTCTCATAACTCTCAAATGGAATCGTTTATTCCTCGTGTCGGTTGTGGTGAGCCTCTTTGGTTCACCACATTCTTTGGTGTGCGTGTATGCAGTGTGGTAATGATATTAAATAGCAGGGAGTTGTTTGTTTTGTGGTTCGAGGAATTCATTTGATTATGATCCTAATCCGAACTCATTTAACGACCCTCAAACTTTTCAATTACCCACCACAGACCGACTTATCTTCATATAATCAACATAGCTCTTTGTGAATTTTGTGGAGGTCCTCACCAAGGATTTGAGTGTCAATCCGGAAACACGTTTGTCTATGAGCAGGCCCGATGATGCTCGAACTTTGGTTATGACCAATATCCATATAATTCACGGTCCGGACTCATGATTTCTTGTTGTGAGAATTGTGGAGGTCCTCACGATAATCTTCAATGTTAACCGTGGAATCAAAATTACTATACTTCGGTTTTGACAATTTCCAACCTCCACAAGACCATACGGTTCAAACTCCACCGAGCCGTTGTCTCAAGAAATTTCCCAAGATTTTGAAACCGCAATGAAAACGCTTGATGATATGATTCGTGACTTTAAGAATCAAGTGAGTGGTGAAAAGACCATGGGAGAATTGCTAGTCAAGAACGAGGCTCGCAATTCTAGGAAGAATTATTGGTCTTAGAGCATGCGGCTCTAAGCGTTCCCAATTCTTAAAGCGACTATGTATGATGATGACGAGAGAGTTTTATCCTTTTAAAGATAATATTTCTCAACTCCCTCGATCATTGTTATCACACCCGAGATTCACACTCACTCTCTTATTATGGGGATGAGTATCTTGACCTTGTTCTGAAAGGAACCGGACGAATTCATAAAGTTTAGTGTCGAGAACCTTGTCCCAATCCCAAGAGAGTCACGGGGAATTCTCGAGCATTTGTGTGATATCCTACCCATCTTGTCTTCCCAAAAGATCATGTTGAGATGTTCTCGATTCTAATGATGACGATTCGTTATCTTGTGGAGACATCGTTTATGTGGAAGATTTACCTTCCGAGCTTGTTAGCTTAGAAGAAGAGAATGATGAAGTTCTCGACACTAAAATCAAAGATGAAGCTCTTGAGCAACATTATTGAATGTCGGTCTTCTCATTTCTAAAATCGAGGCTTTCAAAGAGAAACCTATTTCATCTCCTATCCCCATTAAGGATAGTGACATTCTTTCGATGATTCTATTCCGAAATGAAAGCCTTCTGTTTTGATATAATGGGAGAGAAGATTAGTGGTAGTACCACTTTTCATTCTCATAATTCTCTCCCGATTATGAATCATTTACATTGGAGGAGTTCACCGGTGAACCCACTCATATCAATTCGAATATGATTCATTCACATTCAAGGAGTTCTCGGATGAACTCACTCGTATCATATCTCCGCGGGAGTATTATAATTTCTACTTTGATCTAGACACACCCATAATATGTCTTGATCAAGCGAGCTTAACCGATGAGATTCATGAAACTATGAATTCTCCTATTGAGGATGAAGAGTTAGTCATGATTTTTATCATGATTTTCTTTCTTTTCTTCATATATTACATCACTTCTCTGTTCTTCACTCCTTGGGAATGAAGACATTATCTTCGATCCCGGCATTTCCATGTACCATTATTTGTGGTAGGGAATATATCTCATCGTTGTGGAACTTTCACGTGCTTCAAATGTTTGTCCAAACATCTTGAATGAAAGTCCGATGGAGATTGTTTCTTCCACTTTGCTTCCCATGAACCAATGAATGCGGGTCGAGTCAAGCTAGCGACTCGGGAATCAAAAACAGATAGCACACTATATGGGTTTTCACCCATATTTCGACTTCTTTCTACTTTCTACCACCCTAGTGTGGGGAGTTGCCCATTGTTGTATATAAGTTTTCAACCAAAAAAAAAAAAAAAAAAAAAAAAAATTCACAAATAATGGCCGTAGTATTTCCTTTTCGTTCTATGTTTCGGCATAACCACGGTACTTTGAATATTGAGGGCAATATTCATTTCTAGTGTGGGGGAATTCTCACAATTTTATCATATAATTATACCACCCAATTCCCCATTTTGGCCAAAATTTTTTGGAGTAAGTGTTTTGCACTTACTCGACTTCTGATTATCGATCCGCCATGTCTAATAAACAAAAGAATTGGCTAATCCGGGAGCAAGCGGTCTTGGTAAAGATATCTTAAATCCGTTGACTTGCAATTTGCCCAAAATTGTATGGTGTTCATTTCACCATATCTTTAATTAGTGAAGAGTTGGCTAGCCCATAAGTTTATGGCTTGTGGTAAAGCGGTTGGAAAACCATAATTGGTAATCGACTCACCAAAGATATTTTATCTAAGAGTTCGCTAGTCCGAAGCAAGCGGCTTCGGTAAAGACAAATCAAATCCGTTGAAAGGCGGTGATTTGCTCAAAATCATATAGTTATCGGTGTACCATAGTTCTTACTTGAACCAAATATTTGGCTACTCGAGTAATGGCTTTTGGTAAAGAGATTCAAATCCATTAAGTTTTCTCAAAATATTGCTAGGGACTAGCAATGGTTTAGTGTGGGGATTGATGAGTGTCTAAATACTCATCATTTTGTTCCTTCTACACCGCAAAAGCGAAAAACACTTTGAAAAGTCTCAAAAGAGAGAAAAATATTTAGATGTATTTTATGCAATAATTGTCAAAATCTAGTCCTAATTAATCAAAACAATGTAATTTTTCATAAAAGGCCCTCAGGGATTTTCAAAGTGTCAAAAATTAGCCTCGTAATGTTCAGTTTTGCAAAATGGCAACTTTAGTCCCTGAAATTTCAAAGATTGGCAGAAATTCCCCGGGATATTTTTAATTTGAAAATTATCATTTTTGGTCCTTGGGAAAATTAATCTTGTCATAATTAGTCCTTATGATAAAATTTGGAAAATTACAGTTTTGGTCCTTCAAGTTTGGTCAAATGGCTAATATGGTCCTTGTGTATTACTTCAAATCCAAACCGGGAACACAAATAAAAACCCATAACCTCTTTCCCCATTTCCTCCTTTTCCTTCCTCTTTCTTCCTTCTCCGACACACTCAACCCTCCCGTCACTCTCTCCCCATCACTCTCAAACCGAAGAATACAAGAGCCTTCACATGGGTTTGTTTCATTGCCACCGTGGCAATCCACAACACTCAAAAGAAACCATCAATCGTCTAGATTGATGGAGTGGTGACCAAGCATGAATCTAAGGCTCAAAGTTGTTAAAAGAAACACAAGTTCACTCAAGTCTCACTCTCCTCTCACACAACTAACACAACAGAACAAGACAAAGAAAAGAAGAGAAGAGAGAAGCACTTTTTGTATAAATAGACATTAGAGGATTTGTAAAAAGTTTGTCTAGAAATTCTGGTTCTAGTCCCCTTTTAGTTTTATTGCAATTTAAATTTCATGTAATTTTAAATTTTCGATGCAAGTTAAATTTAAGTCTTTAGTTCCAAAGCATTTTTCATTCTCTAAGTTCTTAAATTCTGTTTGCCTTTATTATTCTTAAGATTTTCTTAATTGTATAAACTCATCTTGAGTCTCAGTTAGTGGTACAATTTTAGTTTCAAAAGTTTTTGCATCTTAAAACCTGTTTTCTGCCTAAAAGAGTGTTTGGAATAGAATTGATTGTGGGTCAAATTCGTGTTTTGACCCTTGTTGGGTTTTAATTTAGTCAATGTAAGTGTTTATTTTGGAGTTTAGAAGCCATCTTGCAGATTATTATAAGCTTGTTAGAAGCCCTTGTGTTCCTGTCCTGATCTTGCTGCAGTCCCCAAACAGTAAGTTTCACCCTCCTTAGAAGCTTCTTATAAGCTACCATAAGCTGTAAATTAATATTTTTAGGACCTTTGATGTTTGAATTTTTAATTTTTAAACTTGCTTTAGTGTTTAGGTTAGAATTGTTAGCTTATTTTTACCCTTAAAAGTTCCCTGTACCTAGCAGCCTCCTTTTCAATTTTTTTAAGCTTCTTAGTGCCTAACTTTTGCTTTTTAGGTCTCCTCTAGGCCTTCTAGATAAATTAGATTAGGATTAGCTTTTGATTAGTCTTATTTGTAGCTTTTTTGTAGCATTTGGTCTCTTAGTTTGTTCACTATCCAAACAGCCCTTAGCATTATTTTTTAGCTTCTATTTCTTGCTGCTGATCAGCAGCTTATTTTGCAGTTTTGTAAGTTAAGTTTTTGTAAAAAGGTGGCCTTTTGATTCCTTGTTGGTTTGTAAAAGAGAAATATCCAAAAAAGTAAAAATAAGTTTTCAAAAAAGGAGACAAATGGGATTCGACCCCCTGACCTGCTGCACAAGTCCACGTACACAACACAACAAGCTCACCATCTGCTCTAGTGAACTGTTTGGTTACTAGCATTCGTAATTGTTTACTTAAAGAAATTGAAATTTTAAGTTAAAAACCAAAAATAACAAAAAGGTGGAGAGGCAGGCTCGAACCTGAGACCTCCCACCTTTGAGAGTGATAGTGTGTACCTGAATGACCAATTGCCCTTGGGTCTTTCTTGTGTTTTAACTTGCAACATTTATTACTTAACTAAGTTTGCGCTTTAAGCTAAAGCTTTTTCTAGCTTATTTAAGTGGCTTATTTCCAAAACAAACACATGTTTTCTTATTTTCTTAGGCTTAGTATACAACATAGTAGTTTTGTGAAATTTTCTATTTTTCCAAAATCATTTAGTATTTTAATTAATTAATTAGTTAAATCTAGTTTTTAATTAAGTAGAAAATAAAATAAAAGTAGAAAAAATACCCGGCTTTTCCTATAATTATTTTTAGTCATTTAGAATGTAGGAAAATTAGTTTTGCACTCATAGGACTTAAATTTCATCTTTTTCACTTTCTGGGCTCGGTGAGTTCGGTTTTGTGATTTTGCATTTTAACACCCTAGGATGTAATTTAGCATCGTTTAATTGTTTCTTAGGATTGTATTTTCCATATCCGTAGGTATTTTACTTCTTTATTTTCACGTTTTATTTAAATGCGCTCACGTAATTTTATTTAAGCGTCGTTTTAGGTTTTAACACGTTAATCGATTTTAAATATAGAATTAAAATGACTTCAAAGTCTTTAATAGATTGATTCCTTAGTGTAAAATCAATCATAACCTTTTCTGTTCAATATTCACCCGATCACAGATTCGTTGTATTACGGTGTTCACACCTCGTTGGGACTTAACGACCGGGAAACACTAAACTCCTCGGACTTAATTGCATTACATTACGAAATGTTTGACTTTTATGGTTGACCATTCATAAGTGGTTGACTAATAAAAGATAGACCGTTTGGAGCGAATCACATATTAAGCATCAAGTTGACCCAAGTTGACCCGTTTGGTCATATTAATTATCATGTTGACCTGTTTGGCCATATTTAATTTTAAGTAGACCCGATTTACTCAGTAGTATGTTGTGGCCCAACCTCAATGTTATTTATAGCGAAAACTTAGCTATATGTCATAGCGGTCTCAGCATTTTGTTTATAGTGGTTCAGCTTTATGTTATAGTTCAGCTATAGCATCAAGTTATCGCTCATCATTGGTTTATGCTATAGTATAATTTTAGTAATTAATTCAGTTTTAGTATCATGTCTTGGTTTAACCTTGTAACCATATTATTGCTCAGTTTCTATATTCAGCTTAGTCTCAGTATAGCCCAGCTTAGTATCATGTTATAGTCAAGCGTAAGTATTTAGCTTAATCTTAAATTATATATGGATGTTATATGTGTCTAGTATTTTGTGCAAAATGCTTTATGCAATTCTGGCATGCGATGCGTTTATATATATGCATGTCAAATTATATTAGGTACATGCTTATGCAGTTTTTAAGGCGCGCCAAGTGCTTTATGCACTAAATTAGTCAGAATGGTACTCTATGCATTACTCAGTTTATTTAGTACTATCAGTATATAGTCAGTTAAGTGATCACACATGTGTTCCAGACAAAGTTGGAACTTAGACCTCCTTAGTGGAGAATCGAGCCTTAGAATAGTGAATGTTTCAAAATCGGAACTCAGACATCCTATATGGATGATTAACAAGCTTATATGGCTCATCAGTTATGTATCCAGTCAGTATAGTACTATAAGTACTTAGTCAGTATGTGCTTATGCACTCAGCCAATATAGTACTAAAAGTACTCAGTATGTGCTTATGCACTCAGTCAGTATGTGCTTATGCGCTCGATCGGTATGTGCTACGCTTTCACTATATGCTTATGTACTCGATCAATTATGCGATAGTATGTGCTTAGTTATGCGATTAGCTATACTCTTTCGGTATGCTTATGTACTCGATCGATAACATGGTGTATCATGTATTTAATCACTCGATGTCGTGCTTATGCGGTTAGTTAATATTATGATTCATGTAGTCGAGAATAGTACTATATATATACTTATTGACATCATGCTTATGTTCGATTTATGATTTAATACTGATTCCGTTATCTCACTAAGTCTTATAGACTTACCGTTCTCGATTTATATTTGTGTAGGTATGCAAGATGAGACCATGTACATGCTAAATGGGGTGTAATGGGTTAAGATGGTGTAGCTTTCATGGGTTGAGTAATGAGTTTCTCATTTCCATCATTTTATCGATTTGGAATGCCCTAAATCAAGAACAAGCTTCTTTACCAAGTTTAAGAGTCATCGTTATGTATTTTTAAAGTTTAGTATTTTAACGGACGATAAAATAAGCCCGCATGATGTAGAAAATACGCTTCCGCTAGTTTTATCAATGTTGTTAATACAAATAAGCCGTAAAAACGTTTATTTATATTTTACGATCTTCTAATGTTTTGTCGATAACAAACGTAAAATCATTTTATCGAAACAAATAGAATACGTAAATAGTTTGAGTTAATAGTTTCCTAACACACTTACGTTTTCACATAAAACACTAAAACATGTATAAATGATTTTATGATTTAGATACATATGTACAACAACTAGTGTTTACATATTGGGTTAGCATATACTTAAACTAAGTATACCAAAATGGGTAAAAACAAGTATATACTAAAATGGGTAAAACAAGTATATGCTAAACGGGTAAAAACTAGCAAATGGTATTGACCCATAACCCATGGTTTTATAAATACCACTTAACCAAGTTCATTGTATCTAGAAAGAAAACCATGGATCAACCCATAACCCATGACCCATGACCCATAACCAAAAATACCCATGGGCAAAGAGGAGCGTTCCACGGATCCATGGCTTTGTGCTAGCCGGATCCCTTGTGGTAAGGATCCGGGGAACAGTAGAGAATTTTCTCTATAAATAGAAAGCCATTTCTTCCTTTCTAAACACCACTTTACACACATACTTCCCAAAGTATTATAACCCTCTAACCTCAGATCCAAGTGATCTATGTAGTTTATCTTTTGTTTTTGTGTGATCTTCTAGGTTCCTCTTAAAGGCGAGATCACCACTTCTTAAAGACGAGCAAGCTCAAGTCCATGAGTTGCCATGCTTCGTCATCATCAAGACAACTAAGGTTCTCTTGTTGATAGTTCTTTCTTTCTCCATAGATGTTGGGTTGAAGGCATTAGTGAAGGATGCTGAAATTGTCAAGATGAAAGCATTAGTGAAAGGTTCTTATCGTCCGTGTCAAAGCATTAGTGAAGAATGCTAAAGGTGTCAAGACGAAGGCATTATTGAAGGGTGCCAAGCGTTGTGTCAAAGGCATTAGTGAAGGATGCCGAAGAATCAATTCAAGTAGCATTTGGGAAGAATGCCTAGGTCGTATAATCGATGAGGTGCATCGTTATACATATAAGTATTTGTTTATTTCCAAGGATGGTGATATCCTTGATGGTGTTGTAACAAGGAGTGGATCTCCTTGATATTAGGTGTTGTGTTGTGAAGGGTAGTAGTCCTCCATAGTAATGGAACTAGGTGCTTAGCCTAGTACCTAATAAAGGGTAGGCGACATTGTGATAGGATTAGTTCTCCTTGATGTGAAAGAACTCGGTGGTTAGCCTAGCACCGTATAAAGGGTAGGCGACGTTGTGTTAGGTGTGGTTCGCCTTGGTGTGAAGGAACTCGGTATTTAGCTTTGTACCGGAAAAAGGTTAAGCGACGTTGTAAAGGCTTTTCCGCCATAAGGAGTTGGTGTAGTGTTTACGAACTCTCGAGTAGGTGACTCGGGGAGTGGAGTAGGGCAAGGAAGGTGTCCTTGTAGCGAACCACTATAAATAACTTGTGTCGTGGTGATGTGCTTCTTACTCTTTATCTTTCATTACGTTTATATATCTATCTATCAACGTCCAACATAAACAACCAAATAGATTGACATAAGTCGATCTAAATATTTAAAGGAAGTTTTAAATTGGTAAAACTATTCAACCCCCCCCCTTTCTAGTTTTCCACAATTGGTATCATAGATTCGTTACCAAGTTTCTTAGAGTATGTTGTACTTTAAAAACTTGATACGATCCATGTATGTTTGAAAACTACAAAGAAGGATTATTTTTGTCATATTTTAAAAATCATTATATTGTTTATTGTTTGACAATGATAGAATGCTCTAACATATTTTTTCTCTTAAGCATTATCCATACTTGGATTTGGAGTTACCAAGAAGATCATAAAGAATTTATCTAAATATTTCTTTTTGCAAAAAGAATGTTTAGTATTCTTACAACATAAATCTGGAGATTCCAAGACGATCACAAAACATCTAAATATTTCTTTTCTTAAAATGAATATTTGGCAAAGGTATGATCTTTAATTACTTACCTTTATTGTTATTATTAAGATCTTAGTTGCATGATTTATTAGTAATTGTTCTAGTAGTTATTCATATTATAGTCATCATCTAAATAGTATTTTTCGACTTATTTGTATAGACTACATTACCAACTCGTAATAATGATATCTTGGTTATTCGATAACCCCAATCATTATTCATCACAAATGATTTATTGACACTTCATCTATGTCAATAAATATCCATGTGAAACTTCTTATGTTATGATAAAATGGGATTTTATTATAATGTTTGAAAAGCTTCTCAAGAATTAAGACCAATTCTTAAAAAGGGAACCTCGTTCAATAGGAATAGTATTAAATCGTCAAAACCTCAAACCACAAGTTTTAGAACCTTAACACCAAAACACTAGGCGTTTTAGAACTCCCAAACCAAAGTTATCAAGGAATTTTGGTGACTTTTCTTTGTCATGCGGATCCCTAAGTTTATACTAGCGGATCCCATATGAGAGGATCCGCGGGATCCGTGTAACGAAAGACGATATATGCTCAAGAATGATCAACGTGGATGTTCCACAATAATACTCACCTCAAAGACGCACGAACAAAAACCCAGTTACTGTTCATAAGAGCAATTTGATCATTCCTCTCAAGTTTAACAATCACTTGTGTAAGTACTATCTTCACTACATTGTTAATTTAATTCCTTGATTTCTAAGATTACAATTTCTTCATCTTTAAGAGTTGGGTTCAAATGGGTTTATCATAATTTGTCACCACATTGTTTTCTAAGATAATCTAAATCAAAGAATTAACATTGTTAATACAAATTAAACACATTTCTTGAACTCAACAAAGATGATGAGAGCAAAATTGTGATCAAACCCTCTAGGTTACTATTCACCATTAAAACCACATTGTGGTTGTATTTTTAGAACATCATGCCAAGCAACAAGCAACAAGATTACCAAGACACCGCTCACTACATACCCATGTACCATAGAAAAATGGATTAAGTCCGGACGATAGGAAAGCCTTTAAGTTGCTTGAAGGAGACTCTTTCATGAAGGTAGAGTCGTTGATCCATCATTTCTTGCAAATACCGACACGAGGAAGTATTTGGAACTATTGGGTTTGATTGTTTATTGGATATAAGCGAGCAAATTTGCCCGTCTTTGTGCTTGAGTTCTACAAGACTATGGGTATAATTAGAAATGATGATGGGTCCATCTCAATTGAATTCACCATAAATGGACATGAGTACACTCTTTCACTTGAGGAGTATGGAAGAATTCTAGGGGTTACATATGATGGTGTTTGCATGTATTCTAATGAGTGGTGGTTGGAGGAGATACAATCTATGGGTGATCATCATGACATTTATCACGCAACAATTCCGGAAGCAACCACGATGAGGGACACCGTGTTTATGCCAAAGCATCCCATCAAGGGTTACTAGGAAGTCAAAAGTGATCTATAGGGATCCTTTCCAAATGGAGCTCTCGGAGATGTACGCGTTGTATAGAAAATGAGAAGATGTGATAAGGGAGAATGTGGTATGTTTGGTAGGGAACAAGGATCACCCCAACGCATGTCTAAGCTTCATGATCTATTGTCTAGTGACTGAGACTCGCTTCAACATTGCCTACTACATGGTCAAGAGAATGGCAAGTGTAAGAAGCATGGACAAGATGGTGCTCCCGTATGTAATGCCCCTAACCCGTCTTGCTAAATTCATCTTTGCATTAGATCCTTCTCCACAAACCTATGACCATAGCTTTTGCAACAAGGTTATGGTACCATTGATCGAGGAAGAACCACGAGGTTTATGGTAGATGTGAGGCCTCGCCCACCCACGAATTCCTCGGAAGAAGAGAGAGACCGAGAGAAGGTGAAGGAAGTAGCAACCCACTCGAAATACCGAACTTGATCCTTTGGAGTATATCAACCAATTCTTGGGATGTTCTGGTGCATCACCGAATGGCAACAAACCAAAGGAATCTTCAGTGCTTTGCCAACTTCTTGAAGAAAAAGAGGTAGAGTGGAGGATGGGTGAAGATGAGAAGGAGAAGAGAGGTAAGGTCTTAGGACCCAAATGTATGTTGAACAATTTCAAACAATGGCTTGTAACACTTTAACTATGCTCGTAGTATGTAGGTATCGCCATATCTTGGCACTAAACAATCCTAACTTAGGTATTTGGAAAATGAGATTTTACGACCCCTTGAGTGGTCGTCGTCACTCATTCTAGGAATTCTAGCTCTTCCTAACTTGATATACATTATATTAGTTGTGTTCTTGCATCTAGTCCTATAAAACAACTAGGAAAAGCATTTACTATAAAGTGCAAAGTTGCACAATTCAAAGCTCTACGATCTGCGGTTGGCGGATCCCGGCTTTTGAACTAGCGGATCCTCCCATAGGGAACCGCGGATCCGTGGCATCGATATGCAATCTGATTTGGCTACATCAAAATAGTCTACTAGATCACCTCAAACAAGTCAAACATAAGATACTAGAGTCAACTAAGTCTTCCTCAAATAGTTGAAAACCTCACTCTCATCCATGGCTTATCTAGGATATATTTTCGAAATATTTTTTGATTTATCAACTAGTCAAAACTCACCATAATTCCGCTCCAGCACTCACACATTATCTATCATGTTTGATAGCACTTTGTTTGGTCTATCCTTCAATTTTAGCAAATTGATCTCAATCATCTTTGACTCAAAATTAGGCTCAAAAATTAGTTTTTCATTTCTTTTTATTTTTAAAGATTTTAGTAAATTCCTCTTAGGACATCATCTGACTTCTAGGACTTGTTATCACCATTTCTCCACATCAAATTAAATGGAATCCTTGTCAAACATATAGTTAGACTACCCAAGGTCAATTTTCTTGGCCAAACCATCATTAAGCACCATTACTTGTTATGGTTGAGGATTTAAGATATCCAACGACTAAAGACTTCAAAATTAAGTCAAAACCTCGAAATCCATTAATAATAAACCTTACAAAAGCATAATGATTTCACCCAAACTCTGTCGATAGCGGATCCTCGGTCTTTAACGAGCGGATCCTGTGAGAGGATCCAGGGGATCCGTAGATCTGAAAGCATAAATCGACTTCCATATTCAAATTTAAGTCACCTTTTGGTTCTCTAACCACTTTTAGCATTCATTAATTATCCTCCTAGAGTGATCAAAACCTCAAGAGCATTCTTAGTCCTCTAAGTGGCCAAGAATTTAATTTCCTAATTCAAATTATCCTTTATAAACCAAACAACCTTAGGTTTAAGGCACCATCATCACTCACCTTTCAAAACTCAGCAATTAGAAGCTCACATTAGCATCATCATCACCATGACTAAGACTCTTAGCAACAACTCCACAACCTTAGGATCAACCAAAAGAAAGGGTCAAATGATCCATGAAATATCTTCCACGAAACATCCCCACTAGATATAATGATACTAGAACCTCATCGCATCAAACTCATCCAACAAAGGCCAAGAGAGCCGCAAGGATTAGTATCAAACCTTTGGGACTAGAAAGGATCCTCTAGCTCAAAACCAAACTTGACTAGTTCTAGCAAGCCATCAAAACCATCATTCATTGAGCATGGTCTACATTCCTTGAATGAGCCTCTCCCTCACCCAAACATCTATTCATTATTTCATTCACCACAAAGAAACTCCCATTCACCAACCTTTTCGTTAAATAGGGAACCACCTACAACACCAACTAGCCCATCATGGGAGACAAGGAACAACCTTGATCATATGAAAGAAGTTCCATTACCACCCTCATTTTTAGAACCTCTTCCTACTTCTCAAAATGAAGACCCGTAAACACACATTGAGCCTCCTCAAAATATCCATTTCCCTCCGGGTTCAAACCAAGACAATAATTGTCCAAATTGTCTAAACACTCAAGGACTTGTTCAAGAAGCACGAAATGAGATACATTTCATGTTTAATCATCTTCTTGCAAAGTTGGATCAAATCAACAAGTCCACTCATCCCTAGACTCATGCATATTGTAGCATTTTAAGTCTAGTAACTAGTTAGTATTTAGTGGTACTTGTATGTCATAGTTCATTCTCTTAGTTTTAGAGATTTGTTTGGTTATCTCTTGTTTTATTGAATGAACATTTATATGCTTTGATTATTTTGTGTGTTGTGCTCTTTATTGCACATATATTATCTCCACACTAGCATTGTTTGACATATCTTCACCAAGAAGCGTCACCGATAGCGGATCCACAAAATGCCCGGCGGATCCCTCCAAGAAGAGCCGCGGGATCCGTGGATCGAGCACAAATTTCTACTAACTTGAGTTTTATTTGCAGGAAATTATGCACTATACTCTTTTTTCTAACCTTTACTTTGTAGATTTTCAAAATAACACATGAAGATTTTGACACCATAAAGCTAGGGGGAGCTTTGTGTCAAAACGAAATTGCAAAAACATTTGCAACTTAATCCGATTTTGGATTATACTTCATGACACCCCATTGCAACTTTGCAATCTTTAAGGGGGAGCACGTTTTCGTCAATTAGACGAACCATTTGCAAACATAATTGCAAACACATTAGTTTATTTACGTTATGTACTTGGCGCCCTTTCAAAGGGATGGACTCGTCAAGGGGAGTTAAGGCGAGTACCATTCCGTCATTGCTCTCTTCACATTTTTACATATTTTTCTTATAAAAAATTGTGTTAGTTTCTTTAACACTTTTATTTCGACAAAAGGGGAGAAGAAAGTATAAACTACAAATTCAAACTTTTACAATTTTAGCTTTTCCTTTAAATAATTTTATGTTTTGTCATCAACAAAAAGGGGGAGATTGTTAATACAAATAAGACATAAAAACGTTTATTTATATTTTACGATCTTCTAATGTTTTGTCGATAACAAACGTAAAATCATTTTATCGAAACAAATAGAATACGTAAATAGTTTGAGTTAATAGTTTCCTAACACACTTACGTTTTCACATAAAACACTAAAACATGTATAAGTGATTTTATGATTTAGATACATATATACAACAACTAGTGTTTACATATTGGGTTAGCATATACTTAAACTAAGTATACAAAAATGGGTAATAACAAGTATATACTAAAATGGGTAAAAACAAGTATATACTAAATGGGTAAAAACTAGCAAATGGTATTGACCCATAACCCATGATTTTATAAATACCACTTAACCAAGTTCATTGTATCTAGAAAGAAAACCATGGATCAACCCATAACCCATGACCCATAACCAAAAATACCCATGGGCAAAGAGGAGCGTTCCACGGATCCATGGCTTTGTGCTAGCCGAATCCCTTGTCGTAAGGATCCGTGGGATCCGGGGAACAGTAGAGAATTTTCTCTATGAATAGAGAGCCATTTCTTCCTTTCTAAACACCACTTTACACACATACTTCCCAAAGTATTATAACCTCTAACCTCGGATCCAAGTGATCTATGTAGTTTGTCTTTTATTTTGTGTGATCTTCTAGGTTCCTCTTAAAGCGAGATCACCACTTCTTGACGAGCAAGCTCAAGTCCATGAGTTGCCATGCTTCATCATCAAGACAACTAAGGTTCTCTTGTTGATAGTTCTTTTTTTCTCCATAGATGTTGGGTTGAAGGCATTAGTGAAGGATGCCAAAATTGTCAAGATGAAAGCATTAGTGAAAGGTGCTTATCGTCCGTGTCAAAGCATTAGTGAAGAATGCTAAAGGTGTCAAGACAAAGGCATTAGTGAAGGGTGCCAAGCGTTGTGTCAAAGGCATTAGTGAAGGATGCCGAAGAATCAAATCAAGTAGCATTTGGGAAGAATGCCTAGGTCGTATAATCGATGAGGTGCATCATTATACATATAAGTATTTGTTTATTCCAAGGATGGTGATATCCTTGATGGTGTTGTAACAAGGAGTGGATCTCCTTGATATTAGGTGTTGTGTTGTGAAGGGTAGTAGTTCCTCCATAGTAATGGAACTAGGTGCTTAGCCTAGTACCTAATAAAGGGTAGGCGACGTTGTGATAGGATTAGTTCTCCTTGGTGTGAAAGAACTCGGTGGTTAGCCTAGCACCGTATAAAGGGTAGGCGACGTTGTGTTAGGTGTGGTTCGCCTTGGTGTGAAGGAACTTCGGTATTTAGCTTTGTACCGGAAAAGGTTAGCGACGTTGTGAAGGCTTCTCCATAAGGAGTTGGTGTAGTGTTCACGAACTCTCGAGTAGGTGACTCGGGAGTGGAGTAGGGCAAGGAAGGTGTCCTTGTGGCGAACCACTATAAATAACTTGTGTCGTGGTGATGTGCTTCTTACTCTTTATCTTTCATTACACGTTTATATATCTATCTATCAACGTCCAACATAAACAACCAAATAGATTGACATAAGTCGATCTAAATATTTAAAGGAAGTTTTAAATTGGTAAAACTATTCAACCCCTCCCTTCAAGTTTTCCACAAATGTATACAGTTTATAGATTTTAAATATATATATATATATATATATATATATATATATATATATATATATATATATATATAATATATAGCGTTTCAAGTTGGTATCGAGCGATGGTTTGAGAGATTTAAGTATCCACCATTATTAGGGGATGCTTAGACTTGAACCTTTGTTTTCGTAATTGCATTAGAGTTAAATTGCATCGCACGTTTACGTTTATCGATTATTCGGCATGTTATTCAATATGTTGTTCATATTGTCGAGATAATTTGTACATGTCTAGCGATGCGTACCAGTATATGTGATTAGCAGTATATATAAGATTATATGAATTTATAGATTTAGTCGCGTATTGCATAATGCATTTTCAGATATCGTAAGTTGCAGATCATGAATCAGGTACGATATAGTAAGCATATAAAATTAGTATGCATTATCAGTATAGCAATATATAGTTAGTATTTACATCAGCTTATGTGTAGTAGATGATACGTTTTAGTTAAGTGACTTGGGATAGATTATGATAGCGATGAGTTCATGATTATATGGTGTGACTATTATGACGCCTGATCAACGTAATAATATTCACATGATATGGCATGAACTTATCGAGATCATGAGATACCTCTGGGAGCTTGCTAAATTGTTATGTGTTAAATGCATCATGAATATTTCATTATATCATGTATAACAGTATTTTCAGACACAGTCATTATAAATGGCATAATTCACATACACCAACATGTTTAGATTCACCACTCAGAAAAAGATTATGATTAGAAATGCTACAGAATATGACAGAATAGATATGAAAATGGGTTTCAGTATTTCTGGATTTGAGCAGTTTAAAGAAAAAGGACAAGAATTGAAGTAAAAACATGTCAGAACGGATACGGATCATTCAATTAGAGATATTCCATATCAGAGTTATGAAACAGAGTTTCAGGATATGACATTTAAGTGAATATTATGCGAATTCAGGTAAATAAATCCTTTCTTTTAACGCCAGTTTATGAAATTTTGAGATATTTTTAGAAAATAGTCGAGATGAATATCAAGAATACAGATGATTATGAATCTATCGAGTTATTTTCAGAGGATAATCAAGAAATCTCAGAGTTGAGATAGGATTTCAACATAGATAAAAGGTACCATCTAATAAACCTGTTGATAAATTTGATACATATATAGAGGAAATAAATTCTAGTTTGATCCTTATTAGTGGATTATCAGTTTTATTGTTAGAATACAGACATGATACATACCCAAATGGGGGAGTACTTACAAATTATCCTAATTAATTTAGGGGACAATTTAGTTACAACAACAGTAGTTCGTGAGGACACGAACAGTCCAAGCGGGGGAGAGTTGTAACATCCCGATTTTTATAGAAAATAATAGCGGACTTATCTAAATTCCTATTGGTTGCATCTAGTATTTTAGTAGGATAAATATTAAAGTCCCACTTTGATGGAGTTAATGACACATAGTTAACAAGGGACTTAATATGATACAAGCTCGGACAAGTTTTGCAAGGTATTTTGGTACGAGGGTTGAATGTGACAAATAGCCAAAAAAAAGATCAAAATGTATTTTATACTTACATAAGTCGGTTTAGAGGAGAATATATCTCCCTCCTCATCCCATGTAACAAAAAAAAGAGGAAGGAGACAATTTCTTCACTTGGAAGAATTCTTAACATATCACTTATTTTTATCAAGATTAATAAGATGATTACAAGGAAGCAAAAAGATTACAAGGGCTATAAAGAATCAAGAGCTTCAAGTATTTATCATTTTCTTCCTCAACTACAAGTAAGTGATTATGTGTTAAATTATGATTTCAAGTTATGGGGATATGGTTATTAAGTGTTGTATATGATGTATTTGATGAATTCATGGTTTATGATTCAAGGGTTATGCATATGTGTTAGGAATTAGAAAATTCCAGTGCTAAAAGAGTCGGTCACCCCAACTATTATCTAGCATAAGTTAGCTCGTAGATTGGTCATTAGTTACGGTTTATGTAGTTAGTTAATAGTGAATAATAGTATAGTGCTTCACCGTGGAAGAAGGTCGGTCTTTACCCATTGTATCCCCGATCCACAGTCGTCGAGGTCGTTTAGTTTGTAACCTATAAATACCCTCTACCTTGCAAGGTAGAGGTTGGATATTCTTTGGTAATCTAATATTCAACTAGTTTCTCTCACTAGAATGTCCCACTCTTTCTCTCTAAAACCATCTATGTGCTCATTGAGTTAATGTTATGATGTGTATGTGAAAAGTTATAACTTAAAATTGGTATCAAGAGCCATGGTTAGATCATATCTTGCATCTTTGGATTTATAGTGGTTTTAGGTGGTTTTGAGTTTGAAAAGTTTAGTGGTTTTGCATCATTTGGTTGATTTCTTGTGTTAAAGTTTGAGTTTTGTTGGTACTTTTATGTTTAGAATCATCAAAAGTGTTTAGGTTTTCATTTGGTAAGCTTGAATCATCTTGGTTGGGTTGTTTTGGATTGAAAAGTGAAGGTTATTTGGTTTTCAAGTTAGCGAATTAGCTCTCGGACTTGTTTTCTTGGTAGCGACTTACTTCATAGTTTTGTAGCGATTCTGATTATAAAAGCTAGCGAGTTAGAGCTAGCGGTTAAAGTACAAGTAGTGGAATATCCACTACGGTTAGCGACTTAATGGTAGCGACTTGATGCATAGCGAGTTGCTCTTTAGCGACTTGCATATCTAGCGACTTGTGTGGCAATTCTTGCTAAATTTGGCTAGCGAATTGATGCATAGCGAGTTACTACTTAGCGACTTGTTTCTCTGTTAGCGACTTGGGACTCTAGCGAATTAGGGGTGTAGCGAGTTAAAGGTTGGCGACTTAGTACACTTATTGCTAGCGACTTAGCGTGTTGGCGAATTAGTGTTGACAACTAGGATTAGTACTATTTTGTTGGTAGCAAATTGACTCTGAATTCTCTAGAGATTTGAGGAGTAATTCATAATAACACAATGTCGGTCATCACGGATCCCTTAATCACCAAAGTACTTGCTCTCTGTAAACGACCGAGAATAGTGAAGCAGAATGCCCATCTGAAGGCCTCACACCAAATGACTCAGATTGATCAATCGAGAACAACTCAAATATGTCACGCTTAACTTCTTGAGATGATACTAAGAATGTGGAATGCACCCGGTGAGCCGTTTCAACATCTCGATCGACTTCTCAATTACTCTTATCAACAACCATGGATCGAACAAGTTGTGCTATTCTTCGTCGGACTTTCCCACTTTAACAAGAGCTGTATTGTTTAACCTAGATCGTGAGGTTTCAAATCACCAAAGAAAAGCTCTCAGCGATGATTCTCATCTTGCTCTTCAAACCATCTTCAACCAATTTGACCTCTTATCAGGAAGAATACTCCTCAGTTTTGATAATACCATGGTGGAATGTCCTTCAAGCAGCACAGGAATGGAAATTCATGAGTTCGAAACTCATTTATTCAACTCATGAGTAATATGGAAACATACATCGAGGAAGCGCAAAGAGAATAACAGTGAAGGAATTGAATGAGTGTCAAGAGTGTCCATGGAACAATGATGACGTGTCATGCTCCACTCGGTCGAACCGTGAGAATACTGCGATTGCGAGAATCTCGGTTATGATGGAAAAGGATGAAGAAAACAACACTGATCTCAAATTCTCAGAATCAGAAAAGGTATCAACCAACAAGGTACTCTTATCTGATCACAATTATTCTCACAAAAAGGTACATGACTCTTACCCCGACCAAAACAATGTGGAATCAATCTTTGTCTTGTCTGAATCTGATGCAAGTAACATGATTGGAAAAAGGGTATATGATGAGCTTTCAAACAAATTTTCAATTCTTGAAAAACACTTGTATCTCTTTGCAAATTAAAATACAACATAAGGATGAAATGTTTTATGCAAATAAGCGATTGTGTAATGTCTGGAACTTCGAATTTAGAGAATTTTTGAAATAAATCGGTTAAAATCCCGATTCAGGACAAAGATTGACCATAAGAAATAAAATCTCTTCTTTCGAAGCCCGAACTATATTTGTCATGAGATGGTGATACACTAGAATCTAGGAATTACAGACTAGCTCTATGTGTATCCAACCTTCTAAGAAAAATGAGTTTTAAGAAAGAACCTTGAGAAACAAACTCTAATCATCAATCAATCTAATCTCTTGATGAAAGATATTGATGACCTAAAAGAACAAATTGAGAATAAGAGCTTCAATATTGTTGCCCTTAAAATGAGCTCGGGAAGTATCTTTGGAAATAGAATGAACACTAAGTTTGCAAAACCTTCAACTTTGGGAAAGTCAGCGATTCGAGAACCACTTGAAGCGAGCATGATTAAACAACCTAATGCCTTTAGGTGCGAAAGAGCTAAACCATTGAAATCTAAGTTTACTTCCCAAGTTGACAACAAGTGCATTTTGTCAAAACCGGTCACTTCATTGCCTAATTCGAGATATGATGAATCCCAGCATAGGACTAATGAACATCACCACAAGTCAAAATGCTATAAGCAACTAGATATCATTCCTCTAGAAATTCTCGGATCACAAAAGACAAATAGTCATAACAAGGTGTGCACTCATTTGTTCATCTCACGTGGCTTCAAATGGATTCCCAGCGCGGACTATTTAAGTATACAGGACTTAAACGAACTTACATTCCTAAATCATGCCTCAGTGGATTCCAGGGTAAATTGTTCAAGAATGAAGAATCTATTAGGATCCCCATTAATGATTAAATGGAATTATCTTGTGTTGAATCTAAATGTGAGACTAAACATGTCACTAACCCTTCAATGTACAAGTCTACATGTGCTTCAAGTACAATGTGCTCTCGATCTTTTCGGGTACAATGCTCAACTCGATCGGGAACTTCATGGCGTGGTTCCCTCGAGATATGAACATGGCTCATTCAGGAGCTATAGCTTGCGAGTTGATGTACCTCTTGCTTTGACTCCTATTCATCTCGAATCTGGACTCGTCCTTTCATGTCTTTGTATATATCGTGTTTTAAAAAAAAAAAAAAAAAAAAAAAAAAAAAAACTTTTTTTAAAAACTTATCATCTTATCAACGTATCATTTTTTCAATCTAATAATGAATATACTCCTTGTTATCGATAACATCTACGATCCTAGAAATGTCATTCAATAATGGCGGGATCATAGATGAAGTTCGAACAATTGATATATTCTTGGTAGTTTAATGGGTTGGGTAATATCAATCAATGTTACGTATTGACATTGATTGAGGAATTGTTTTACACCATTTGTTTTACACCATTGGCTTGTCTTTGGGTATGATACTTGTTTATTTGTACTATGTGGTGATTTCCTGCTTGTGTGACTAACTGGTTATACTCTTGAAATTTGTGGCTGTGATTGTATCTTGCTCATGAGACTTTCAGTGTGTGCTTTGAGATGCAACTGCCTATGTGTTGATTTGTTGAATTGAATTGCTTCATGATGATCAGTGTAATAATCAATGCTAGAGACGTTACCTTATCCGTGTTAGCATATTATTACCACTCTTTCACTAATACCATAGGGACCAAACTTGTCATATAGTGTAAGTTTTGTTGCACTAGCGAATTACCACCTTAGTTCATAACCACAAGGACCAAATGTGTCATATTGCCTAAGTGAGGTTGTATAACCCTAGCGAGTTACCCATTAGCGAATTACCTAGTTTTTTTTCTTTCTCTCTCTCTCTCGTTCCTTTGTTCCCTTCTTCTCCTCATCACTTTTCTTAACAGCGATTTAACTAGAGGTTTGAGTTGATGCCTTCTGATTGATGTTTCCTTTAAGCCTTAGTGTCCAGTTTCTAACTCTTTGTTATTTTCAGATCCCTTCGTGCTCGTGAAGTGTGTGTAGTTGATTCTCTCGCATAGGTTCGGATTCTCATGTAATCGTGTGTGTGACCCCGTATAAAATGATTGAATGTGTTTTAAATTGTTTGGAATATATTGTTTGGATTTGATTGGGTGGATTCATTGATATATGATTAAAATGGAGTGGACTGATGGGTTGTCGTTAAAAGGTGTTCTTGGTGGCGAGTTAATATGATTCTTGGTGGCGACTTAGTATGTATGTTCTTCATGGCGAGTTAGAGCTCTACATAGCGAATACGTCACCGCAGCGAATTAGCTCACTAATTTCCAGCGACTTAGTTAGCGAATTAGTAACTAGCGACTTGTATTTACAAGTTAGCGAATTAATAACCTAGCGACTTAGTTAACCTCTTTGTAGCGACTTGGCTTAGTTCTTGTACATGGCGACTTGACTTTCGAGCTAGCGAATTATCCTAGCGACTTGGTTAGCGAATTAGCGAGATAGCGACTTGTATTTTCTAGTTAGCGAATTTAATTACCTAGCGACTTAGTTGGCGCTTGTAGCGACTTGGTTTAGGTTTTATTCATGGCAACTTGGTCTTACATGTTAGCGAATTTGCTTAGCGACTTAGAGTACTAATCCTTTTGTGGCTTGTCAGTGGCTCTAGATGACGACTTGTTTTACAAGTTTATAACGATATTCATGATTGAGAAATTAGTCTTAGGGTCAAGGATTTTTAAAATGCTCTAAGTTCGCTAATGATGATTTCGCTCTCACTACTCCTAGGATCCCATAATTCGCTTGTTGAATTAACTTACTCTATGTAAACTGTTATGACATCCTGTTTAGGCAAAAGGTACTTGGGTTCTCTCACGCATCGCCAAATGTTACTTTTGCCTCATACATATGTGTTATATCACTTTGTTATGTGTATCTTGATTCATGTCATGTTCTCTCATATACACTCTTTTGTCCTTTAAGTCCCTTGAAGCTCGTCATGTAATCATTTATTGGTATGAATGTACTTCATTGATATACTTTATTTATGAATGTTATCATATACACGAATCTTTGTCATATATGTAATCTCTTGCCACTCAATCCTTCTACGTATGTGTTTTGGGGACTCTTTCTGAGTTACTATCTCCATGTTAATGTTGTCTCACTTACCGGTTATTATCTAACCTGTTCCCATCTATCCTATTGATTGTATGATTACTCGAATATCAATGGCAAGTTCAATCCCGAAAAAGAGCGCTACCCGTCGGGATCATCAGGAATACTCTCGACGATGAAATCCTTCCCAAAGTCAATGGGTGCTATTGGTAAAAGCAAGCGTATGTGGACCTACAAAGGCTCCCACAAAATCCGATATTCAAAGTTTCAATTGACATCCTCAAAAACACTAACTTCTTGATTGCTATTACCAAGCAATGCTCGATTCTGCCATCTACATTCAACAATTACGGAACACCGTTCAATGGAATAAAATCACGGCACGATTCTCTTGCAAAATTTGGATAATATGGAGTTTACAATTGATTACGATATTTTGAGCAAAGCTCTTGGAATCACATCATGTGACCACGACATTAGATTACGTATCTCCACAGGTGTTGACGATCGATCGTATTTCTTATTGGGTTAGGCTATCGAGCGAAGATCTCAAGAGCCTCGACATTATCCTTTGGACACATGTATCAACCACGGAGAGCTATTGCAACCATTACGAGCGTGTGCTTGTGCGGGAAAACATCGGGGTTCGATAAAGTTAGAATTCCTATCTTGCAAATCCTATGGGAATCGTTAATAGGGTTGATGTGAATGTCTCGGATCGTATTTGGGAAGAATTCTCGCTATCAATGACCACATTCATATCGGCGAGAACCTATTTTCCGAACAATGTTCAAGGTCGTGAAGCGAGAACAAACTCGTAATTCCGAAGATCGATTCTCCAAACTTGTCATCCGATTATCTGCAACAAACTCACAACTTCACTCCTAGTGCGAATCAACTCTTCACAAAGCGAACATGAATTTATTTTAGGAAACTTGAAATATGTTCCTAGAGGTTCGAATCAAGAAGTATTTGGATTGCCAATTCCTGATCTTCTTCTCACCGATGATATCAAGAAGAAGGACTACTTCAAGCAATACATAAAAGTGCAACCAAACTCTCTGCTAATGTCACATCCTCTCCTTTACAACCAACTGCTCCCAAGACCACCTCTGACTCCAAAGCATCCTATGCCTCTCTTCCTAAAAAGAGACGTGAAAGATCTCATCAGTCAGAATCTTCATCCAAAAGCATAAAGAAAAGAAGAAGAAAGTGGAAAGGAAATAGATGAGAACAACGAGGTGCCAAGGAATACTTTCGGGTTAATTGATGAGGATGGCTGATGCAACGTGGTATTGAAAAAAGTCTTGAAGATCAAAATGTGAAAGCTCCGGTGGGTGGAGTTATGTTAAGAGAACCCTCTCAACTATCTCAACAAAGCGCCCCAATAACACTTGACAAGGGTAAAGGAGTTGCAAGTGATGAACAAGTCTGCTACATGCTTTTAACCATCTCTTCATCTCCTCAGCACCACTAATCCATATGAGTGAAGAGAAGCAGATTCACCTCATGAAAAGGAACAATCCGTGTGGTGCACAAAGCGTTCAAGGAATCTCTATCACTTGGTGAGACTCAATGAGTTGAATGTTGACACTCTGTTACAAAAGGACTCACGGAGAACCTTGGGACAAGATCGGCGAGACCTTGAAGATGGATGAACCAAATCGTCTACTAACTCTCTACCTTCACTTAAGAATCTTGATGAAGACTTCTCTTTTGGTGATCAATTCATTAATGACAAAACCTTAGATTCGCACAATCCATGTATGATGTCGGCATTGACAGATACTTCAACCATTCCTCCAATGACGCATCTTCATTATCAATGCTTCCACCTCCGCTTGCCTACTCGACCAACCGTACAAACACCAGCGACAACTCCACCAACTCGAACCCATATTCACAATTGCGGATGAAGTGACTCACCGACTTCCCTCCACGATTCTCACGTCCGATCAACTTCGGATAAAGCTATTAAAAGGATAGAAGTTACGGAAGGCAACTTCCCAAATCATGGATTCTCCGGTGGATCGTGTCTATAGATTGGAGCACCTCAACTTCAATGAAGGCATTCTTGGCTATTGAAGGAGAAGTCAAGGATGCGGTAGAATGGGCAATGGGCTCCACTTCTTAAAGATTCAGGACCTCCCCATCGCCGATATGAGAGCTTCGTGTGAAAGAATGTATGAGGTTTGAAGAGGACAAGCATGAGGTTCACGATGAACTTTATGAGGCACTTGAAGAATCCATCGGGTTCGACAATTATGAATGATTTAAAATTGAAGTCGGAGAAAAGGATGCTAAAAAGAAAAGAAGGACAATTGTGATGGAAACATTGATGAAGGTTCACAAAGATCGCGAAGATCCTCCACCACGAGGCGCTGGAACTTGGGCTGGGAACCCTTCGTCAACACCATTTCACCTCCATCACAGCCACCATCATCAACTCCAAACCATCCAATCAATCGAGACTCTACAAACAAACAGGTACTCGGAAGAAATCTGCGCTTTGGACGACGATCGATTCAAGATTTACCTCCGCATCCACTTCAATTCACGATGATCAAGTAGTCCACGAAGAGTCTCGAGTTATGGCGACTCGAGAACGGATGAAGATGATGCATCGACGAAACATATTCCTAAGCCATCGGAAGATTGGTTTGACAATTACATGGTGGGAACCGCACTAGTACATCCGGGTAGCTCCTTCAGAGACACAATTCAACGGCGCATTGTGGAAGATAGACCTCCTTCTCCGTAACCCACATGGACAATCCCGAGTCGACTCTATGATTCCGATAACAATTGGGCATCGGTTATCACCAATAACTATGAAGTCCCGGAAAGACTCTCTTACGCACTACACCGGTGATATGGGAAGCTTCATTAGATGGTTTTGTGAGCGGAAAAGTATCTCTTCTATAACACCAAGAGATCTAGAAGGACAAGCCTCTGAAATTGTCAAAGTCTTCCATTCGATGCAAACCATCTTCAATATCGGATGGAAGAATGCCATAAGATCTTTGAATGACCAAGTCGGTGAGCAACGTCGATCGCTTCAATGTCAACAAATCTCTTCCTCTTGGTGGTGAACACGGTCGGATAACCATTCGGTGAATTCTTCTTCAATCACGACTTGGACTATCGTGTGCTCGCTCTGCGGAAGAGGGCTGCTCTATCTATTTCAAAGATGAAAGTCGCAACCTATTACGATCGGGGCTTGAGCGGATGGTTCACGATCAGTGCAGGCAAATGAAGAACAAAAGTATGATATTGCGTCATCTTATGGTATTTCCATCTGGTGGTTCAAAAGAAGATGTTCTACATTGAAAGACATGGCGATGATAAAGGCCTTGATGAGGTCGGATCAAAACTACAAATCTTAAGCGTTGTCGGTGTAGAGATCTTCCCGATGTATGGATATGAGTACTTGAAGATTGTCCTTAAAAGAGCTGATCTCAAAATGTATACCATTGAAGAGAACGACTTCAAACATCTTACGCGATGATTTGAAGATCTCTATCTCTTAAATCTTCAAGGACACAGGAGCACTTACATGCGTGAGAAAAGGCCCTCTGCTGCATTGTCACTCTTTGGATCGGGGCTTAGTCATTCGGAAGCGAGTTGAGGACCTTGACTTGGCATTGAAAGCTACCAAACCAGGTCGACCTCACAAGTCCTCAATGGAGTGCGTGAGGGCATGAATTTCATCGTGAATACAAAGTTCTTGACACCCCTAGAGCCGTCATCTTCACCGGCAGATATGGATCGGCGTATGCTTATCGTTTATGTGAACTTTACAAGTTTAGTGATGAGTACGCTCAAAATGGTCGAAGAAGAACTTGACTCAGTGAAAGAAGCCAAACTTGATATGAGATCTTGGGTTAAAACTATTTTACGGATGATGATGGCGTGAAGAGATGTGAACATTTCATTGTCGCAATCCGGCGTAGACTCAAGACACGAAGGATCTTCCGCGACTTAAGCTTTGTTGGTGGAAGGCTCCGTGATGGTCACTACAAACTTCTTCAAAGAAGCGAATGAAGGCGTCTTGAATACCGTTTATGTTTTGTTAACTTTGTGTTATATGTGGTGTATTATATATGAACAAGCTGTGATACATGTAATAGAGCTAGGATTTGTACTATGGTTTCCCACTTATGAAAAAAGGGAAACATCGTGTTGTCCTTTTCTTTATCATATAAAATTGGACACATTTTTCTCCTACAATTTTACCTCACACTTATTTAAATCATTGAGATCCAAAATCTCAAAGGATTTAAGATTTTTAATCTGGGAGAAAATGTGATATAAATATGAAAGATGGTAAAAGATAAGATGACCAATTTTGTGCATACCTCTCCTTATATGTGCTAAACAAGTTTTCAATCTCGAAGCATATATTAAGGAGAACTCTCTTTGTAAATTCAAGTCATCGGGTACACTACACTTTAAATACAAAATGTGATATAAATATGAAAGATGGTAAAGATAAGATGACCAATTTTGTGCATACCTCTCACTTATATGTGCTAAACAAGTTTTGAATCTCGAAGCATATATTAAGGGGAGAACTCTCTTGTAAATTCAAGTCATCGGGGTACACTACACTTTAAATACTTTAAAGTACCTTGATCACATAGCTTCTAATCCTTTGATGATAAAGGTTCCCTCTAGTATGTGCAAAACCCTTTTCAACCTAGAGGCACATATTGAGGGGAGCAAATTTATGGAAACCTCATCCTTCCGGAAATGCCATATTTACTTGATCTGTTGAGGCGATGTTGATATCTTTAGAAAATGGCAATCAAAGAAGTTAATTCTTTCTCTTGCCTCCGTGTGCAAAATTTCTTTCAAATATTTGATGCACATGTTGAGGGGAGTTCTCGTTCTAAAATATCAAAACAATTCGGTACAAAATGCTTTGATTATATATCACAAGTATCCGAATTGATTTTCAAATAGTTTTCAATTGGATCAATGGCGGATGAACAATACCAAATTGACCGACCAACTTTACTTCATGAGCGGTGATATAAGGATGATAAGGTTAGGTATTGGTTCCCATGATCCGCCGTAAGGAGGATCTACCGAGGACAATCCACTAGTTAGTGTAGAAGTCCTTAGGTATGATGATAAAGGAGAAAAGTGAGATAAGGGAAGAGTGCGGACTAAGGCCGAGCTAGTCTTGGAATAAACCCAACAAGGTTCTAGCTAGGAAGTCTCGATGGCTGAAGGGTTGAAGAATTAAAAGAATTGAATGTAAAAGGGTGAAAACAAATAGCCCTCCATTTATTCAACCTTAGGGCGGCAACCGGGTTCAATTCATATACTCTTGATGGTAACATCGGTATTGAAGACAAGGCGTCATGGACCCGGTGACGCTTGCACTTCAACTTCCCAAACCACTCAAGTTCCTCTTAAAGGACTTGTTTCATTCTCACGGGAACCGACATTATCTATCGACTTTCTCTTAGAGATGGTTGATATTGAAGTAGGAGACCCTCTCCCTTGTCTCCGACGCAGATCCAAATATGCACAAATTGAGTCTAGAGCCACGAGATCATCAATAAATCTCATTAGGACACTTTCAATGAAGACTCTCTGTTTCACACAATGTGGAAGAGATTATAACAGGTCCTCGCATTATCCTTGTGGTATTGCGAAACATCGAGTGATGTGTTTATACATTCACAATGAAGATGGAAAGCCTCTCGAGCCAACTTCTAACAAGCTCCTGGTAGGTGGCATGTGAGATCTATTATATAGATCAACCATGTGACAATGAGCGAAACTATGGGCGATTCAATCTCTTGAATCAATCTGGTTCGAGTTAAAGGATTGACGGATACCTTTGAAAACCGGTCTTTGTGCTTATAACTCTTTTCTTTAGTACATCGACCGTGTACTCATTTTCAAACCAAAAGGTATTTTTATGATTGATAATTGATTTTCAATAAAACCTTCGTTGTATTGCAAAAACAATTTCTATTGAGCAATACGATTGTTTTTCAAATCTCTTTTCATCAATCGTGGACTTAAAAATTATTTGGTTCACTCACTCCGTGTTGTCTTCTTTGAGGCGTTCGGTTTGAGAACAACTAGAACATTTGCGAAACCACGTCAAGGAGATTCTTAGGAATCCTACGATCACAAAGATTTGTCTTGATCAGCGAGGAACCGTGGGCGTGTACCTCAATTCAGCGAAAGTGATCAAAGACACTTTCGTGCGATTTGTTGCTAATCGCATGTTGTGTGCGATCGCCGACGTTTGCGGTGATCGTAATGAAGCGGTCAATCCACGGCCGCATGCTCACTTAACACATTCATCTCAAAAGAAATCATGATTAGTGCATCAATGACTCGATATTTTCACTCCATGCTTACGCTCTGGCTGCGCCAATATCGTGATTCAACAAATGCTTCACTACTCGATGAGAAGACATCATGATCCGAATGTGAGCATGTCGGTCCTAAAGTCACAACATCACACCACAAAGGATGTCACGAGATTGTTGATAGTCGATGATCTCAAATGTTGGCTCATTTTTACTATCTCGTGAATCAGAAATGGACCTCCTGCTTAAAGTACTTATCTTTGCAGACTTTGAAGTTGCACCACCTATGCACTAAGTTTACGATGTTGATATATGAAATACTACGAGCTCAAGAACAATGTCAAAACTAGAATGCTAGGATTTGAAATGTAAAATATGGGGTGACCTCCTTGGGGAGATTGTTAGGAATTAGAAAATTCCGATTACTAAAAGAGTCGGTCACCCCAACTATTATCTAGCATAAGTTAGCTCGTAGATTGGTCATTAGTTACGGTTTATGTAGTTAGTTAATAGTGAATAATAGTATAGTGCTTCACCGTGGAAGAAGGTCGGTCTTTACCAGCGTATCCCCGATCCACGGCCGTCGGGAGGTCGTTTAGTTTGTAACCTATAATACCCTCTACCTTGCAAGGTAGAGGGTTGGATGTTCTTTAGTAATCTAATATTCAACTAGTTTCTCTCACTAGAATGTCCCTCTTTCTCTCTCTAAAACCATCTATGTGCTCATTGAGTTAATGTTATGATGTGTATGTGAAAAGTTATAACTTACAATATGATTATTAGGGTTTATGATGGGATTATGTTAATGATTAATTTATGATGTTTAGAGGTGTTTATGTTGATTATTGAGTTGAACCAACACCCCTTTATGTGATATATGATGTTAAACAAGTTCTTTGAAATTTTCAAAGAATGATTAGTCATGTTTGAAAAATCATATAAAATTGATAGAAGCTCGGATTGAATCATGGCGGACTTTCCAGAAAGCCCAAGGTGTCTACTTCAGCTGTTATTTATAATGTTTTGCTCATATAGTAGTTAAGTTGGTCTAAAACGTGATTTAGTACAAAGAAGGGCTGATTACGAAATGCAACAAACCGAACTTTAAAAATTCATACCGGATAGACCGTAGCTCCGATTGGAGCGTTCCATACCTTTTCGGAAAGGGAAAATAATATAATTTCATGGAAAAATATCCTCATGACCTGTTTCAGTAGCTAAGTGAGCCAAAATGATGCATTTGAAGGCTGCTGCAGAAAATCAGCAAATGTGTTGTTAAGTGTTTTGATGATTATGGCATGATATGATGTTTTTGCAAGTCCTGGGTGATTATATGTTATGATAACTTATATTCTCAGCCCATATTGTTATAATTCATGTTATGAAAGTATAGAATCAAGTGACAATACTTGGTTAGCTTAGCTCGAGTTCGCGAGCATAGTAGTGCATGTTTGGCAAGATTTATGCCATGACTAGTTTATGAATTTATGCATTATAGTTAGTTTATGTGTGCTTAGTTGCGCTTATAGTTGCATTATCATGTTATATTCATGCCTAGTTGTTATGTGTTAACATTATATGTGTACATCTATCATGATATAGGTGTTCGAGGCATATTCAGAATCATTCATCTTGCATTATACGGCCCAGGTGAGTAACGGATTTTCAGTTAACATGTTTAGTAGATTAAGCGTGTTTAGTATATATATGCCTTGCTTGTTAGGAATTAGAAAATTCAGTCGTTAAAGAGTCGGTCACCTCAAGTATAAGTATTCGATAGAAAGCTCGTAGTCGTAGTTATGTTATGTTAGTTAGTAGTTTGTTAAGTAACACCGTGGAGGACGGACGGGTCTTTACCCACTGTATGCCTGATCCATAGCCCGTAGGTGGCGTTTATTTGTAAGACACTATAAATACCCTCTACCTCCCAAGGTAGGGTTGAGCTCAATACTATTTTTCTTTGTTTCACATAGTTCCCAACTCTCTTCCTTTCTCTCTAGAACTTTCTCTCTAAACTATCTTGAACGCCCATGTTGATTATGGTTTAGTGTGTTTGTGAAATCCCATATCTTTCAATTGGTATCAAGAGCCATGGTTTGATCACCATCTTTCATGCTCTTTGTTTTGGTGGATTTCATAAGGTTTTGGGGTATTAAGTGTTTAGAAGAGTTTGATTCATTTGGACAAATTCTTGTGTTAAAGTTTGAATTTTGCTTGTACTTTTGTGTTTAGGATCATCATATGTGTTTATGTTTTGAATTGGAAGGTTTAAATCATTGTGGTTTGGTTGTTTTGATTGATAAAGTGGTTATTTTAAGTTTGTACGGCGAGTTGAGTCTCGGATATCTTGTTCCTCAAAGCGAGTTGCTTTGTTATTGGATGCTAGTTGGCATATGCGACTTGGCTATTTAGCGAGTTGATTTTATGCGACTTGGGTTCTAAGCGAGTTGTTTCGTAGTTTACTTGAGTTCTTAAGCGACTTAGCTATTAAGCGAGTTGTGTCCGTTTGCGACTTGGCCATTGCGAGTTGATTGTGATGCGAGTTGATACTAAAGCGAGTTGGCTATTTAGCGACTTGATTCATTAAGCGAGTTGATTGTCATGAGTTGATACTAAAGCGAGTTGGCTATTTAGCGACTTGATTTATTAAGCGAGTTGATTGTCTGCAAGTTGATACTCAAGCGAGTTGGCTATTTAGCGACTTGACTCAATTAAGCGAGTTGTGTTTAGCTACTTGTCTATTTAAACTTGTTACTTCTTCGTGATACATTCTTACGGTTGTTCTTTTGGTTTAGTAAAATCCGTGAAAGAATCAATTTCCGGTTTAATCAAAGAATTGTAAAATCCCGCAACTTGTAATCATGGCAAACATCGCTCCTACTATTGTCTCTTCCGTAGTCGAGGACGCTCAAGCGGCAGGTCGACACTGTCCACCTATGCTTGATGTAACGATTATGATTCATGGGCTCAAAGAATCGATCAGCTTCTGTCTTGGAAAGGAAAATGGGGTCAACATTCTCAAGTCAATCGATGAAGGACCTTATCGGGTTGAGACTACTAGAGACTTAATTGATACAATTGCAGATGGAACAATGATATATGGAATAGATGCACCAAAGACATATGATGAGCTCGATGATAAGGAGAAAAGAGATTCGATGTCGATATCGTGGCTTCTAACATCATACTTCAAGGTCTTCCAAAGGATATCTACAAGTCGATCAATCACAACACCGGCCAAGGCAAAGGGATAATGTCAAGATGCTTCTCTCGTGTTCAATTAATCTTGAAGAAGAGAATCACAACTATATGATGACTTTGAGCACTTCAAGATGAGACCGATGAGAGTGTCTATGAGTACTATGTGAGATTCCATAAGCTTGTGAACGATATGAGGAACATCAAAATGACCATGCCAAACATTCACCGAACTCAAAGTTTGTGAACAACATGAATCCCGAATGGCACAAGTTTGTCACCTCTGTGAAGCTAACCAAAGGATTGAAGAATACTAACTATGAGCAACTCTATGCTTTCCTTCTTCGAATGAGAGGCATGCTATGTTTGAGAAAAGGATTCGGAGCGGTTCAAAACCAATGAGGAGAAAAAAGTTCATCAAATGATTCAACCGCATTTTTCACCAATGATGGAACCACTACCAAAGCATCTCAAGTCATTCAAGATCCATACTTCAAACGACTGATGCCAATGTTGTCATGGAACACTTTATCAATAAGTCGGCTTATATGGTTAAACAAAACTTAACCTTCTCCACATACCAACAAACTTCACACTAACAATGAAATCGAGATCGCATCCAATCTACACAACCATGTTTTGGTCGAGATGGAAAGGTTACAGACAACCACTCAAGGAAGACAATATGAACAAAGAAAAGGTGGAGTAGGAGGAGGGTATGTGGAAAATCGAATAGAGGAAGGAATGGAAATCAAGGACAAGTAAAGCCGATCAAGTGTTACAACCGTGGAGGTGAGGACACATTGCAAGGAACCGCACATCGCCAAAACGCCTCGTAATGCATAATTCTTCGAGATAAGATGTTGCTTGTGCAAGCTCGTGATAATGGTGCGACTTTGGATGAAGAGGAGTTGTTGTTTTGGTCAAGGAAATGCTAAGACATATGATGCGAGATGTGGAAGAGCAACCAATTCAGAGATAGGCCACAATCATCGAATGCCTTTCAAGTAGCCGATTGTGATGCATACGACTGATGTGGATGATGGACCCATCGCACACAAATTTTTATGGCTAGCATTTCTCCAATGGTTTCTCCTAAGGTCTCATCTTCACCACAAGTGGCCCATCCAAAGACAAACTCATCTCGAGGTATTAAAACTATACGATGATGCCGATGTGCAAAAGATGCATGACAAAGTACAATCAACTAAAACTATTGAATCAAATATTGAAAATATGGGTAATATCATTGTTGTCCCATATGATCAATATGTGAAACAAAGTGAAAGTGAAGTTGTACCAAGTGATGCATCTTCT
Organism: Chrysanthemum lavandulifolium; assembly: GCA_022545495.1. Classification (NCBI taxonomy): domain Eukaryota; kingdom Viridiplantae; phylum Streptophyta; class Magnoliopsida; order Asterales; family Asteraceae; genus Chrysanthemum; species Chrysanthemum lavandulifolium. The sequence continues at coordinate 239,203,704 of CM040243.1, read as the reverse complement.
CAATCAACAATGACTATGTTTTTATGAATTCACCGCATGTGCCCTCGATGATTCTCATTATCTCGAACTTAATGCTTATAAAGAACGTGTTGCTATTTATGAACAACGAGCTAAGTTTGAGTTAACCACTCGTGAGCGGAGATGGACGACCAAATGCGTACAACTATTAGACAAAGTAAGTTTAGAGAAGAAGTATTAAAACAAGAGTTAAACTCCTTACAAGAAAAGCTTTCTAAACCGCTAAGCAAAACAAGAACTTCAAGAAAATGTTAAGATGCTTAAGCAAGAATTCTATGCTAAGGAATCAAAACTTTTGAATGATTTTTCTAATCTAAAACCTTGAAAACAAGCTTGAAAATAAGTTGTACGTACAAGGAAATACCATTCAAATCGCTTCACTTAATCACTAAGCACGAGTTTTAAGTGATAAGCATAGTACTCCCTTGTTGAGGAACCAAATCCAGAGGTCATTAAAAAGGCTAAAAGTGCTCATAAGGTAATTTATGATGGTAATGAAATCCTTAAGCCTGAGAGAAACCTAGTTACGTTGAGTGCACCGAGGAAGATAGAAAATTAGATGATGCATCTAGGAGAAAATGAATAAGAAGCTAGATGATCCCGAATGTAAAAAGAATAACATAATGGTCAAACCCCATGATTACAAAAGGAAAATTGGATTTCCTTAAACAAGTTTAAGCCTCAAACTTTGTTAACACCGAACAAGTGTTTTGGAAAAAGGACTTAGATAAGCAAAAGTCGAAAATATTGTTGAAACAAACCCTCCCTTAGAGAATGCTCAGCAATGATCGTGTATCCTCCCAATACACCAATGCATTTAGTTCCTAGAACTATTGCCACTAAGAGCAAGACCTTAATCACCAATATGTGATCTTTCAATTATTTGTTGATTTTGAAAAACTTGTAAGAAAAGAATCACACCCACTGGGATAATCAAGGGAAAGGGTTTTGAACAAACAAAAGAATGTTATTTAATCAAGTCATGCCTTTCTTTAAACAATTAAAGATCACTTTGAGAGTCTTAAAAGGGATGGATACATATATTAAAGGGATGGAAAAGAATTTGATGCAATGATAATTGAAGTTAGTGACTATGAGCGGGCATTAAAATATAATGAAATTGAGAGGAAGAACTTGCATACCTTAAATGAGAATCGATTTCAATGTATCTCTCAAGATGTGTTTTATATCGCTACTAATTGCTCTATTATCGCTTCTCAATTTCATGAATTATCTCATTATGTTGAAAGTCTCCCATGATCGTGTCATTGAACTTGAAATCAAAACGCTAAACTAAGTGATAAAATTGAACAGATGATCACGATAATTTGGTAAAACATTTTCTAAGCTAGAAGTTGAACATTTTGACTTGCAACTAAAATATCAACATCTTAAAGAAAATGTTAAAACCTCAAACATCAAGATATCCTCGGATGTTCCGAGTTTGATGCGCTTTTGAACTAAACAAACGCGACGAACATATTCAAGCTCACCGTAACACAATCGAAAAGTTGAAAGCCCAAATCTCTCAATTAAAGGGTGAAAAGAACAATATGACTGGCTCCCAAATGCCTCCTCCTTTAGATTCTCGAATTCTCAAAATTTTCATCTTCAAAACTTGGTTAATGCCTTACAAAAGGAAAATGAAAGTTTTCTAGAAGAAAATGAAAAGGTTAAACGCCATTTCAATGAGTTATTTGAGTCAATTAAAGTCACTCAGTAACAAAAATAACGAAAAATAACCTCGTTGCAAAAGGAAATTGAGAATCTTAAGAGTCGTAAAAGGAAAATGCCAATGACCAATGGGGAGAATGGTGCTTCAAAGGGCATGTCTGTAATAAATATGCTTTGTCTGTGAAATATGTTCCTCCTCATCTTAGGAATAACAAACTGGCAATACAAACATATTTCTCATATCTTAAGGACAACCTAGAATGTCTCCGTGAGATTGTAGAAGAGGACAAGTTAGAGAAACCACTTGATAATGCAATCGGTCATGCATGCTTATATGCCAAACGATCTCAAGAACTTCTAGAATGCTTAATTACAATATGCCCTAAAACCTTAGGTGAGCAAGTCAATTCCTTGATACCTTGTTCAATGCCTAGTGCCAAGCATGCAAGTCATTCAATGCCAAATGTTATGAACGTGAACCTTAGTGTGCCTTCAAGTAGTTCGATTCCAAATCATAGTGCTAAGAATGTGAACTCGAGTGTGCCTCTAGGAGTTCAAATCCCAAAGACTTCTCATCATAAGAGAGTGAACTTTAATGTGCCTTCAAATAGTTCGGATCCCAAAGACATCTAAACAGAAATGCATAAATTAGCAAAACCAACTAATGTTCCCATTCCTCTATAGAGTAAACAAAGTGACATTAAAGCGAAAGGTGTCAAAGTCTCAAGACAATACAAGGAATGATAGGACCTCAAGTTAAGATTGTGCATTGGAAGAAAGTAGAAGATCAACCTAGGAACTTTAAGTTTGAGTCGAATAAAACGAATCGTGTTGATTCTAGTATTAGCCATAGGCGCATCGTAATTAATTCAATTCGATACTATTTGCAAACCCCGTAATGATGTCTCGCTTGAATTTCATTACTAATCATGAATGTGGTGTGAATGCTTTGTCTAATGCTTTCATATCCCAATCAATAGTGTTAATGCAAAATATCATGCTAAGAAGGCAAAAGGCAAAGGCGAAAGAAAGTTAGAAAACAAAGGAAACCCATAGGAAGAACATTTAGTAAGATAGGTTATCAATGGATACCATGGCCAAAAGGTTAATCGACAATGCCCTCTAAAAATGGATGCTCATCGGTAGAAATATTCCTTAAGTGAACATACTTTGAATAGGGCAAATACGGACACTAGTACCGCATCTATTCATAATGATTCCATTGCTTCTATTTCCGATATGAATGTTTCTATTTCTAATTTTGGTGTTCCAATCATCGTTATTAACCAAATGGAACCCATTCTTGCATGGGGATCCCAATTATCCGCTTATCCATTCTTGTTCGTGTTCAATCGCAGATCGCTCAAATCGCTCGTTGTACCGGACTCGTGCTATTCCAAGCATATGACTGAAACCGTCACGGCTCATGAACTTCGTGAGTAAATTCATCGGGATGTTAGATTCGGAACCACCATTTCGGTGCTATTATGGGTTATGGAGATTATGTTGTTGGTAAAAGTGTTATCTCCGTGGTATATTATGTGGAAGGTCTTGGTCATAACCTTTCTCTCTCTTGGTCAATTTCGTGACTCGATCTAGAAGTAGCCTTCGAAAACATTCATGTTTCGTTAGAGAACTTGATGGTAAGGAACTTTAAGAGGAACATGTGGTTCAAATCTATACACCATCTCTATCGAAGATATGATGAAGTCTTCTCCAATTTGCTTGTTGTCAAAGGCTTCAAAACAAAGTCATGGTTATGGCATCGTCGTCTCAATCACTTGAACTTTGGCACGATCAATGATCTCTCCGTAAAGGACTTAGTTGTAGGTTTACCTAGACTTAAGTATGAAAAGGATCATCTTTGTTCAAGATGCCAATTGGGAAAAAGCATGAAGTATGCCCATAAACCCAAACCTACAAACTCAATTACGTGTTCTTCATACAATTCACATGGATCTATGTGGACCCATGAGAGTGCAAAATATCTTTGGGAAGAAATATGTGTTAGTTGTGGTTGATGATTACCTAGATTCACCGGTCAAGTTCTTAAGGACAAAGGATGAAACTCCGATATCATCATCAAACTCATCAAACAAATGCAGTTCGCTTTAACAAAACCGCCGAATCATCCGAATGATAATAGAACCGAGTTTGTTAACAAACAACTTAGTGAATTTTATGAAAGTGTGGGAATCACCATCAAAGAAGTGTTCCATGAACTCCTCAATGTAACGGTGTAGTTGAAAGACAAATCGAACTCTTGTGGAAGCCACAAGAACGATGTCGATTTACTCAAAGGTTCCAATGTTTCTCGGGTGAAGCCATTGCCACCGCATGCTACACACAAAATCGATCCTCGATTCACACTGCTCATGGAAAACTCCATATGAACTTGTTCACAATGAAAACCTAATCTCTCATTCCTTCGTATTTGGTGCTTTGTGATATCCTACGAATGATGGTCAAGATTTAGGTAAACTAAGAGCTAAGGCGACATTGGAGTTTTGTAGGATATGCACCAAACGTAAAGGATACCGAATCTACAACAAGAGAACCCGAAATATCATGGAAACTATTCACGTTACGCTTGATGAGTCGACCGTCAAATGGCTCTGGACAATCCAGCTGGACCCGCACTTCAAAACAATCCCATTGGTTCATCGCTTGTTCCAAATTCATCACCAAGAACTCCATATGTACCTCCATCAAGATGATTTAAAGAAACTGTTTAATCCAATGTTTGATGAACAATTTGAGCCAAGTGAAAACGATATGTCAATCCCATCAACAGAGGTCGCTTCTATCCTGCCAATGAAATTAACCTTCGCATCGATGTCATTAAGCCAAGAAGCGCCGCCGATCAACTGTTTCATCAAAAATCTTCAATCATCAAATGTACATCATGGAAATGCTTCGATTCACGTGATGAAGTTAATCCCTTTGCTACTCCCGAAGATGCTCCATTTGAAAATATATTTGCTCCTCGAATCATCATCTCAACCATCTTCATCGAGACATCGACTCGCTACTTCGGTTCCACAACCACAACCACATGAACATCTTAGAAAATGGACACATGATCACCCATTGATAACATCATTGGAAACCCTTCTCGTCCGGTATCCACTGTAAACAACTTGCTACCGATGCCTTATGGTGCTTCTTTAACTCAAGATTTCAAAGATCGAACCTAAAGATGTTAAACTGCTATGAATGAAGACACCGGTTCAATGCCATGCAAGATGAAATTCATGAGTTTGATCGATTAGATGTATGGGAATTAGTACCACCCAGATTGTGCTATGATCATTGCTCTTAAGTGGACCTTCAAAGTGAAGCTTGATGAGCATGGTGATGTTTTGAAAAATAAGGCTAGGTTAGTGGCTAAAGGTTATCGTCAAGAAGAAGGTATAGACTTTGAGGAATCTTTTGCTCTAGTTGCTCGTGACGAGGCGATCGTAATCTTCTTGGCTAATGCTGCTAGCAAGAACATGGTTGTTTATCGATGGACGTGAAAACCGCATTTCTTAATGGAGATCCGAAAGAAGTGGTTTACGCCACCACCAGAGGGTTTTGTGAATCCGAGCATCCTACTCATGTTTATCGCTTGAAAAGGCCCTATATGGTTTGAAGCAAGCTCCTAGAGCATGGTATGATACGTCAAAGTTTCTTCTATCTACCGGATTCAAGAAAGGAGCGATTGATCCTACTTTGTTCACCGTAAAGTCGTGCAAACATTCAATTCACGCTCAAATTTATGTTGATGATATCATCTTTGCCTCGATCGACCCCAATGAGTGTGACCGCTTTTCTAATGAAATGGGTTCAAAATTTCAAATGTCAATGATGGGACAAATGTCATTTTTCTTAGGATTACAAATTTCACAAAGTCCCGGAGGCATTTTTATAAATCAATCTAAATATGCAAATGAGATTTTAAAGAAATTTGGATTTGATTCTAGTGACCTGTTGACACTCCCATGATTGAACGAACCAAGTCGGATGAGGACCACTCGTGGATCATGGTAGATCAAACGGCATCGTAGTATGATTGGATCCTCGATGTACCTCACGCCTAGTAGACCGTACATCTTGTTCGTTGTGTGCATGTGTGCTAGATATCGCCTAAGCCTACTAAAAGCACCTTGAAGCGGTTAAACGGGTCTTCGGTATCTCCAAGGAACCATCAATATGGGACTATGGTACCAAGGACACCGGTATGTCACTAACGGCCTATGCAGATGCCGATCATGCATGTTGTCAAGATACACGTCAAGCACGCCCGAGGTGCTCGCTTTTTGGGTGATAAGCTTATGAGTCGGTCTTCAAAGAAGCAAATGAGTACTTCTATTTCCTCTACAGAGGTCGAATACATAGCCATGTCATCTTGTTGTGCTCAAATCTTATGGATGAGATCCCAATTATCCGACTATGGCTTTGAATTCAACAAAATCCTATGTATCGTGATAATAAAGTGCTATTGCTCTCTCATGCAACAACGCTCAACACTCAAGAGCAAAGCATATCGACATTCGACATCATTTCATCGTGCAACAAGTGAAAAAGGTGTGGTGGAACTCTATTTTGTGAGGATCGAATACCGCTAGCGTACATCTTCACTAAAGCTCTTCCTAGAGAACGCTTTTGAGTTTATCCTTCCACGACTTGGTCTAAAAAGTCTTCAACCGAACACTCAAACGCCTTCAAGAGGAAGACGAGGAGTAAAGGTCTTTATTCATCTATCTCTTGTATATATTTATTACAAAAAAAAAAAACAAAACTACAAAACCTCCAAAAGCAAATAGAAAATATAAAACTTTCAAAAATTCCTAAAATTTGAAAAAAAAAATCTTGAAAAAATCTCAAAAATATTGTTATTTTGTCATGTTTTTCCTTATTCGATATCATCTACGGATTTTGTGTTGACATTCAAAGAATGTCACGGGTTTTTAGATGTTCTTCGAATGTACATAGTTTTTTGTTAAAAAAAATGAGGCGGAGAAAAATAGTGGTTTATTGTCATTTCAGGCAGTAACCCGTTATAAAAGAAAGAACAGAGCCATGCTTTAACTTGTTTTTCAAATCTCATGCTCTGATTCTAAAAAAATAATTTCTTACTATCTAATGAAAACTAATTGCTTTGAAAAATTACTTGGACTCTATTTTTGAAAATCATCTGAACTTATCGGTTGTCATAAATATCATCTCTCAATCAACAACTTATGTCATTGATTGAGGGGAGAATGATTTTCAATTAAATTAAAAGTGTATTTTTCAAACAATGGTACCGCACCTTGGTTATTATTAAGTTTTCAAAAGATATTCAAGCATGTTTAATCTTTGGAGTCCAAAGTCTCAAAATTCGATCCTTATCGCTAAAACGCTTTCATAATCAAGTCACAATTCTCCTTAAAGCTTTCAAAATCAATTTAAATCTACAAGAGATCACAAATCTCAAATGATTTGAAAATTATGATCGGGGAGAATTTGTGATTTAAATTAGATTTAAACCGATAATTCGATAAATGGTTTTATAAGGGTGTACAAGCTCTCCTCCCCACAGTGACAAACGATTTCAAATTTTCCATGCACATGTTGAGGGGAGCATCTATTTTAAACCTCAAATTATTGAAACGTGACCGAATTGTCTCTAAGTGCAGTTCCTCTAATATGTGCAAACTCTTTCATGTTTCGAGGCACATATTGAGGGGAGCAAACTTGTGAAAACCTCATCCTTCCTTAAAATGTTTTATCTACTCAAATTGATTAGAAGTGATGATGATCATTTTAAAAATGTTAATCAAAAGATTGGACCTTTCATTCTTAATCTAACGATTTCAAAGATCTCTTGCCTCCATGTGCTAAACAAATTTCAAATTTTTATGCATATGTTTGAGGGGAGCATTTCTAAAATATCAAAACAATTAAGATACAAAATACTTTGATTCTATTTCACAAGTATCTTGGTTGATTTTTCAAATGGTTTTCAATTGGTTCCAATGGCGGATGAACGATACCAAAAGACCGACCAACTTTACTTTATGTATGGTGATATAAGGATGATAAGGTTAGGTTGAGGTCCCATGATCCGCCAGTAATCGGAGGGATCTACCAGGGACAATCCACTAGTTAGTGTAGAAGTCCTTAGGTATGATGATAAAAGGAGAAATATGAGATATGGGAAGAGTGCGGATCGAGACAAAGCTAGTAATCGAATAAACCCAACAAGGTTCTAGTTATGAAGTTTCGTAAGCAATCAAGGGGTTGAAGAATGAAAAGAATTGAATGAGAAAAGGGTGAAAATAAATAGCCTCCAACAATTCAACCTTAGGGCGTAAACCGGGTTCAATTCATTTGCTACCGATGGTAACATCGGTATTGAAGACAAGACGTCATGGACCCAAAGGACGACCGCACTAAAACTTCCCAAACTACTCAAGTTCCTCTTAAAAGGGCTTGTTTCATTCTCACGGGAACCGACATTATCTATCGACTTTCTCTTAGAGTTTGTTGATATTGAAGAAGGAGACCCTCTCCTAGTCTCCCAAGACAGAACCAAATGTGCACAAATTGAGTCTAGAACCACGAGATCATCTTATAAATCTCTTTAGGACACTTTCAATGAAGACTCTCTTTCACACAATGTGGAAAGAGAAATTATATCTTGAGTCCTTCGATTATCCTTGTGGTATTGCCGAACATCCGAGTGATATGCATTCATATTCACAATGAAGATGGAAAGCCTCGAGCCATCATCTAACAAGCTCTGGTAGGTGGCATGTGAGATCTATTCAATAGATCAATCATGTGACAACCGAATGTAAACAATGGGGCGATTCAATCTTTTGAATCAATCCGGTTCAGTTATGGATTGACGGATACCTTTGAAAAACCGGTCATTGTGCTTAAAAACACTTTTCTTTAGCACGTCGACCGTACTCATTTCTCAAAATAAAAGGTGTTTTGAGTGATAATTGATTTTCACTAAAACCTTCGTTGTATTGCAAAAACAATTTATATTGAGCAATACACGATTGTTTTCAAATCTCTTTTCATCAATCGAATCTCGTTTACGGTTTACTCACCCGTGTTGTCTTCTTTGAGACGTTCCGGTTTGAGAACAACTAGAGCAATTGTGAAACCCCGTCAAGGAAATTCTTCGAATTATACCGATCACGGTAGTACTTGTAATCGATCAACGGGAACCGTGGGCGTGTACCTCAATTCATCGAAGTGATCAAAGACACTTTCGCGGCGCTTTATTGCTAATTGTTTATGCGGTACACCCGACGCTTGTACCGATCGTAATGAAGTGGTCAATCCATAGCCGCATGCTCACACAACACATTCATTTCCAAAGAAGTCATGATTAGTGCATCAATGACTCGATATTTTCACTCCATGCTTTTGCTACGCCACCGCCAATATCATGAATCATCGAAGCTTCCGCTACTCGATAAGAAGAAATCATGATCCGAATGTGAGCATGTCGGTCCAAAAGTCACAACATCACATAATACCAACATCACAAAGGAAGAGTCAGAGATTTAATATAACTGATGATCTCAAAGCAGGCTCAAATCTCATTCTCACGTGGATCAGTTAAAGACCTCCACTTGGAATCCCCAAACATGCAATAATGAAGAATCAAAGTCTTCGAGCTACTGAGCAAAGGACTTAATCAAGTATCCTAGAACAATCTAATGTAATATCTGTTTGTATTCATTGTAAATTAAGGTGACCTCCCTTAGAGGGAGATTGTTAGGAATTAGAAAATTCAGTCGTTAAAGAGTCGGTCACCTCAAGTATAAGTATTCGATAGAAAGCTCGTAGTCGTAGTTATGTTATGTTAGTTAGTAGTTTGTTAAGTAACACCGTGGAGGACGGACGGGTCTTTACCCACTTTATGCCCGATCCACGCCCGTAGGTGGCGCTTATTTGTAAGACACTATAAATACCCTCTACCTCCCAAGGTAGAGGTTGGAGCTCAATACTATTTTCTTTGTTTCACATAGTTCCCAACTCTCTTCCTCTTTCTCTAAACTATCTTGAACGCCCCATGTTGATTATGGTTTAGTGTGTTTGTGAAATCGCATATCTTTCATTGCTATATCTCAAGTACTATGCAAGTTATGTATCATGTTGACCCGTGTGGTCATATTAGTATCATGTTGACCAGTGCGGTCATATTAGTATCATGTTGACCCGTTGGGTCATATTAAGTAGTATGTTGACATGTTTGGTCATATTAGTATCATGTTGACCCGTGTGGTCATATTAGTATCATGTTGACCCGTTGGGTCATATTAAGTAGTATGTTGATATGTTTGGTCATATTAGTATCATGTTGACCCGTGTGGTCATATTAAGTATCATGTTGACCCGTGTGGTCATATTAAGTATCATGTTGACATGTTTGGTCATATTAAGTATCATGTTGACCCGTGTGGTCATATTAAGTATCATGTTGACATGTTTGGTCATATTGAGTGTCAAGTTGACCCGTTGGTCATATTAAGAATCAAGTTGACCCCAGTTGACCCGTTTGGTCATATTAAGTATCATGTTGACCCGTGTGGTCATATTAGTATCATGTTGACCCGTTGGGTCATATTAAATAGTATGTTGACATGTTTGGTCATATTAGTATCATGTTAACCCGTTGGGTCATATTAAATAGTATGTTGACATGTTTGGTCATATTAGTATCATGTTGACCCGTTGGGTCATATTAAGTAGTATGTTGACATGTTTGGTCATATTAGTATCATGTTGACCCGTGTGGTCATATTAAGTATTATGTTGACATGTTTGGTCATATTAAGTATCAAGTTGACCCGTTGGTCATATTAAGCATTAAGTTAACCCAAGTTGACCCGTTTGGTCATATTAAGTATCAAGTTGACCCGTTGGTCATATTAAGCATCAAGTTGACCCAAGTTGACCCGTTTGGTCATATTAATTATCATGTTGACCTGTTTGGCCATATTTAGTATTAAGTAGACCCGATTTACTTAGTAGTATGTTGTGGCCCAACCTCAATGTTATTTATAGCGAAAACTTAGCTATATGTCATAGCGGTCTCAGCATTTTGTTTATAGTGGTTTTTATAGTTCAGCTATAGCATCAAGTTATAGCTCATCATTGGTTTATGTTATAGTACAATTTTAGTAATTAATTCAATTTTAGTATCATGTCTTGGTTTAACCTTGTAACCATATTATTGCTCAGTTTCTATATTCAGCTTAGTCTCAGTTCTAGCCCAGCTTAGTATCATGTTATAGTCAAGCGTAAGTATTTAGCTTACCTCCTTAGTGGAGAATCGAGCCTTAGAATAGTGAATGTTCCAGAATCGGAACTCAGACATCCTATATGGATGATTAACAAGCTTATATGGTTCGTCAGTTATGTATCCAACAAGATAGTACTATAAGTACTTAGTCAATATGTGCTTATGCACTCACCAAGATAGTACTAAAAGTACTCAAGATGTGCTTATGCACTCAACGAGATGTGCTTATGCGTCAACAAGATGTGCTTTACGCACTCACTATGTGCTTATGTACTCACCGGTTATGCACTAAGTATGTGCTTAGTTATGCGATGACTATGCACTCGGATGCTTATGTACTCGATCAAGAATATGGTGTATCATGTATTTAATCACTCGATGTCGTGCTTATGCGCTTAGTTAATATTATGATTCATGTAGTCGAATAGTACTATATATACTTATTCAAAGATCATGCTTATGTTCGGTTTATGATTTAATATTCAGTTATCTCACTAAGTCTTATAGACTTACCGTTCTCGCTTATATTTTTGTAGGTATGCAAGATGAGACCATGTACATGCTAAATGGGGCGTAATGGGTTAAAATGGTGTAGCTCGCGGGTTAGGTAACGAGTTTCTCATTTCCATCATTTGTTATTAGTTTGGAATGCTCCTAAATCAAGAACAAGCTTCTTTACCAAGTTTAAAGAGTCATCGTTATGTATTTTTGTAAAGTTTAGTATTTTAACGGGACGTCTGAAATAAGCCCGCATGATGTAGAAAATACGCTTCCGCTAGTTTTATCAATGTATACAGTTTATATATATATATATATATATATATATATATATATATATATATATATATATATATATATATATATATATATATATATATATATATATATATATATATATATATATAGGAAGGGTTCTTTTCGTAACCAAGAAAAGGTCGAGAACTCATGAACCAAAGATCAACCAATCGATTTTTTGGATATTTAATTTTATTATTTAATTCAAAAGGGCATAATAGTAAAAGTACATTTTTATTTTCTTTTTGATTTTTTAATAAAAACGTTTTTTAGTTCCTAAATTTTAAGAATTTTTTTTTTTTTTTTTTTTTTTTGAAAAATATTTTTTTTTCATGATTTCAAAAGTAAGATGCATATGTGTTTTCTCATATAAGTCAAGGTGCACATGTGTTTTTTTAATATGTGTTTTCTTCTTAATGTAATGTTCAATTGCTTAAATCACTTAAATTTTGAATAGTTTTTTTCAACATTTATGTTTTTAAAAGTATGGTGCGTATGTGTTTCACTTAAGAAGATAATTGCACATATGTTTTAGCGCACAATTCTTTAATATTCAAAAGCTGAAATTCAATAACATAAACATTATACATATGTCTAAAAAAATGCAAGTACAATATATCGATTATACATGTGTGCACTAATGAAAATACATGTGCACGGACACGCGCATTTGGTCCATTGTCTTCATCTTCATGACAGACACTCAACCAACTAATAAGAACTGCAGAATTTCGACGATGAAGGTACACATTCATTCTACCTGCAAACGAGATCTAAAAAAGAATTAGAAAACGTACAAAGTGCATATGTGCTTCGATGTTTAAACTATATAAAATCGAAATGAAATCAAGAAAACTCCAGTGAGTTGTGTATGTAACCGGTAATGTTCATCATGCACAATCCTACTCACATGCTTATAATATGATGCTTAACACACATATAATTTAGCTGTGCCATATGAAATATTATTTTGAATACATGTGTTATCTTCGAAATACCGATGATTAAAACACAACAAAGCTGCAACCTAAACTATTATGTAAACCATTGAAATATTGATGACTAAAACCGAACAAACACGTTTCCGTCTTCTCCGCCTTTCTATCTTTCTAAATCTCCATCAACATCAGACATGTTTCGCATAAGAAATATTGTTTATAAATGAAATACTAATGTTCGTATTTGCTTGATATAAAACCCAGACTACAAAACTAAAAATGAACCAACAGACATAAGAAAAACATAATTCCGAGATCAAAAATGATTTCGAGAAGAAAAACATATATGCATAATCTAGCAAAACACATATGCACACTTAGTTATAAGCTATTCTTGGTTAAAAAAAATTGCATAATATCAAAAGACAATTTGAACTATTCAACTAACAAACACATATGCACAATCTAAATACATATGCACAAAATAAAATATATATGTTTACCTATATCCTTGATCTAACATCAATCTTAATTAAAACATGTATGCATAAATTACCTGTACATGTACCAAACAACCAAACCTGATAATGTAACATATGTTATGTTTATATATGTTCAACTAAAAGAGGTTGCAAATCAAAACACTACTTCCTAAACTGAATATTTGCAAGTTGTTTATTCTACAAGCAAAAAAAAAAAAAAAAAAAAAAAAAAAAAAAAGAGCAATCTTAAATATACGAGGTTACATGCTTTGTGTTTCATGACCCTTGATAATGTAACATAGGCATGGCATGTGAGCACCTTAATAATCCGTAGTAGAAATTGTCTCCTTTCGCAGCAGACAAAGCGTCGATCGCAGAAAATAAAAAGTGTCATTATTCCACTCTTCGATGAACGCCAAAAAATAATAATTCGTAGTATCATTATTCCACTACTTTACGCTTTACATCTAGTCGTGTGTTAATGTAGAATTATATCATTATTCCACTACTTTACAGCTTACATCTTTTGCGATAAATTAACTTGAATGAAAAGTATATCTAGTCAACTATCAAATGCATTTGTGAGTTTCATTCATCAAGCGTATCAATATATATATATATATATATATATATATATATACACGCTCACGATTCAAATATGAATACTATGAAAGCGGATAGAGTTCATATTACCATCAACATGACCAAGTAAGCTTTGAGGCCGAATACAAAATTGGAATAGTGGTTAAAATAATGAAAATTGCTTATATTCAAAACATGAATAAATTTAATATGTAATTAGCATAATACATGGTATTTGAATTCAGCACTCGCTGTGTGGACCGTGTCACCTAGTCTATTTAACTTGCAAGTTGCAACCAATCCTGTCTACCATGAGCACACAAAACATGATGAACTCACCACCAAAGAGGCATGGCATGTGAGCACCTTAAAAATCGTTGCTCCCAAATTTATTGTTGTAAATGTACCAACAACGGTATAAGGGGGCTGTCGAAAAAATATATGTAGTCCAAGAAAGCGGCGATTTCATGGAATGCACCAATTCGACAAGATATGTCTTTACCATCAATATTTAGAAACATTTTGTTTTGCTAAAATAGGATATATGAGTTGTTCAATACGTTCATACTAATATTAAGTATATACGAAAACTTACCACCGCTTCCTCGGCATTTTGAACTTGATTATTGTCTTTTCTTCACTATCCATAGCTTCATTTGTACGGTCATCCTCCTTCATTGCGTAAATCAGCACGTAAATCGAGTTTTATTAACCATGTCCTAAAGGTTTAACAAAGGTAAAACATAACAATCTAATAGCTTCATTTGTATGTTGAAAATGAAAATGATATGGCCAATTTTTGGGCGAACACGGTCAGATATTTGGTCATTTAAACAAAATGAAAATGATATGGCCAATTTTTGGGCCCCGACCACCCATAATCATAGAACAGCTTTAAAACTCGGTATAATTTATTCGTTTATAGTAAACGCAGGAAAGCGTTACCTTCAATAAAACATGACACTCGGTTTAAACACTGCTTTTTAGTATCTACAACCAAACATCAAATCGCTAAGCTACCCGTCATGGTTCGTAAACATTCCAAATGGAATCGGTGTACTACAATAGATTACCTTTAGTCCCTCGAATAATCCAAAGCGTTTGGAAAGGTTTTGATGAACTATGCAACTAACAAACACATATGCACAATCTAAATACATATGCACAAAATAAAATATATATGTTTACCTATATCCTTGATCTAACATCAATCTTAATTAAAACACGTATGCATAAATTACCAGTACCTGTACCAAAAACAACCAAACCTGATAATGTAACATATGTTATGTTTATATCTGTTCAACTAAAAGAGGTTGCAAATCAAAACACTACTTCCTAAACTGAATATTTGCAAGTTGTTTATTCTATAAGCAAAAAAAAGAGCAATCTTAAATATACAGAGGTTACCTGTTTTGTGTTTCGTGACCCAACTCAAACTACAATAGCCTCTTCATCTTATCTTCATCTTCAAACTGATATGAACATCGAGGCTACGATGCGTAGCCGAACAATTAATACAAAACAAATCCCATACGTCACCGACGGCCATGTCGGATTCCTCGCGTCACAATCAAAACGCATATGTTATTGTTCAATTCATAAATTATTGATCAATTAAATAATAACAACAACAACAGATCTCATAAAATAAGAAGCCATTGATTGATTCTCGTTAGGAGATTTTATTTGGGGATTTAGGGATTTTGATTTGAAACTCTCCTAAGGGGATATGATGATTCTCTTAAAGAAATAAAAATGGTGGCTGTGTGAAACAAATGAGTAGATCTGTGTTTTTTTTTTCTTTTATCAATTTGACCTAAATTCGTGGTGGACAATTACTGATAAGTTGAATGCGAAATTCCATTACTACCCCTTTACCATTTATAAAAAGTTACAAGATTTTCTATTTAATTACAATTATGCCACCAACATTCATAGCCATTGATCAAAATATGAATGGATCGGATCGGTTCTCAGCTTCTCGACCTTTTCTTGGTTCTCGAAAATAACCCTACACTATATATATATATATATATATATATATATATATATATATATATATATATATATATATATATATATATATATATATATATATATATATATATATATATATATAAATCTAGGCGTTTCAGTTACCAATCCGAATCAAACATACCACCACCTTACAAACTGGGTCATACGGGTTTTACCCGACAACACATAACAAAACCAAATACCATTTCAAAATTTATCTACACGATTCAAGCAAGCAAGTTATTCAAGCGAGCCCGACTCAACTAAGTCAACTTAGCTCGGTTAAGCAATAAACAACACCCATTTTACTCGAAACGATTCTTACCTCACACGAATACTACTAGTTTATTCTTTTCAAAACCACACGAAATCTTATAAAAAAACACTTTTTAAATCAGTTTTTATCCACGAAAATTAACACAAAAAAAATATCAAGATAACAAACATGGTTCTTTGGCTTACCATGGAAATCGAGAGAGAAAGAAAATAAAAGAGGCGAGGAGACGAGGAGGAGTGGCACAACTGTGGTGGCGGATGTGGTGGCCGTGACCACAACAACGGTGGCGGTGGCTCTCGGATGTAACCCCAAACAACGTGAAACCTCTTTATACTCATTTAAAAATAAAAACCCTAGAATTTTGAATCTAAAATTTCAGATTTAGGGCGCGTTATAAGGATTGAGCGCGAGTGCAATGCATAGAAACGACCACAAGGGCCCCATCTATCGTTTGGGAAGAGTGGTGCATTTTCCCATGACGACGGCAAAGAGCCGGCATGACCGTGGTGGTTGGCGGTAGGACGTTTTAAAGAGAGGTGGAGTAAAGTTATTAGTGTGTGAGTGATAAGGTTTTAAAGGTACCATTTTGAGGGTCGTTTAAGTCCTTATTTGATCACTTTTGTATCCGTTATTGCTTAATATCGTTCCTTTTCACTTTTAGGTCTCGTGAAGGCAAAATGCTGGAATGGCACTTATTTGGACCTAAAAGGCGAATATATGAAGAAATGGCCAAAGTCGAAATCGAGGCACTCACGATTCTTTGAAGTTAGAAAGCGACGGCGTCAAAAGAGCAGGTGGCGCCGTCCCAAAATTATTGTGACGGCCGTAACCCAAAACTCGTATTTTCAAGAGACGGCGTCTAGTGGTGAAAGAGTAGGCCGTCGCTACTCGGGACGGCCTAGATGCAATCCAGACGACGTCGAGAAGGCAAGAGACGGCGTCACGGACATAAGGTGGCGCCGCAAGGTTAACGTGCCAAGACGAAACCCTACGATGGCGGCGACACGGCGGCGCCACTAAACATAAGGTGACGTCGCAATTGTAATCTTATATATAGAATCGAATTTTTCACCTTTGTGTGGAGAGTCTTTGGAGTAAAACCTAAAACCGAACATAAGGTGTCTTGTACAAGATTTTAGGGTTTTAAACCCTATCTTACACCAAGATAAGTCTTTACTTCATTAATTCAATTATGTCTTTGATTATTTGTGTATGCTTGCATGTTCTCCATGTCCGGCTAATTTATTTGTGTGTTTGCTTAGGAAGTATGAAACTTAATTATTGAATATTGATTGGTTGTTTCTTATCTTAGTTGATTAATGATCTAGTAATGCGATAGGTCATTCGTTGTGTACTTAATGCTTGATTCATCTTTGTGAACCTTAGAGTATAATTACCGAGTAATTGTAGGCTAAACCATCCAAAGAGCGCCTTAGAGTAGGAGTCTATAATCTCTAGTGGGTTTGTAGACAAGACCCTTTGGTAAGTTCAAAGAGTTGGGAGAAACGCATGCCCTACAACTTTAGACACACAACGCAACTAGGAATAAGACGTGACACTCAACCATCATAGAGATAATTAAGGAGTAATACAACTTAAGTAAACACATTTTAAACTATCATACGAGCACACATTAATTAGACATAGACTCCCACAACCCTAGTTTAGATAATTAGATAATAGTAGAGTAATCGGTAGAAATACCAACCCCCAAATCCAATACCCGAGATTCGTACTTTCCATTTTCATAAAATATAAAAGATAAAAATAATCTTCCTCAACCTTAACCTTAGCGTAGTAACTCCTACTAGCATTCCTATTCCCCAGAGAACGATATCAATACCCGTGGCTTACCTCGATTACTACACTACAACGATTAGGTTCACCGCCTGGGTGTTATAAAACTTGCTCGAAGAAAAGGAAGTTCCTTTGACCCCGAACGACGCGTGTAGCGTTATCAGTGAGAAATAATGAGGGTAGAGAGAGAAAAGAAAGTATTTATACTCTAGGAGGGGTTGAACTTGTCAATTGCTAAAGCTTAGGGAAGGTAGGGTAAAATATCACAGGGACCAAAAGGGACAACAAGTAATACTTTTCGTCAAAGCGGTTCGGAACACATTCGGAAGAATAAACGTTCGATAAAAATTACGAGACTTACGCCATCGCGTTCGGAATAATTTTTCCAGTAAAAATGAATATTTATTTGACTACTTTCTCGCAAATAGAAATTGAATGGTTTAACGAGGTTACGGTTGTGACCGGTACGCGTTGTCTAATTTTCGCGTTTCGCGAGATAGCTTTCTCGTTTTCACGTCAATTGAGCTCAGGAAAGTTCGCAAATGATATACAAACATAATTTCTCGAAAGACGATTATTTGGAAAAGTGCGAGTTGTTACATACACACTATTACATCATTATCTGCGCATTTATTTTTAGTTCTAGGCTTTTGGTTCCGTACGCACCACCGCTAAATTTTTTTACGGAATGAGTTTTTCAAACCTTAAAATTTGAAGAATCTTTTTTGTAATTGTATATATGGAGCAAATTTGAACTCAAATAAAGGAAGATTAAATTTTAAGATTTTTATACTTTGGTGACATAAAAGTAGGAAAGAGAAAAACTTTTTAAGGAGAAATTCATCAATTGATTTCGTAGTTTTTCGTAATACTTCGCAACTGAGTAATTTTATGGGTTTTTTAAGTTATCAAAATATCTTTTATTACGAATATATTATGATATTTTACGAAAAAATGCTAAAAAAAATGCTTTTAAAAAGATAATATATCAAATTAAAAAGAATAAAAAAATACGTTTATGGATATAAATTGTTTGATTAAAAACTTTATAATTTTACATATGCATATGCATATGATCAAAAGACGACGGTTATGTAATTAACATGAAAAAGAGTGCTTTTTTACCGTTAATGACATAATTGATAATTCTCATTTAAAGACAGGACAATCTCGTCATTTTACTCAAAATAAAATAAAATAAAATAAAACTTAGTTTTATTATTTGACATAAAGTTAAGTTAAATTTAAAAACTAAGTGTTACTCCGTAGCTTGATTCACATTTTTGCAGATTTCCCTAACGATCTATACTATTATATAAAATATTTGGGACTTTCTAATATAAGAAGTCTTAAAAAAATTAAGATCAAAAATATTTCTTTAATAGGAAATTAAAGAGTCATTAGTAAATGAGATTTGAATTGTCTGAATTTCATTTGAATGTCTTAAAGAGCTCAATTCGTAACAGATATCTTGCATTAAACATGTTTAATGAAAAAAGAAAACTGCAATATAATTTTTAAAAAAACGCCTAATAATTAATACATTTTTAATTCATGCTTTTAATTTATACTATAACTTATGGGATATAAATACCCACAAACAACAACAACACAACCACAAGCAAAACACTCAGTATCTCACTTCCAATCTCACGAGATCAACATTTTCCCAAAAAAAGCAGACTGCACGCGCGTTCTTGTGGACTCTTCTAGACATATAATGTACAAGGTTATAAGATAAGACCTCCCTATAACGCGACATAGGAGGGTTTGGTCAAAATTAAAACAACGATGCACACCGACCAAACCAGCAATACACAGAGCCTCACGAAATCTCCTATGAGAGGGTCTAAATAAGTTGTCCCAATGTACAATATATGTGCTGACACTCGTGTTAGGTTTCTAAAGCGAGTTGGCCTTTAGAATATATTCCATCAGTACATTTAGATTTGTCTAGTACAATTCTCTACACATGACACATGCGTAATATGACGTTTGTTTTAAGACATATATGTACCAACAACAAGGTTATGTTCATCGTTGAATTAATTCATTGCCCAAAACTAAAGGATAATTCATATGAGTCCTAATCGAGAAACTTAAAGATGTGTTTAAATTCATGTTTAACACCGCGTGTTAATATCCTGATGACTACAGTTAAGGATCTTACTTTTTCATAAACAATCAAGATCATGCCACATATGATTTAGGCATGAATTTAAACACATAATTTAAGTTTCCCTATCATTTTCCAATTCATATTTCTATTCCATAACAGCGGTTTGAAAACCGAATCGAATTGGTAAGTTCAAACAGAAAAAAGACTCGAGCCGGTTCAATCGGTTCACTGGTTCAACCGAAAAACTAAAACTATATGAAATCAATAAAATGACGCATCATTTTATTGGCACGTGTCAATTTCATATGTAGTATAATTTTTATTTATAAAAAATACATCTTCCCGAATAGATTTGGGATGGTAATAAAAAACAAATCGTGTTCCTGATCGAGATTGTTTTAGGTGAGAAGAGGAAAGTGAATAAGAGTACACAAAAATTACTTTTCTAATTTTTTTTTTTTTTTTAAATTGAGATGAAATAGAGTTAAGCTTATTTGAAAGTTTTTTTTGGCATACTTTCTCATCTTTTCTTAGTCTATTTTGACCATGCATGCCCCATCAAAGGAGTATGAGATAAATAAACTTAACAAAGTTCTTTTGTTATGAATTTTAAAACAATAAATATTAAACGAATAAACCTCACAATTCATACCTAAATTCTAAGTTTTTAAGCTCTTTTTATGGATTTTGGTTTGTGTGTAAATGTAATTATAGTTCATGACGTGATATAAAAGTTTAGAGTAAAGTCAAAATACATCCATGGGTTTACCCTTTGTCTCGCTTTACATCCCTAAACTTTTTGGCACAAAACCATCCTCCGTTAGTAAAGTTGGCACAAATACATCCCTCTGTTAGCAATTCGGTTAATAAGGACTAACGGTGCAAATATTTCTCCATTATCTCCCAATGTAAGAGAAAATATTTGCACCGTTAGTCCTAGACTAATGATGGAATAAAATAAATTGCATCGTTAGTCCTAAGAACTAACGGTGCACTCCACCGCCACCTACCACCCACCTACCACCTCCACCCCGCCACCCACCACCACCCAACGCCACCTCCACTCACCACCTCCTAAAATACTTAAAACCTAATCTAATCCTAAAATACTCCTAGGTCGCCCACCTCTTTCTTCTTTTTTCTCTTATATCGTTTTCACCTCCTCCCTCTCATGCTATCATGCTATTAACAATATTTTAACATCAAGGCAGGCACCGGTTTAGAACCAACCCAGATACTATTTTTTCATTTTCTCTCTCACACACACTAGCTAGCCGCCGCCCGATCTAATAAATATAAACTCATTTCCATTCCTTTCATTTCCTGATCCAAATAAATACGAGTCAATTCAACTCCACATTTCTTTAATTAAATACCACCCAGGATCTGTGTGCTATAACCCTTTTTAATTTATATAAATCTCTTTTTTTAACTTCACTTATTATGTGTTTGTTGCTCTGAACCTCAATCTCATAATTCTGTAAGTTTTTATTCACTTGTTATTGGTTTTTATATGTTTTTTGTTGTGGTTAATTAGATTAGGGGGTGTTTGGATTAGCTTATTATTTCCCGTGCTTATGGGCTTATTTGAATTTTGAAAAGCTAATAAGCTTACTTTTAGAGCTTATGAGCTCAGTAGCTTTAGCTTATTTGGTTAAATAAGCTAAAGTTTCATAAGCCCTAAAAAGTGAGCTTATCGGCTTCTTCAAATTCAAATAAGCTCATAAGCCCGGAAAATAATAAGCTGATCCAAACACCCCTTATATATCATTTAGTTTAAGTATTGATTTTGTTTTATTTGTGAATTTAGGTGTTATTAGTGTGGAAAAATGGATTTTGGTAAATCAATAGATGAGGTATTGGAAGAGATAATGAGAATTCATAGGTCACTACCAACACGGGCTGAAATCGATGACGTATAAGGTGCGAAAATACTGATTCGGAACTTAGAAGTCGAAGAACAGGCGAAATTTGAGTCTATAAATAGGCAAAAGAAGCGAAAATATGTTCCGGATGAGTTGTTCATGGTGTTGTTGGAGATGCAAAAGAGTTTTGTTCGGTTTCAGACCGAAGAACAAAAGAGGGAGGCGATTAAGATGGAGGTGGCGTTGGGTGGAGGTGGTGGTGTAGTGGTGGCAGTGGTGGCGGTGGAGTGCACCGTTAGTCCTTAGGACTAACGATCTAATTTATTTTATTGCATCGTTACTCCTAATGACTATCGGTGCAAATATTTTCTATTCCATTAGGAGATAACGGAAAAATATTTGCACCGTTAGTCCTTATTAACTGGATTTGTTAACAGAGGGATGTATTTGTGCCAACTTTACTAACGGAGGGATGGTTTTGTGCCAAAAAAAAGTTTACGGATGTAAAGCGAGACAAAGAGCAAACCACGGGGATGTATTTTGGACTTTACTCAAAAGTTTATGAGTACTTTTATTTTAAATATGCTGACGATTTTCTTACACTTGACGTCTTCTTATTAATATAATTAGTAAAGATCAGCTCGACCAATCTACAAATGAATCAAACATGTATTTGGATTCTCACAACAATATTAAATTCATCAAATTCAAAAACTACAATATTTGATCATATTTTTAATTTGCACGGAAGTTTTTCTTTCTTAAGATGTATACTCATGTAATTTTTTTTTTCTCAACATCTAATTGCACAATATACAAAACATTATTTATTTGTTTGTTTATTTTAAAAAACCCGTCAATTTGACGGGTCATTTAGCTAGTACAGTATATGATAATGATACGAAACATGAATTTGAAAACATATTTGAGATTTTGCAATTCCTTAGACCTATGCTTACTATGGTGCAAAACTCCAACTATGTCGGCACCAAATGACATGGACCATGAACCATAGACATGCATGTTTGTTGGACATACGACCACACTATTAAAATTCTTGTCCCGTGCACCAAGGTCACATGTGGTTGAAATTTCAACGTTTATAAAATGTAATATTTTTTTCTAAGCAAAACCAAGTTTTAAAGTTTTTCTTTTCATATACGCTAATAATTTATTAGAATTAATATTTAAGCTTCTTAATTATATTCTTATTTTGTAAATAAATTCATCATAGATATCATGATTGTTATATATGTATAATAGATAAAATATGTTTACAATGAAATAGTATATTATTACTAATAAGTTTGTAAATAAAGAAAAAATATTTTTAAATTTGAAGTTGAATATATATGTAATTTTGAGCATTTGAAAAGATATAGACAATTCCCCTAAATTAAAAACAAACGAATAGTTAGTTGGTGGGCGCTTTATAAAGTATTTTTAATAAATAATTGACCAATATGTTTAAATTAGAAATCAAAAGCCCGCGTGTGTTTTCAGTGTCACAAAAACCTCAACATAATATCCTTTTTCAGTTTTTCTAAAGGAAGGTTATTTTGAAATGAATAATAGAGTAAGTTTTTCACAAATTTATGGTATACATTTACTTTTTAAGTCTTTTGGGTCTAGTGGTATGTGAGTTGTCCACAAACCTAAAAGTTGTAGGTTCAAGCCTCGCTGGAGGTATTTGTGAGACTAAAATACACCGTTGGTCCCTAAACTTGTATCGGAGGATCGCGATGGGACGAAACCGGACATATTCATCGTCGGGGTCCCTATTTCAAGGTTTTCACTCTACAAGTCCCTTTGACCATTTGCCGTTAGTCGAGGACATCTCAGGCGTTACATTTGTCTTTAGTCCAAGGGCAATTTTGACATTTACCATCGTCCATTAATTACCGTACAACCCACTTGTTTAACCAAAAGCGCTACAAGAAAACCTCTCTAATAAAAGGAACATTTATCACCACTCATCCTTTATCTTTCCTAACAACTAAAATGCTATCTTCTTCCGACCGGTAAAATCGAAAATGGTGGTGTGTTCATGCAATGAAGGGCCGTGATTAGAACATGCGGGAACACAACGAACCCCGGCGGAGGTTCTATGCCCGCCCAAGACAGTTGGGACACTAATTTTATTTCATCTTGTATTAAAGTTTGCATGTAGTTGTTTACCTTAAAATGTGTTGATTATGATAGTCTATCGGTTTATTATAATTGTGATTTTATACAAGTGGGTTTAGTTTGTGTTTATGAGGCAAGCGGATGCTAACATATTGATTATCAATTATAGGCTACAACATGTCCATTCATGGGGTGGTACGATCCACCCATCCAAAGGAGAGCAAGAGATGTGATCATCTACTGCAGAGAACAATCTACGTGAATGAGGCGGCATTACAAGAATCGAAGCCGCCTCGTTTACGAGACTATGGAGGCGGTCAACGCCGGTGGCCGGGCAACGAGCTAGAGGTCGCTACTGCGCGCCTGGCCGATCTCCTTGTTGAGAAGGAGAAAGTTTGCCGCCTCGGGAACTTTTGTGTGTTGTCTTGGATGGTCATCTTCTTGGTTTTCTATGGTTCTTCTCTGGGTTTAGATAGGTCTTGGTTTTAGTGTTTTGAATCGGTGGTAGATGGTGCGGTTGTGTTTAAGAAGTTTTAGAGTACGTTGACTAAGAATAGTCTTTTGGTGTATAATGTTTGGTCCTTGTACAGTGTTAATATATTTCTTTTATGCTTTGGTCCTTATCTTGTCTTTGCCTTTGCTAGTAGGTCCTTTGCCCCAAGAATATATATATCACTTGCCACACAAATGGTCAAACTCATTACAGATCTGAGTTTCAAAGATGGATGAATGATGAGAGATGGATGAGCAGACACCACTTTCGAGTATCAACATAAACTTGATGTATGGTGTTGTTCATCCATCTTTCATCCTTCATTCTGTTTGTGATGATAGAATAACCGTATCCAACTCGAAACCCGGATCCAAGTATCAAAGATGGATGAATGATCGGTGATGGATGAATGACACCATTTCGAGTATCAACATAAACTTGATATGGTGTTGTTCATCCATCTTTGATCCTTCATTAGTGTTTGTGATAATACAATAACGATAACCAACTCAAAACACGGATGTATGAAGACTCTAAAACAATACAATAAAAACACAATTAAACCCATACACTAAAATGACATGATTTCATACATAACGCAAATGGATATATTTCCAAATGCATAAAATTTTGGAGTCTACAAAGTTCGAAACATACATTGTTTAAACACAACAAATATTGTTTAGGGAATACATATTCGATGGATAACATTGGCTTTCATATGCTTAACTAGCATTTTTTGTGGTGAAGAAAGCTTTCTTTGCTATAATCTTGGTCTTTGTCCAAAATTGCTTTGGAGACCCACCGATAGACATCAACTTGACTTCCAGATTGAGGCCTGACCACACTTGGTTGATCATTACCGCATAGTTGTCACTGTAACCTTTGCCTTCTTCTTTGTTGTAAGTTTCGGTGGGATGACCTGTTTTTGAGGCTGCTGTAGTGCCTTGACTTCTGTAACACCTCCTTGCCCAAGACATGTTTTCTTGTTGTGACCGAGATTGCACAATACCACAAACCACACTCTTACTAGATCGTGACAAGTTCTTGGATTTTCACAATTATCATTTTCGATAAAAGCCACGGTTCTTTTCTTTCGTGGCCTACCTAATGGTTTATGATGTTTAGGTGGAAGAATGGTTGTAGGCACTGTGACTTATACCAATGCTCATAACCGTTTATTGGTCGGATGTGGTGTTTGTAAGTTTCTTCCCAAGTCTTAAGCAAGTAACATGGATGAACCCATGATTCAACATATCCTATTTGCATTCCATTCAACCTCATACACGGTGGGTAGCAATGACATGTTTACATGGCATACCAGAAGCTCCCATCTCGCTACATGTACAAGCCCTAGCTTCAACATTCACCGTACACTTGTCTCCCCATCCACCGACCTCATACTTTTCTCCTTCAACCCGTAAAGCGGTGTACTTATAAGCCTCTTTCTTGATTGCATCTAACATGAGTGTTGCCTTTGGTGTTAATGGTCCCACATTTTGAATCACATTCACAACGCTCACTATTCTTTTCATACAAGACTCTAATGTATTCCAAAGCGAATGATCGGTTGGTGCCTACCTCCCACTAGTTTCCCATTGAACACCTCACACATGTTATTAAGTAGCACATCGAATGAGCCCTCCCTACAACTTGTTTGGTTAGGTTCCTTAAAATGTCGAGAACAAAAGATGTACAAGTAGACATAGATTTGGTTAGGTACACGAAAAATGCGACCTTGACCAATGAGTTGGTGGTATCTTACTTAACCAAGCATGGGCGGGTTCGCTAAAACTCTTGAATTCCAAAGATGGTCGCCTTAAATTGTTGGACGGTTGTTCTTCTTTGCACATCTCCACAAATGTTCCTTGTATGCTTTAGCATTCCATTGCAATTTCATATTATCATGGATGTGCTTCAAACAATATCGTATTCGACACTAGGAATACTACTAACTTTGGATGATACCTGCACAAATAAACATCAATTCCTTACTAATACAATTTGCATATAACGAAAATACAAGTGATTCTAATCAACAAAATGGTAACATCACCTTTTGCTGTCACGATAAAAGTGTAGTTTGAGTTTCGTTGCAAGTCAAGATAATCTCTTAGACATTCAAGAAACCAAATCCATGAGTCTTTGCTTTCGACCGCAACCACAGTATGCTCTGTGGTATATTCCATTGTTCTTTGTCTAAACCGATTCTTTGTTAGAAGTCGGCCGTGAAAAGGACCCTCATAAAAGCACCATCTAACCCCAACAACTCTCTTTGACAAGCTTTGTATCCTTCCTTCAATGCGCCTAAGCATACATACATTCTCTTGAAAACTCGGTTGGACTTGTTGCATCTGCTGCGGTTTGTACACTTATCCTAATCATGTATCTGGGTTAGTTTTCGCAACTCATCAACATAGTCTCTTAAAAGGGTGTCTTCTTGCTTATGATCACCCCTAATCTCATTTTACGCCTTGTTTTTGCCATAATGCTTTTTGCATAGACACGGACTTCAAATGTTCTTGGTGATCTTGAAACATTTGATTGGAATATCTGGATTCACTGAACTTGGTCAACTATTTGCTTGAAAGAAACTTGTAGTCACAAGCTTTAATGTCTCTTGATTGCAAACATCATGTTCATCCTTGAAAGTTCGAACAATCCATACATCTTTATCTATTTTTGGCTACATACAACAACCATGGACACTCTGTTGCTTGCTCCTTGCGCTTTCGCAAATACACATCCTACCGAGGCCTCTAGTTATCGGACCATTTCTCCTCTTTGGGAATGTGCCACCAACCTTCGGTTATTCCACAAACAGTATTTGTCCGAGACACCTAACCCTAATTCTCATTTGTCATTCTTAATTAGTTGCAATTTCCTCCTAGTCTTTATTGAAAGCATGTAGATCCTATCTTTCACTTCTTTTGCGGTTACAAAACTTTGACCACGTAAAAAAATATTTAGTCCTCTGTTTGTCTTTGCCTCACTTAACTTTTGTTTCTTGTATGCCCTCGATTTGTTCCTCCTAATAACATACTCATCCTCATTCTCGTAACCACTTGCAAAATCGGTATCATCTAACGGATCCAAGTCATTTTCTTAAAAATCATGTGGTAGTGGTGGTGGTACCTATAGATGGTAAATCAGTAGTCTCTGTCACTTTGAGCAGTTAACTTCAAAATCGGGCTCCTCAAAAGTATTAGGCTCATCGACAACCGTGTTTCCATCACCATTGTTCTCAATATCATCATCGTGACTCATATAATTGTCCGTCTCACTCACATTGTCATCACTTACGACTTCATCGATTTCACTAACTGCACAGATTTACCTTTTGGATATGATCCATGATTACATGTTTCCTCCTCATGATGACCAAACTCTTGATCATTTGAGATACCTCTTCAGGACTATCTATTTGGATATGCTCAACATGTGTATCTATATGTCTGGTTGACATCACCGCAACATCTTCGATGTAATGACGCTCTGTTGGAAACAAGGGTTGTGTTTCGGCATCCGACTAGATTGTACCAAAGTATTGACTTCCAAAGGTTGATCGTAGAACCTCATAAGTCCTCTACCACGGACTTATTAACAATGTTTTCTAAGAACAATTTCTTTGAGCAATATGGAACAATAGCAAGAGCGCCTTTTCTTTGTTGC
This sequence comes from Chrysanthemum lavandulifolium, assembly GCA_022545495.1. NCBI lineage: Eukaryota > Viridiplantae > Streptophyta > Magnoliopsida > Asterales > Asteraceae > Chrysanthemum > Chrysanthemum lavandulifolium. The sequence goes on along the minus strand of CM040243.1, from coordinate 239,175,551 downwards.
ATCCACATCACCAATAATCATCCTAATAGACTTTGGTGACATTTGATCAACGATCAATGTTGTCTTACCATTTTCAACATAAACCTCTATCATCTTATGGTCATCAACAACATCTTTCAATATTTCTAAATTAGCACTCTCACTTGCTATACAAACCATCATCTAAATTACTACCAGGCTTAACAAAGTAATAGTAATTTTTGAACCGAGCTCATAACCCAATTCATACATAAGCACATCCAACTCTTCAACCGACACACTATCAACATCAACCAAATCAACTAAACTTTCCATACCTCCAACGATATTCTACCAGCCAAGATCTTAAAGACACCATTGTGATGAACCCTCATACTAAACATTTTAGATCTACCACGAAAACATGTCAATATATGTTTGAAGCATTCTATAAACTTAATTGGGAAACAATAAATACTACAATTACAAATTCCAATGATCAGAATCAACAAAAAAAAAGCGATCAGTATTTCTTCTTGGCGAGTCGTATAGGACAAGATCATCAACCTGGATAACTTTGTTGTCTTCTTACTTTCCATAGGGTAAAGTCCATGTTTCGGTTTTATGATCGATAAGCAGGGGTTTTGTGACACGCAATTAGGGTTTGTGAATTCGATAACTCTTGTGAAAGTTCGGGCGATTGATAATACTGAGACTATGTGTTTATTAGGCGGGAAGAGGTTACATTACCGTGGCAATAATTAAGAAAATTTTAATTGAAATATGGAAATGTCAAAATTGCCCTTGGACTAAAGACAAATGTAGCGCTGAGATGTCGTTGACTAACAAGAAATGGTCGAAGGGACTCAGAATGAGTGGAAACCTTGAAATAGGGACCCCGACGATGAATATGCTGTTTCGTCCCATCGCGATCCTCCGATACAAGTTTAGGGACCAACGGTGTATTTTAGTCTATTTGTAAGAAAGGTGGTACAGTATAAAAAAATTGTTGTTCTTAAAAAAATGGTATACATTTACAATCTTTTTAAAATTTAGCTAAAAGAGAAGTAAAGGAGGAACGTTTTCATTGGTGTAATGAAGCATTTATATATATTTAGTAAGGGGGAGTGAGTGGAACCCAAATAACCAACACTACTCAAATTGTCACATCATCTCTATCCAATAAAAATCCTCCAACTCAAAACTACCCAATTCTACCAAAACTACCCAAATTAGAGGGTGATCACCGATCTTACCCAAAACTACCATTCACAAAAGACAAAAAATAGAGTAGTGGGAACATTTCACGATCCGCTTGTGCCAAATTGACACCGATTTCAAGATCTAAACGAATGATTGAGGACAGTTATGCATAATACCCGAGCCATAACCGATGCCACTCCCTCCCTCTAAGCTTGTTAATTCGGGAAGTAGACAAATTTTGGGTGTATGTTAATTCGGGATACGGTTAACAATACCCTTATCTTAGATCCAGACACAATCGAGACTTGATTCAACTTGATTTGGATAACTGTATCCAGCCAAAGAGATAATATCGTACGATTTGAGTTTTGTTGTCTCCTTGTCTTTCACATGTACCAACTTACCACTCGATTAACTTCAAGAAAAGTTGATATTTTACATTTTCAGCACGTGAAAGCAACAGATATAAAGAAGAAAGGTATTTCACTTTTGTTTTTGAACATAGAAAGGCATTTCACTTAAATAAAGAGTTTTACAAATTTTGGTCCGGATAGGTTATTTGTACATCAATGCTAATGGCAATCGAATACCCCCAACCAACCGACCTCCAACCGAGTTATTTTTATTAGCTCAATTGAATTGGTGACCGGTCACTTCCGATCTTTTTAAAATTGTGGTTTGTCAGCCAACCGAACAATTCAATCTCTTTTATGTGTGTATTTTTTTATTAGTTTTTATAGGGTATATTTTTTGTTGTGGTTGCAATTGTCTTATTAGCAAATTGTGGTTCAGTATAGTTTTGCAGAGAGAAAGCTGATATGTTAGAGGTGACCAGAAAATTTACTGATTACTATTAAGATCGGTTTAAAAGGTATCTGATAAGTAGCGTGGCATCCTTATCATTCTCTCTTTTTTCTGCAATATTTTTTTTATCAAATTGGCAGGTTGGTTATTTAATTTTTTTTTTTTTTTTTAAATTAATTAATTTATTTTTTATAAATTTCACTTTCAAACTTAAAATTGTTAACTTTCAAACGAAAAACTAATTTAACCATAATTTTCAGAATTTAATTCTCTTTTATTTGGTATAAATCTTGAAATATAAATCGAAACTTTTTCTTTTTATTTTTTTTAAGATTTTAAGTGGGTATTGATTTTCTTAAGATTTTCGTCATTTCGAGCATAATTTTATCTAACTTAAATGTTGAATTACGCAAAACTTAAAACATGAAAGTTGTAGATTTTTTGCTGTTCTTTACCCAGAAATTTGAATCACTCAATTTCGATATGATATAAATGAGATATCGCATTTTAAAATAACGTTTTAAACATATTTAGTGCAAAAAGACGTTTGATAAAATGCCTAAGAGAGATTTGTCTAGTAAAAGTACATTTAAATGCACTAATTGATATACGACAATACATTTTTAGTTATTTTAACTGATAAACAAGACTAACAAATGAACAATCTATGATATCTATTTAAATGTACCCATAGTTTATGGTTAATGATCATGTTGACTTGTTTGGTTATGATTGTTAAAAGTTCGTATCGACCCGTGTGGTCATAATTACCCATTTTAGGATCGGTGCTTATGTAGCACTTGTATACGCAATCCCCCACAATCATACGGAGTATTAGAGGCAGTTTGGGTTGTGGGTTTTGAGTATATAGATAGGTTTAGGCATCATTAAAGTTGTTTGGTAGACAAACATAGGATCTAAATATAGGCATCATGCCTAAATATTAGGACTATACAAAACCTAATTGCTCTCGTTGGTTTTCATCTATAAGAGAGTACAGTATAGGGTATCGTTACCCGCCATTCGACTAAAAAAAGACCAGCGGCACCACCATTCGTCGCCATCCTGCACCGAGCCCTGGCGTCATTCGTTCCTTCGCCATTTTACCGACAAGCGTTGTTTGTTTCCTTTATTATTATTATTATTATTATTATTATTATTATTATTATTATTATTATTATTATTATTTTGAGTGGGTGAGGTATTTTTGGTGGTGTTTTGGTGAAATCCACATACACTAATAACAATTATTAGTTTTATTAATAATGAAAGTGTTTTAATTATTGGTGTCATAGAAAAGATGTTGAGGTGACACACGAATAACATTTATTGGTTCATTGGTTCACCTAGCATTCTAAGTAGGGGTGTTATTCGGGTTGATCCGGTCGGGTTCGGGTCAACTCGGGTCGGGTCAAATCGGGTTAAGCTAAAAAAAATATACACGAACCCGACCTTGTTTAGAACTCGGGTCAATTCGGGTTCGGGCCAACTCGGGTCGGGTCAATTCGGGTTCGTGGTCAACCCGAGTATTTTACATTGTAAAAGTGTTGTTGAGCCGGGTTAGTCAAGTTCGGTCGGTCAAGGCTAAAAACATACCGAACCCGACCTTGTTTAGAACTCGGTCAATTCGGGTTGACCGATTGACTCAAATATATTTCGACCCGATTGACCGACCGAATTGACTTCGGGTAGAAGTCGGGTTGGTCGAGTCACCGAATGATACCCCTAATTCTAAGTACATGTTTTGTGAGCCTATATTTATTCTCAATCGAAATTTTATTTTATTTTCCATTTTTTGTTATTTTTAGTAGAATTATATTAATTTCAAATCTTACACCCATATACAAAACAAATAACTTTTATACTATCACAAATTTTTTCTTTCATACTTTTCTTTCGACCATATCCCAAATCCAAATTCTAATCAAAACCCTTTAGAAAAACAAGCGCACCATTAATTACATCAACCTCATCAAGATACTAATAGAAAATTCTGAAAAGATATCACAACATCAAACCCATTAAAGATTCACAGTAAGTGTTATAAAAAATCTAACAGCCACAGGATCTAATAAAGATAGGATATTTCTACATATATACATGTTTGAAGCCTTCATATGCATATGTAGTTGTATAATATAAATACTGGATGCATCAAGACATGTAGATCTTTAACCCCGAGATGTGTTGTTAAGTCATGTTTAAGGAAATGTTTGCTTCTTAAAGGACGGAAACTCAGTTTTTTCTTTCTAACAATGTAGCAGACATGATTGACGGTTATATCTCTGGAATACCAATTTTTTTGTTCAAGTCAATTTTAACACCAGTAATAGCTTGTAATAAACAAGAAAACCGGTGATCTGTTTCATAAAACATTACTGCAAATAGAATGAGCAAGAATTATATCTCATAACATGTAACCTTTAATAAGTATTAACTGTTTTATTTTATTTCTGTACATAATTTTAGTTACGGTAACTTGGAAAATTAATGTGGGAAATTTTATATGCTCAGTATCGATCAACAATCAATTAAAAATTGAGCAAGTGTTGTTTTGCTGACATAGATTCAAACCATGAGTTACATGTCCTTTACCTACGGGTTGGCTACCATCTTGCTTTAATCAATTTAACTAACATAGATAACTAGTATTAATCAATTAAACTGCTACAGATCATTTGTAATTATAGAAGAGAGGCAAAATACATGACATATTATGTATATAATTATATATGCTTCAACATTTCTAGTACCGGGCAATCAAAGACCTAAACGGGTCTAGATGGGTTTATATGAAACTTGATAACTTGTACGTTGATGATAGTCTAAACAAAACTCTTAAGATATCTTAGGTCTACTTGTGTCACTTTCAAAATTGTTGGGTCCAACGGTCCTGTAATACTAACATATACGTACAAGTTATCACTCTTTCATATAAACCCATCTAGACCCGTTTGGGTATAGATTGTCAGCCTGCCGGGTCTAATTTCTACTGTTATTATCTTTGCCAAATAGCAGTGAAAATGTATTTGATACAGAGCCACAGAGGTATGGTCCCATGGAACTAATACAATACTAGAACAATAAAAACAAGAAAACTTTAACCAAAATCTTGCAAATTTTTATTTTCTACAATTTTAACCCAACAGGTATCCCCTAACATAGATAACTAGTATTAATCAATTAAACTGCTACAGATCATTTGTAATTATAGAAGAGAGGCAAAATACATGACATATTATGTATATAATTATATATGCTTCAACATTTCTAGTACCGGGCAATCAAAGACCTAAACGGGTCTAGATGGGTTTATATGAAACTTGATAACTTGTACGTTGATGATAGTCTAAACAAAACTCTTAAGATATCTTAGGTCTACTTGTGTCACTTTCAAAATTGTTGGGTCCAACGGTCCTGTAATACTAACATATACGTACAAGTTATCACTCTTTCATATAAACCCATCTAGACCGTTTGGTATAGATTGTCAGCCTGCCGGGTCTAATTTCTACTGTTATTATCTTTGCCAAATAGCAGTGAAAATGTATTTGATACAGAGCCACAGAGGTATGGTCCCATGGAACTAATACAATACTAGAACAATAAAAACAAGAAAACTTTAACCAAAATCTTGCAAATTTTTATTTTCTACAATTTTAACCCAACAGGTATCCCCTAACGATGTAATTATGTACAGTCATACCGAATTTAAAAACCTTAAGAGTTTGTTTCGTAGTCAAAACAAAACTAATGACCAACTTTGTGAATAGCTTATCCCAGATAACAATTTAATTACACCAAGTACAATCCAATTCAGTCGCCCATTAAAATAAGTAATTTTTCATATTAGCAAAGTCTTATAGATGAAAAATCATAATTCGAAGAAAAAAAACCTCTATCAATGTCAATTTACTGACCACCAATAAAAAAGCAAACTTTATGCAAAGGTCTAACGACAATTACCAGTGAAGTGAACACGAAAGAGTCACCAATCTGTCCAAAATTGGAAGTAATTGTAGTAAAACCCGACTTCTTGTGATCTATATGCATCAAATTCAGCAACCTTGCATCACAACAAATAATAGAAAAAAAGAAGCATATCATTATAACCAAAACAAGAAATGTTCAGTCACGGGTCAAAATGAATGAAAATTTGTACGAGTTGATCCGAAACTTTTTAGTGCCATAGTATATGTTTTGTACATATATGTGTTATATATGCTTTAAAAATACACACTGGGCAACCATTGGCCCATTTCCTACTTGACTAATTTTTATCTGGTCATTTGACCTTTTGCTATTAGTCTAGACTTTTTACTTGACCCAGTAGAGAGAACATATCCCAAATCAACAAGTTCTTAAGAAAATGGATAAAAAAAAAAGCCATGTAAAGATAAAATCATCAAGTAACAAATTATACCTGTGAGACGATGACAACTATGTCAATTCAATAGCAAGGGGAACAACGGAAAGACTTGACGCATTGGTATCTGATAAGAAGAGAATAATAAATGAAGATTAACAGCGATGTCAATGTGAAGATTCATAACGAGACTAATAAACTAAATCACCAGCTAAATTATATACCTTCAGGTTCCATTCGCAGCCAATCTTGCCCACAAATCAAAGCTTGACGGATATCCGGATCAACCGATCTCAAATGATTATCAAGCACCCTACCACCAGTGCTGAAGGCCAGCTCAGCTGTAAGAGTCGACACAGGTATACCCAACATATCACGCGCCATCATAGACAAAATAGGGTACCTTGGTGTGTGAACTTTCCACCAATTTAAAATACTAAAATCATGGTTTCTTGGAAAAACGGGCTCCTCTAAATACTTATCAAGATCTGAAGCCCCACTTTGATGGTTCGAAGTCTCATGTAAAAACTTATCAAAACCCCTTAACCGGTCCCGAGTGACATTATCGGTACCATGTGAGCCACTACCAGCTTGACCTGATTCGTCATTGATTGAACCCGGGTCAATAGAATACTCGTTGAAAAGCTCCTTAATGCCCTCGGAAACTTCCCGTATACGATCAGAAGCTTCGTTATCGTATATCTGTTTATAGTAATACTCCACCAACTTCATCTTAAATCTCGGATCCAAAATAGCTGCAATTGCTAAACCTAACCCACATTTATTCCAATACTTGTCGAATTTAATTTTCATTTTCGCTGCAAGCGTACTAACAAATTCATCTGGGCTTTTACAGTAATCAACCAATTGGATATGAACGTCACATATTTCCGGGAAATATATGTTAGCGGTAGGATATTTGCTTACTGAGAAGCTGTTTGTGATCTCAATAAGTAGCTTCATAAACGATGCAACAGTACTCACCGATACCCATTCTTCATCAGATAAAGATACTGAGAATGTGGGATCATTTTCTTGAAGTAAATAAAAAGCACTTCGATATTCTAAAGCTGCTTCAAGCATAACATACATTGAATTCCACCTCATCGGATTATCAAGAAATAATCGTTTCTCAGTATTAACCCCCACCTGCTGAGCAAACTCATCGAATTTTCCATGTGCCGGTAATGAACTTTTTACAAACCGTATACTCTCACGAATCTTCTCCGTCACGGGTTTAAGAGATTCCATAGCATCTTGAACAAGTGACTTCACGAGATGTGAAGCACATCTCATATCAAACAATTCACCCTTTTTCAAAAGAGGTCGGTTTTGTGAGAGCCAATCTTTAGTCCTCAAAGCTATATCGTCATAACTGAAGCAATCATCAAGTGTCATTGAAAACAATTTACGATCAACATCCCAATCCATTAAACACTTAATGACTAGATCTGATAAAGCATCTTCCGTTTGCGATGAATCTAAAGTCAAGAAATTTAGAATCTTTTTCTGCAACTTCCAGTTATCGTCGATGTAGTTTGCTGTTAAAGATATGTACTCGGCGTTATCCGGTGAAGACCACATACCGATAGCAAGAGTGATTTTGCTATTTAAATTGTGTATAATATCAAACACTTTTTGTCTTTCTTTTTCGTAAATAATCACACAGTCAGCCTCGATAACACTACTGGTCACAACTTCAAACATTGGTTGAAGATTCTTAATAAATATTCTAAACCCGACATGCTCCACCATAGCCGGTGGATAATCATGTATCATAATCATACGAGCTAAGTCAAGACGACTTCTTTCTTGGTCAAACTTAACACTTCCGAAGTTAATCGCTTCTTCCATCTTTGACTCTTGGTCAAACTTGTAAGAAATCGGCATGATGGGTTGATTTGGTTCTTCTTTTACGTGCACTTCATCGTATCCGACATTTGCAATACTAACAGTGTCGTCTTTTCTTTTTCTTTTTGCTGCGAGTATTTGTGAAACATCAAAACTGGACCTTTTTAAACATCTCATTAAATGGTTTCTTAAATGAGTAGTTCCACTGTTGCTGGATCCGCTAAGTTTCTTTTGACAATGTGTGCAAACAGCATAACATGCATCGGCTTTTCTGACCCTTTCAAAGTGGTTCCACACGACAGATGTCAACCTCTTCGGTTTCTTAGCCGGGTTTCAGCTACTATTTCCATCACATAAGCTTAATGGAAACCTATTTAATTCATAGATATATTAGAATCTGAAACAAATTTAAACAGTTCAGAAACTAAACCATTAATTTACATAAGTACATAATATAGTTTTCTTAGCTCATTACATGCTTCTCATAGGCCGAGTATTTAGAGCCGATATAATAAGATAACAAGAATCATAATCACAAACACTCTAAACTAACAATTGTGGCCTCAAACCGCATTGATAATATTAAGCGCATATCCAAACACCCCGCAGTGATTTAACTTTAACAATTAAGTGAATTACAAAGATGGAACACAAAAAATTTAACGTAGAAACTAGCACGAGTAAAACGCAAAAAATTTACAATACAACAAGTACTCTAGTCAAGTTCCGAGAAAATATACTCCCAAAATTTCATTCCAGATTCTTTTACAGCTAAACCAACATACATCATTTTTAAATTCGGCGTCAAAACTAGCACGACTAAAACGCAACATTTTTGCAGCATACCTAATATCAATTGCATAAACAGGAACTTTAATTTCATTTTTCTACACAATTATCCTAATTATGAATCAAAACCCTAAATTAACGAAATTACATAACCTAACGGTAAAAAAAAAAAAAAAAAATCAACATCAGTAACATAAATAAGGTGAAAATATAAACGGGTGAAATACTAGAGATGATAAAATTTTAAGGAAAATTTCGAACCTTGTTACAGCGGGTTGGAAATTGAATTTGGATGATCCGGTTAGGGTTAGGGTTGGGGGAAAAGAAAGAGAATCTGGATATGATTCGGGTTATGGGTTTTGTTTGGTGGGTCCGAATGTTTGGGGATGGGTTTTGCGGTTGTGATTTGATGGGTATTGGATAGTGGATACTCTATTTTGCCTATCTTTTTTATTTATTTTATTTTTGTAGAGAATTTTTTGTTTGATGGAAGAAACAAGAAAAATAGTAAATATATAAAAGCATCCAATATGCTAGAAAAGTTATCTAAGGGGGCGTTTGGTTGGAGTATATTGGAGGAATTTACATTTCAATCGCTTTCAAATATCGTGTTTGGTAAACTTAAATGGAGTCTTTGAAGTAATTTAGAATTACTTAATCGCCAAATGGAGAATTATAATCATAAAAAGTGAAGCGATTTAATTTACTTGGAAAAAAATTATAAACTTTTTCTTATTGTTTTTAAAAACTTTTAAATAGAATATATATGAAAAAAAATTTATAAACTTTTTTATAATTTTTTATAAATTTTATTTATAAACTTTTTTATAATTTTTTTATAAACTTCTTTTATCAATTTTGAATAAACTATTTTTTATAAACTATTTTTTTTATAAATTTTTTATAAAATTCTTATAAAACATTATAAAACTTTTTTATAAACCTTTTTTATAAATTTTTTATAAACTTTTTTTTATAGTTTTTTTATAAACTTTTTTTATAAATTTTTTATAAACTTCTTTTATCAATTTTTTATAAACTTTTTTTTTATAAATTTTTATAAAACTTTTTTATAAACCTTTTTTATAAAAATTTTATAATTTTTTTTTATAATTTTTTTATAAACTTTTTTTATAAATTTTTTATAAACTTCTTTTATCAATTTTTTATAAACTTTTTTTATATACTAATTTTTATAAACTTTTCTTTTTTTTTTTAAATTTCTTATAAAATTTTATAAAACTTTTTATAAATTTTTATAAACTTTTTATAATTTTTATAAACTTTTTATAAACTTTTATATAATTTTTTATAAACCTTTTTATAACTTTTTTATAAACTTTTAAAGAATATTTATGAAATTTATATTAAAAAATAAAAATATATTTATAAATTTCATCAACCAAACATACGAAGGTATTTTAAATTCGAATTTTAAATTCTCAAGAATTTAAATTTTCTACAATTTAAAATTAGAATTTCAAATTAATCCAACCAAACGCCCCTAAAAGTTATTTGTTTAATGGGATCAAATCTTTTAAAAGTTTTTAATAATAAATATCTCCCACATATATAATAGAGAATATGTATATGTATCAAATCGCCACTGACAATTTTAAATGCCATCTTGGCAACATTTAATTACGTGGCAATGCCACCTATTTTATTTACACGCTTTCCACAAAACCGGTGAAGAACACGCCTAAAACAACCGAAACTCCTAATCCTGATCTTCAGCAACACAATCAATTCAATTTGTATTGCCCAAAATTAAACTACACATACGTTTCAATTCAACAAAAACCCTAATCTTCTTCAGCGCACAATCAATTCAACAAAAACCCTTCCCTAATCTTCAGCGCTGCACAATCAATTCAACAAAAACCCTAAAACAATCTATAATCTCTTAATCATCGCAAATTCTATTGAGAAAGATTTATCACAAATCAACGAACTTTAAATTAAGGTAATTTTTTATTTTTATTTTTTGTGCCGATTATAATTTAATTAGGTTAGCAATCACGTTTGATGTATAATGAATTCAAGATTATTTTCTTAGGCATTTATGTATTTTCGTTATTGATTACTTGGTTTATGTTTTTATAGATTTTGTTTGACAAAAGACTGTAAAATGTTTGATATTTTTTGTTTACCAACTGTTTGATGAAAGTCCTCACTGGAATTTGATATGGAAACATGCTGTTTTTTTGTTTTGTTTTGTTTTGTTTTGTTTTTTTTTTAATTGGGTGATGAGATAGCTTAGAAATCTTTATGCTAAGGTATGTTATGTCATTTGGTCATTGGAATCACAACTTGCTCATGGTCACACACCATTCTCAAAGTATCCACCAATGAAATAGATATCGGTTTTGTCATCTGACCATTGTGTTTGATAAAAATGGTGATCATCTTGCAACTGATGCTCGTGGGGGTAGGGTGGTATTTTTTGAGAGAACAGATACAAGGGAGGTCAATAAGCCTTAGTATACTGTACACATTTTTGTTCTAAGGTTATTGTCACTTTTAATCTTTGTTCTGACTAAAAAGAAATTACGTTACCAGATCACTTGTGATGTATGATGTTTTAGGGATTACTTTTGTATGCATTTATGGAATTTTATTATTGATTTCAGTTTTGAAATCAACCATGACTCAATATAAAGGTGATTACATTTTCTTCTCCAATGAATATGCATTTATAGATTTTGATTGTTGCTTTCAATCCCACTTTATGTTAGAAAGTGAGCATGTTTATTTTGAAAGCACCAAGCAAGAATGTGTTTACCTCTTGAACTAAAACATGAGCATGTTTATTTTGAATGCCAAATAATAGTCCCACGCTAAAGTTGAGATTGAAAAGAATCTCATAAAGGACATAATAGAGTCGTGGGCTAATATGTATTTTCTAATTTTTCTTTTTGGTATAGCCTATGTAGTCGTTTTTTCTTAGTAAAGAAAAATGTTCACAAAAATATAAGGCTAGATGAATAACATTTACGTTACAGACGCTCCTTTGACGTTGGAAAACCTTGGCTAAAACAAGCAAGTGAGACGAAATCTGTGAGATCAACTCCGTGACTTACTGGAAGTATTGTTTGAATTAGCTTAAAAAAGGTACATTGTTGCATACCATGTTTATAATAATATTGATTTAGGATGTTAAATGCATGGAAGATACACCAACTGATTTTTGACAACCCATTTTTGCTAGAATTTTAGACTGACACATGTGTTCTGTTATAGTTAAGAGTCTTAAGACATAAACCAATCGACTCTTTAATAAGTAAATCAGCTCAATATCCTCTAAATTGAAGTGTTAAAATTGTTATTTATTTATACTTAATGCAGGTAGCAAAGCAAGTTAAATCATCAACCGAGTTAAAAAGGAGTTCTTCTTCTGATAAAACATGGAAAGGAAGTATATGTTTCTGAGTGTTTTGAAAGTATATTGGCTTTTTACAATCAAGATGTGATTGATGAGTTTTTTTGGAAGCATGTTGATATACGCATAGATCCATGTCTATTTTAGAATTATCATTGTTTGTTTTATTATGGTTATTGATCGCTCCTGCTATTTGTTTACGAAGTATCTGCAAGGACCGAGATGCAAAATTACGTTATGTACATTGACAAGCTTTTTCGGTCAAGAAGGCGGGCATTGACCGGTGAATTATCTTTACTCCAAAGCTCCTAAAGCCATGTTTTGTATCATTCTTGTATTTCTTACTCGATGTTAATCTGTTATAACTTCCATAAATATTTTTCTTGATATTGTTTCTCTTTGCGTACAAGGATTCATCGATATTTAGGCTTCTACTAGGTATATGGAAAAACACGATTAGTCCAAAATTGACATCCGATTACTACATTACAACTCATTCTTCTTAGTAGTTTTCACTAATTTTGATAGCCCTTTTGAAAGCAAAGTTAGCTTTTGGGACGTATTTCGCTAAATTGGGTTTCAATGTTTTCAACCTTATAAATTACCTATGCTTCTCATTAGAGCATCCATAATGAGAACATTGTGAAAAGTTCCATAAATTATGAAATGGTTTATGGATTGACCAACGATTGTATATATGTGTATTAGGTAGTCATTGCTAGCTTGCTTCTTAGTTGTGTTGTGTTGTTCATGACCTGCCACAATTAGTGCTCCATTGTTTTGGACATACTATAATGACAAGTGATATTATCGTAGGCGGGGGCCAGGAGGAAATCTTGCAAGGGCTGCAATCGCCCGCATGATAATCACATCGTGCATCTTGATATGGTTTCAAGGGTAAGCTTCTCTTTATTCGTTTGTCGTTATTCTTACTTGGATTATATAGAGCGTGATAAAATGTTGCAACTTTGGCATATAACTCATGTATAAACGATTGTTCTTTTTAAGTGAATAAAGTCCTTTAATTATCTATCCAAACAATAACTTTCCATTTGCATTCAGCAGGCGCGAACTTCTTTAAGGATGTCTTATTGGAACTTTGGTTAATGTTGCCAATCTGATGATTTTTTTGTAGTGTGACAATCCGTCAATTTCCCGGCTATTATTTACATCAGAATATGCGAGTTATTTATTTTCTGATCATTATAACTCAAAAACGAGAAGTTATCTTGTGTTTTCTAAAGTCCCGGCACCACACGCGTACCGACACCATAATGAAATTGACGTAAAATTTACTTTCAAATTTCAAAGTAATAATAATACCATAATATTTCACTCGTCAAAACGTCTCCGAAAATATAAAATTTATAAAATACGGATACCCGAAAAATATTCTACATAATTAAACGTTATCTTGTACGGAACAAATTATACAATACGGGGTACATATAATACACTAAATAATAATAAAAACAAAAATACACCCTTTGTTTTCTTTCCCCACACACGTTTATATGTAATTTACTCTTAAAGGTAACTTTTAATAAAAGTGAGATATAAATCTCTTTTGTCTTTCTCTCCCATTCACGACAAAACCAAGAGAACCATGCAAGAGAGAAGATTTCATATCCATCTTCAACCTCTAGATGGTACCACCCTAGTAGGTCGAATCTCCCAAAAGAGATAATCCAACATGCCTAATCCTCCATATCCTCATCTCTTACCATATTCATGAAAGTTTTGCTTCACAATCCTCTCTTTGATACTCTTGCTACATCACGTCACGAATCCAAGGGAAATCAAAGCAAAATCGTCCAAGGGAATCATATCTTCACACATATTTAGCTTGAGCCAAAAGTCCAAGATGTTCTTAGCTTTTGGAAGATAGCCGAATTTGGCTTCAAACCAAGACCAAGAGAAGAAAGATAACCAAGCTCCTCCCCAATATACTTCTATATCTCTATTCGAGTTAGAAAAGCTCCAAACTCAGTTTCTCATCATCACTTTCACAAAAATTAAGGTTTGGTAAATCAAAGGGCTTTTTGAAATTGATTGAGGGGTTTTATTCTTGGATGAAAAAGGAAGCTATTCCAGAAGTTAATTGGCGTGATTCGAACCGGGTCTCCTCCAATTTGAGTTTTTGTGTTCGACCCTTCTTGTTTCTAATGTAAGAACAATTGTTCTTTTTGTGTTTCTTAAACCATTTTATTATAACCAATTTGTGTATTTGTCCATGCTTCAATAGTAGCAACTATTAGTATGAATTAAAATTTGGTTAATGTTGGTTTAATGTTGTTGTTATTCTTTGTGTCGTGATTATCAAAAGGAAAACAAGAGAAAATGTTAAAAGTAAAATGGATTAATGATATTGGTTAATCAAAAACTTTGTTAAAAATGTTGTTGTTATCTCACGACGTGAAACAAGAAGAGGAAAACCAAAACATTGTCTAGTTTAATTCTAATAGTTGGCTTTTGGTTAAGTATTGCTTATGTTGAATTTGTGTCCGATTGAAACCCACCGTGCTCGCCACGGTGGTGAATTCGTTTTGCTTTGGTCTAGTTGTCGAAAGGACTTAAGTCAAGTCATTTAGGTCTAGGTCCATTCTTGTTAACAAAGGTTTGACTAATGCAATATGTAAAGGGTAAAAGTACATTTATAAATATGTGTCAGTAACTTGTAGTGTTAATAAGTGGTTTACCGAAATGGACTAAAGCATAAATTAGACTTAGGCTTGTTTATTGTTAGTATTTTGGGCCAAAGTCCACTTAAACGAAATTCTAAATAAGTAAGAGTGCATTGGTTTTGTGCAACGTTAAAAATTTGTGTATCCATTTTAAATCTAAAATGACAAGTTAAATCTAATGGGTAACCCCTTCATGTGTCGTCATATCTTGTACTCAACCTATCTCGCTACACTTTATCGACTTGTTTGATCTCGGACATATGTAAGTCCACACAAATTGTCACACATAAATATATTTTGAAACATAGTCTCAAATCACGAATTAATATTTCAGGTCATTTAAAACAATAAGATTAAGTCACGAATAGAACTAGAAGAGACATACACTTTAAATTATTTTTACAAATAAAAATGTAAGCATATGTTTTGTATGACGCAAATGGAATGGTTCTATACTCCTATTGTTAAAAATATAAACTCGTAAACATTTACTTGCAAATAATAATTTGAGTATTAAACTTGGTAAAATTTTTATAAAACTTTGTCGATGATCACCTTGAACAAATAAAGCTATACACGGGTCATGCCCAAAGTTTCCAAAAACTTACATTTATAACTAATAAAAATATTTTAGTATAAACTCTTTTAATAAAACCATCACTTAGAGTATGATTTCAATACACTTTTATTATCAACTAGTATTGATCATATATAAATGTATATGCTTTTAATGACTTTTAATTATAAATAGTTAACGTATAATATTACATGTAATTACTTTCCGTACGTCGTCTTTCGGTTGCCATCGAACCGAAGATTCTTTCGTCATTGATATTTTCTTACTATGTACTTATGCACTTCCAAAAGCCAAAAATCTACAAAAATTATATTAAACATTAATCATTGCCACACAAGCAACAACAAAACTTTTATTAAACCTTGTCGAGTCATAATCATGAATAAAGACTAAATTTGCCATACTAATCTAGGTCGCGTGTCGGTGCCATCCAATAATTCTATTTGATCTTTGCTTTAGGCTGCTAATTACCAAGGTGAGTATTCACCCCTTTTCTTGTTTTACTTATTTGGGGTGAAATGCATGATTATAAAATTAAATTGTTTTCTTTGAACTATTTGATATATTTTAAACCCTTAGACTAACTTATAAATTTATGACTTGTTTGAACTCGATGGACCGTCGTCCTTGACCTAAAGTCTCCCGTTCGAACCTTGCCGAGTCTCCCATGTTCGGGCAGTCTTAATTGATAGTATATAATAGTTGTTATGATGTCTTGTTCGTACATTCGCATTGTTAGTCCCCATTGGTTTGCCGTTCGCACTCAATTATACGTATCGTTAACGGCCTCCTTGAGTGGGGCGAGATAGTATGGATAAGCGCTATTGAGGTCGGCCAACCTCTCGTTCCCGCATCTACGGAACGCATATTATTTATTTTAGGGGCTTTGCATACTTTATTATATACGAGGCGTTATTGTGCATTGTTTACTAGACTTAAAATATGGAAGTGTATGTGAATTCATATGTTACAAGTCTTGTATGGGGGATTTGTAACATAGTGAGTTGACGGGACATTTACCAAACAGGACTATCAAATCGATATTTTATTTTACATAAAACTGTACTCACCAACTATTTTCATAGTTGACCCGTTTTCTCATGCATTTCGGTGATCGTTGTTTAGCTTATATTATGAAGATTTTAAATAAAGGAGTCGTCACAAGTTATCCGGGTCGTCATATACTAAAATGTTATCCTTTGGAAGTCAAACTTTATGTCTAAATTGCCAAGGTCGGCTAGAACCTTGTTGTAATGTTACAATATTTCTTTTAATTTAAATTATGGTATTGTACTATATCTCTTTGCGATGTATATTGATTATGTTACACCTCGCGTTTCCGCCTCCGGCGGGGTGTGACATGTAGGCAAACAAACATAACAAGATGATGAGCGGGTGAAAGCACATCGATATGGGTTTATGTAGTCGGCGAAGTGAAGCAATAGGTGCAATAATTGGACTGATTCTAGCTACATATTTGTCAAACCACAAGCACTCGATAATGAAGTTCTTGAAAAGATTAAAGCTGGGTTGATTGAGATCCGTTAACGCTGACGAACAAATTTGTATATAAGAGGAAAGGTATGTGAACTTTGCACCATATACGGAAGTTTTACTTATCTATAGTTTATGAATGATCCGCCCATAAAAATGTTAAATTGATAGTTATACATATCTTAATCCGCTAAACTTGTGTAATTATAATTCTAAAAGACATTATTATATCTCAATTCAGACAAATGCTCATTCATGTTACGATAAAAAAATTAAACATGTCAGCTGTAGTGACATTCTATCTCTTATATGTTTTTCATAATCATGAACCATAAATTTCAAATCATCTTATGATTAGTATGAGACTGATGTTACTTTCTTTGAATCTCACGACGACACAAAAGTTGAGCATGTTTATGATGAAAATGGCAGCATTACAAGTGAAGAGAAAGTAGATGTACCTAAGAGCCAAGTAGTGTCACGACACGGTAGAGCAAGTAGTTGAGGAAAACGTAGTTGATATTTGCATTCATGTACTCATGATTCACATAATTTTTCTAACTACTTATTTATATATGTGATAATAACAATTCATTTAAAAGCAGAAATAACAAATATATAATGGCTTGAAAAAGAAGATCCTTTATATTTTATCATTAACTATTCACTCCTCCATTCAGAAACTCAAGTTGAGGAAGCCGTAGAGAACAAAGTTGAGGAAACAGAACCAAAAGAGAAAGTAGGATTTTGTATTTATAGTGATTTTGTTGGTTTTCATTTTTGCGAGATTGTCATGGGCTCACGATAATATGAGCTGCGCTATGGTTTGAGCGCGTACAAGAAAAGTAAGTAAAGGTATTGATGTTAATTTAAAATAGAACAAGATTCATGCTGTTTTTTTCTATAAGAATCTCATAATGATATCCCAATCTCAATAATGATGAAAAGGTTGGCTGGGAAAGTGGTTGTTAAAAACTATAATGTTAATGTTGGTGCTACTTTGGAGATCTGACTCTATTGGACTGGAAAAGGAACAATCTATATCCCATCTCGATGAATGTATGAACATCTTATTTCTGATTTTTCTGTCAATCCAAGTTAGCTACTAATCTCCTACACCGATCCGACACTTGATATTCAATTTCTAACTTCAAACATTATTTTACTAGATATTCGAAGAAGCCAAAAAGTTTTGTCATCCAACTGGAGTGAAAGTTGTCATTACGTATGGAGGCGCACCAATGTATAACTAGGTTATTATTATGTTACAAATTTCTTTAACCATGAACTAAATTAATTTTAAATACAAATCCTGATTTTGTAGATTTTATTGTTATTGGGTTTTATGTAGTTGAGAAGCTCTGAAAGAGGTGTGCACATCTTGGTCACTACTCCAGGATGCCTAACAGACATGATTAAAAATTAAAATATCACTTTAAGAAGATCCGAAAGAGGTCGATCGAATCTTTGGATATGGAGTTTAAACCCACGATTCAAAATATTGTTTCCTTATACAATTCAAGTTAGTCTCATGTAGCTTTACAAAACTTGAATAGTATGATTAGTAGAGTTGTTTGTGTTTGGATAAATATGCTACGTGTCTTTTTATCCGAAGGTTTTGAATTACATATTTAAAGAGATTACTGGCTTTTCTGATAAATTTGTGAATAAAATACGCACATTTATAAGTGCTTATTTCAAAGGGGCTTATAAGTGCTAATAATATGCAATTCAAACACTCCCATTGACTGGAAATGATTTGTTTCTTACTGGGTTAAACATGTATGGTAGTTAATTTGAGTAAGGTTTGGATATAATGATCGTCAGGGGGTGTTAGGATTTTCACTTCGTTAAAAAGGATTTGAAGAAAAAAAATATACACACAATTAGTTATCTTAAACTTTGTTGTTGATCGGATTATAGGTGTAGACAGCAGACACTAAGTTTAACATGCTCGACAGTGTCAATTAAGCGTGTTATGTACAAGCTTATAAGCTAATTGAAGAGTCTTTTAAAAATTTTGGTGCGCCGATAAGCGAACAAATAAGCTGTTCTAACAGCCCTTTGGCGTGTGTGGAAATTAGTATTTAGATCACTATTGTTTTGCTTTTTGTTCTGTTCAGGTTAGTTGGTTCCGAAAAATGTTTTTTGGTGAATTTGTGTTGGAATCGAGTTCATATAGTTAATACTTTTACGAAAGGTGATACCAACTTTTGAGTATTTTGGATATAGCTGGACTTATTTGGCTTGGAAATAAAAATGTGAAATAATCAGATAATCGTTTTGAGAATGCGATGGCAGATTAGAATGTAAGCAATTCCCAGACCGAACATAATAGCATTGTGCCACTGTCATTTGTTATGAATAGATTTCGTGCTATGAACATCATTGTAAGATTAAGTTCGTTCATACAGGAGGCCTTGCCCACAGAAGAGATGAATCCAACAGGGGTGCACTGTGGTTGTATTATGTTTGGGAACAAGGTAATCAAAAGGGAGTGTTGAGAAGGTGAATGCTAAAGAAATGAGTTACAGTAACGTTGTAAAAAATTACTTATCAAAGAACCAACCGATGCACCTCTGCTCACTTTTGAGAAGGGTATGCTTTTAATTATGGCTTTAAAGAATTTTGAATGACTAATCTATTTAATAGTTGATGATTTATCTATGATTTTAGGGTTTTATGATAATTGTTAGGTTTGCAAGCCGTGTTCAAGAAATTGCCGTGACGGTTCTCCTTTTGTAGGTTTGTCTTTGTTTACCGTTGTCGTTTCCATACTAACAGGTTGAATTATTTTGTAAAAATGTGTTCTTTATATATATGATGTTTACTTTACCTGCTTATAAGTAGAAAAGTGGCATAGAGATAAGTAGTTTAGGAATTAGTGTTTGGAATTGCTTATTATGTGCAAGACTGTGATGAGTAGATAAAGAAGGCAAGAAGCAGTGAGACAATAAAGTGCCGACCACTTTTATGCGACTTAACAACATACAAGAATAAGTTACCTTTTAAGTAAGAAAATAATAATGTATTTTTATGTTCAACTACTTGGCCATGTTTTCACCATCTTTCAGCTCTTAGCTCATGGTTCACAAATTATTGATTATGTAAATGTTGATGGTATAAACGTACGATATTAAGTAAGCTACATGCCGATGGGATAACTTGAAATTAGCCTTTGAAAAGGTACTATATTGACATGTCCCTATGTGTAACTAACAATAATTTGACACTTTATTAATACTTCACTATGAAGTGAATCTTTTTACTATAAAGTTCTGTTTCCTACTATGTGAGAACTTGAGTTCTAGAGTGTACAAAAGTGTTGCATAAATCATAAAACCGCGAGTAATATTGAATAGATCAAGGCAGTATTTGGATTTGCCTTTCAGAATTGTCCAACTCACTAATCTGATTATATGGTGTTTATTGTATTTTTGTCATTCAATGCTGTTATGATCATCATCCAAATTTTATAGGAATTAAATTGTTATACATATAAAGGATAAGAGTTAATTTTAGGCAGTTATATAAGGATTGACTTTTTTTGGGTATTTGAATTGTTTTACTATTTGTTACATTAATGGATTTTAAAGGGGCAAATGATAAAATGAATTGAACATATTCATTCGTTTAACCAGGATTATAATCAACTTATACTTATAAGGATTATAAGGCTTATTCGACACAGTTGACCCGTTTCCCTTACACTCTGTTCTCGAGTCTAAATTTTAAAGAATGGAATGGGATGGAATGGGAAGGGCAAAGTAAGGGACGACATTGGAAAGTGATTATTGCATTTTATGTTCTTGAGTTTGAATTTTAAGTAGAAAGGTAAAAACATAGAAGCTAACTAAATTACCAATATATCCTTGAGATTATATAAACAATTTTTTAGACTGGCGAAATTATATAAACAATAGTTAAGCACAAAACACGAATGAATCAGATGCATGAATAAAATATTATAACTTTGGTTTATTGGGTTTACTAAACAACATACAATATCGTTTTTTTTTCTTTTCTTTCTGTTAGTTTGGTGGGTTTGATATTTTTTTTATCATATGGTATGTTTTATATTACTTGCTAAACAAATATATTCATAATTATTGTACATGTTGTAACTTATATTTCATTTTCCTTTTAGGATTTTGAAAAAAAAATAATAAACAAGACATAGTAACAAACGATGATACATATGTCAAAAAAATTTCGTTGGATGCTATCCAATCTGATGATGAGAACGATCAATGGATGTGCATCAATAAAGATTGTTTTAATCATTCACATAACGAAGACAATTTTGTATCAACAAAGACTGTTGATGATGAAGTTTTTATGAATGACAACTGATCGGTGCAAAACCGTCAAGTTTTCTTACGCAAGTTAACCACTTGTGAATGGATAACTGTAAGAAACTCAAAACAGTTCACACACCAATGCAATTTAAGATCAGGAGAATACAGTGGATTCCCGGGTCGTTAAGTCCCACGGAGGATGACTGGTGTTAAACACAATCAGATGTCGAATAACCACTAAGGATAGTGATCAGTAAGGGTTTTGAGTTGTTTATAAACTACAGAAGATTAAAGGAAATTAAAAAGTTAAAATCTATTAAATAAACGCTATCACTATTTTAAACTGATGTTTTTGTTTTTATGTTTTTATAAAACTGAAATTAAAATCTACGTGACGTATAAACAAAAAGGTGAAACTTACACAATATTAATCCTAAAAATATGAAAATGATATTTTACAATCCTAGTGATATGAGAAACTTTTAGAAAAAGAAAACTATTTTATAACTAATTATCTAATTATTATTAATTAAAAACTATTTTAAATAATTAATAATAACCTAAATTACAAGAAATTAGGAAATAAAGCTAGAAAATTAAAATTATGACTTGGAAAATCTAAAATAACAAAAAGAATTTTCAAAACTATTTTTGTATTTTTCGATTATTTTTCTATTTTTATGAATTTTAAACTATTAAAAACTACTTAAATTACTAAAATTACAAAATAAACTATGAAAAATCTGGAAAATTACTTTTTCACTATTTATATTTATCTAAACTTAATAAAAATGAAAAGTTATTTTTTGGACTTTTTCGAATTTTTCTATTAAAAGCTATTTAAATAATCCTAAAAGCTGCTTTTAATTAAGAAAAATAGCAAACTGTTATGGAAAAATGTGAAAATTTCAGGAAAACTCTAAAATTATACTAGGAATCTATGAAAAATGGAAAAACATAGTGGTGTGTGGAAGATTATGGGACTGCTATGAAATGAGCTTATTAATAAGCACTTTAATAAGCAAAGTGGACACAAACAAGCACCACACTGGAATAGAAGCTACAATATACTAAAGTAACCAAATTGCAACTAATCCTAACTGTTTTTAACCACTGAATAGCTGTTTACACAGATTTGATGTTTATGGGATTAAGCTAAAAGCAGTTTTAGAGGTCAACTTTAAGCCTAATACTAAGCTACTAAATAAGATGGAAATCAAAAACAAGAAATTGGAGCCTATACCGGACACAGGTTGGCTACTAGTAAACCCAAGACCAGACCTATATAAGCTAAATTGAGCTTGTGACAAGCTATGGAAAAAGCACATGCGGCACACTACACTGTCGCGGTGACACTTTCAAAAGTCGAGACCAAGTTCACAAGTAATTATAGAGCTTATAGAAAATTTCTAAAATGAGTAAAAATCATGACAAGTAACTTGACCAGTTTAAGTTTTAAAAACAAGAAGTATCACTTGAATTGACCCAATATTGAACCCAAGAAAATTCACCCAAGATGGCTCAAAAACAGTTATTTCACTTTTGACTTTTTAAGACAAATGTACAAGTTTGACTTTGGTGAACTTTGATTCCATTTTTACCACTGAGATTGATGTTATATAATGTAAAAAGTATACTGAAAGCAATGTAAATGATTTTTGAACACAAAATGAGGATTTGCAATTCTAATTCCACAACAGTGGATCAGTTAGAGACAGATATGAATGATTTTGACTTTCTGTGATAGCAGGCACCATTCTAAGACAGAAATGAGTAACTTATAGTCAAACAAGTATGAAACAACAAAAAGCTATCACTGAACTAGCCTAACTGACAGTTGAATGTGTTTATCCAAACACCACTTTTCTAACTGTTGTGAAATTTAAAACTATTATAACACTAAACAAGCACAAACCATTGATCAAACTAGCTTAATATATCTTAATTACTACTATTTGAACAAAATTTAACAGATTATAACTACAAATGGAGATTATGCTAAAAGACTTAAAAATCACTTACTAAAAACCACTTTGACTTGCAACCTGTGAAACCAAGGACCACAGTAACACTACCCTATTCAAACCTTCCCAAGTACACAAAATCAATCCATTTCAAGCTCTGAACCAACCCAAATCCTTCTGCATCAATTTTTGCTCCATCTTTGACTTTTGTTGACCAATTTCCAAAACTGCTTGAATTTTGAGTGCAGGCTTACAAAAAGCTATAATTAGCTTATGTAAACTTGTTTTAGCTTATAGATAAGCTTATAAGACCTTATACATAAGAACTTGAATTTGAAATTTTTAACAAGAAGCATAAATTATGTGATGTGAATTATAGCTTGAATTCTTGCTTGAAATCGGTTCTAACACACTTAAACAACTTAATTTTATATCATGAAACAAAGTATTACAATTTAAAGCAATTAAAGACTTAAAATAAATTACGACATACAAGAAATTAAAACTAAGTTACATACTTTTCTCTTGACTCTCCCTCTCTTTATGCTTCCAACTTGTTACACGTGGCCTTCGATGCAATCCCACCTCCCAATTCAACCAATGGAAGGGTTTAGAGTGTTTTCATGTTTTCCAATTTTGGCGGGAAGTGGGATTTTCAACCTGGGCTCAAAACAGCACTAGGGGGGTGGCATTAATTGTGGTGGTAAAAGTAGGTGAGGGTGATGATGAGGGGTGGAAAGGTGAGGTGACCTGGGAAGCAGGCAGCAAGTGGTGCGAGGTTGGGAAGATAAGCAGATGCAGTGGCGGGTTCGCTTTTGACTTATTTTGACCAAGGGTCAAAATGAGTTTGTGACGAGGGTTCAAAATAGAATAATGGCGGGGGTCTTAATTGGTATTGACAAGTCTTTAGGTTTAGTTTAGACAAGGACCAAAGCGAAAATACTCCAAAGTTGAGGACCAAACCGCCAATATTTCCAAAGTTACCATAAGGACTGAAATTGACAACCTTCAATAGTGCAAGGACTAAACTTGCCATTTTCCAATTTTCAAAGGACTATTTTGCCAATTTCAAAGTTCGTGGACTAAAGTTGTAATTTTGTAAATTTGAATCTCAAGGACCAATTTTGACAACTTTTGAATCCCTAAGGACTTAAAATGATATTTTCCTTAATTTGGTTTTACCGGGGTGTTTTGACAATTTTACAAACTTGGGGATTAAAGCGCCAATTATGCAAACTTGATACGTTTTCACCGATTTTGATATTTTGCATTTAAAACACATAAAACACTTGTTTGTGATATTTTATCATTTTGATGCATTTCTGAGTGTTTTCAGATGTTTTAGCAGTCTAATCAGTACAAAAATGATGAGTATTTACACACTCATCAACAACATTGAATGGATATGCATTATGAAAGATTGTGTATACCACAATCATATTCTAGAATCCGATGATGATGAGAAGAAAAGTGGTGATAGTTGCTGTCTAGAAATAACGGCCATATGTTAGATTTGCTTGAATAAGTTATTCTTATTTCGTTAATAAGAATATGTCTCTTTTATTTTATCATAATTAAATTAATATTGTGTTTTGAATATTAAATTTCTTTTATAAATTATCATTACCTTTTATATTCCATACCATTTTTGCACATTATTCTTATATATGTTTCTAAAAAGATAGTTGGTTGATATTCAATATTAAACAATAATAAGATCGTATGAAAATACTTATTTTACAGTATATACATTAATATTTAAGCATAAGACACTATGCTATCATCAGTCCATTAAAACCATCTACGTCCATCATTTAAGAAAAAATATTTTATACGAACCCATTGAAACATTTATATAAATTTTATTATACCAAATCTACAAATAAATTAATAATATTGGACAATTTATATGAAAGTAGCCCGACCATCGGCCGGGTCATGAGACTAGTTTAAATAAATATAGTAAAGTAAACTTTAATAGAGGGCAAAAGGTTTTTGCCAAAAACATAAAACTCACTAAGTTATTTTCAAAAAGTTTTTACCACAATGGAGTAAACATTGTCAAACGAATTTGTAGAACAATAAAAAGCTATTAAATAGATGCTATGAGAAAGAAGAAAAAGCTAAAAATATCGTTAAAATCGAGTTTTTTCTAAAGTTTCTTTTACTATTAAAAATACTTGATGGAGGGTATTAGAGGGTGAGAAATATGAAAAGCAATTATTAATTGAGCAGTGCTACAACCACACAAGATTTGCAAAAAAAAATTCACACAAGAGCTGTGGCATGTGTTGATTAGTGTAGAAAAGAGAAGAGAGAGAAAATATATTCAAACACACCAATCAATACATGACACATCTCTTGTGTGGATTTCTTTTTGTGAATCTTGAGTGGTTGTAGCACTACTCTTATTAATTATGCTTGGTGGAGGGTAAAGGAATGGAGCATTACCCTAGGTAATGACTCACTGCACTACAAATTGCAGGTTAAGGTATCCATTACCCTTTGCACTCCTTAGGGTGCGTTTGGTATCCCAGAATGGGAATCACGGAATGAATTTTCATTCCAATCAAGGTGTTTGTTTAAGATTAGGGGCCCATCACTATGAGAATAAATGATATATTTATTCCATACTCCATATACATCAAGAGAGCTAGGTATGGATCTTTCATAGGTGAGAGACCCACCACTACTATCAAACTTATACCCATTGTTGGATTTTTGGTTCTGCTAGAAGAATTATACTAAGTGTGTTATCTGTGCTAGTGTAATAGTTACCACGGCTAGAAGGAATGTTACCACTGCTCAAGACAAAGTATTGCTAGTAGAAGAAGATTACCACGGCTAATGTTATTTACCAATGCTAGAAGTATTATGTTGGTTTAAGTGTTTGTATTATTCTAGAATGTCTTGAGTAGAAAGTTTTGTATTAGATAAATATAGAAAAGATAATTATCTTATAGAATACGTATTGTATATTGTAAAGGACTCCTTAGCCTATAAAAGGAGGTCTTAGGTTAGAGTTAGATATACGTTTTGGAGATATCTAAAGTCGATCACTTCAAGGTTGTAAAACCCTAATACTGTCAAGAGTATTCGTATATTAATATTGAAGTGTTTAGTGTTACTAATGTTCTATTATTATTATTATTATTATTATTATTATTATTATTCTTAAGGTTAAACACTAGATTCTGCATAGTGTTTAATATATTGTGTTTGTTAAAGTCAGCTTCTATACTAGATCGTTTGCTCAACTGGGATCAACAAGTGGTATCAGAGCTTGTGATCTAGAAGCTGTAATCAAGAAGAAGTTGTGTTTGATTCATATCTGTTCTTATTCAATCATTCAAGATGAGTGTCGAAACTCACATGGTTACTGCCTCTAAGGTGCCTATCTTTGAAGCGAGGAGAGTATGAGATATGGAAGATGAGGATGATGCAATACATTCGAATGATTGACTACAACATGTGGGATGTCATTGTAAAGAGTGATACTCTACCAAAGATTGGTACTGATGGTAAAGCAATCACCATTATGGCTGAAATTGATAAAAATCAAAGGAAGCTGGAGATCAAGGCTCATAGTATTCTCAATATGGGAATACCCAATGAGTATTCATTGGACTTTCAAGGATATGAGACTGCCAAGGAGTTGATGGATGCTATTAAACAAAGATTCGGTGGTAATAATGCTACCAGAAAATCAAGGAAGAACATGCTTAAGCATCAATTTGAAAACTTCTATGCTACCAGTGGAGAAAGTCTTGATGGAACTTACAACAGACTTCAAAAGCTCATCAGTCACTTGAAATTACTTGATTATAAAGTTCCTCAAGAAGATATCAACCTCAAGTTTGTTCGAAGCTTGGCACCAGAATGGGCAATGCACACAGTTGTTTGGAGAAACAAAGATGATTTTGACAAGCAGACCTTGGATGATCTCTATAACAACTTAAAGGTCTATGAGTCTGAGATGAATGTAGCTAATTCATCCTCTACTACTCAGAACTTGGCTTTTGTGTCTACCAACAACAAGAGTTCTCGAAACTACCATGCTACTTATGAAGTTTCCATCGCTAACTCTAATGTTTCCACCGCTAGTGATAACATTAGTGATGGTGCTATTGTACTTTTCTATCGATCTCACAACCAATACTTGATGTTGAACTGGATTTGGATCACATTGATCCCGATGATCTTGAAGAAATTGATCTTAAGTGGCGGATGGCTATGCTCACCTTAAAGGCTAGGAGATTTTTGAGGAGAACGGTAGAGATCAAATGCGATGGTCAAAACAAAGGCGGGTTTGATAAGAGCAAGATGGAGTGTTACAACCGTAAAGGAAGGGTCACTTTGCAAGGGAGTGTAAGGCTCCAAAGAGGAATGGTGACAATTTCAAGAAGGCAACTGAAGAACAAAATCCTTCTTCAGCATTGGTGGCTCAAGATGCAATTGGTGACTATGATTGGAGTGACTAGATTGAAAAAGGACCTAATGCTGCTTTTCTTGCAAGTGAAGCTTCCTAAGTACAAAACTTTGCTCTCATGGCATATGCTTCATCATCATCTGGTTCTGATTCTGAGGTATCCAATAGTTCAAATAGTTCTGTTTGATCTTTTAAATCTTGCCAGGATACTTTAGAAGCTCTTAAAGCTGTGAATGAGAGTCTTAGAAAAGAAGTTGAACGTCTTGAAATGGATAACTTAGGTTATAGAGTTGGACTTAAAAATGTGGAAGAAAAACTTGAGTTTAGTAAAAAGTGTGAGTTTGAATATGTTGATAAGATTAACATTCTAGTGGTGAAGTTGATATTAGAGATAGAAAATCAATGTACTAGCGAAACTTGAAGAAGCTAAAAAGTAAAACAAGAAGCCCTAGATGAAAAGAGAACATGTAGTTAGGGTTGAGAAACAAAACATGCTTCGAGTTAGTGCATAAGTAAATTGAAAGTCACTTAATGAAAAGGGTTACGGCTTAGGGTATGTGAAGTAGCACCTCCATGAAAAGTGCTTTTGCACCACAGGCCGAGTTGTCATTCGATGAGTGAGTTTAGTTTAACAAACACAGTAGGTGAAAATAGTGTGTCTAAGTCACCTAAGGTAGTTGATGAGAGGTCATCGATGCACCAATCATTGAAGATTGGGTGTCGAAAGTGAGGATGAAAAGTGCGAGTCAACACAATCGAAAAGGTAAAAAACATTAAATCTGTTGATTCCAAACAAGCTAAATTTGTGAAACCTAGATTTGGAACACATATCTCTAAGAAAGTTGTTGAGTATAATGAAATTCCTATAGAACAGATGAACAAGTGCAAATCTAGGGGAAATCAAAGGAACTTTAATGGCTTAATATCAAACAAGTTAGGAAGTGAGTTTACATTTGTTAAAAATGCTTGTTATCAATGTGGTAGTTTTGAGCATTTGCAGAGATATTGTAAAAACTACCAACCACCTATTTGGAACCAATGGAAGAGGATCAATCATCAATTTTTTTTTAAAACAATCACACCCTCATCCTAACAGAAACATGGTTCCAAGAGCAGTGTTAATAAGAAATGGAACAACTAAATCAATCATCATTGCTGCACCAAAAGGATTTCCAACTGCTAGATCAAAAATTGATTTCACTACTAAGCAAAAAGTTTTCACTAGTAAGCAAAATATTACCACTGCTAAGGCAAAAGTAGTTTCCACTGTTGTGCCTAAGGTGTTAAGCGTCTGATGGTTGGAAGTTATTTTATCTTGTAAATGCCTCGACTTGCGGCAATGGAAACCAAAGACAAAGGTTTTAGATCATGTCGGTAGTGCATCAATGGACTTAAAGAAATTTGACTATGTTGATGCACAAGGCTGACCCAAGTCAGTATTGGCTTGGGTTCACAAAAGAAACTAATTTCTTTACTTTCATGTGCAGGGCAATCTATAAGAAGAACTAAAGGAAAAAGGTATATTTGATAGTGGTTGCTCTGGGCACATGACATGGGATGAGAGCAACCTTGAGGATTTTGAAGCATTTGATGGAGGATATGTTACTTTTGGTAATGATCCAAAGGGTGGAAAAATTGTTGGCAGAGGGACAATTAAGACAAGAAAGTTGGACTTTGAGATGGTACACAAAAGAATTCTGATGCAGAAACAAATCCTAAAGAAGCTGAATCTTCAAAAGAATTCTATTTAATTGAGAAGTGGAAACCTGGTTCTGTCTCTCCCATCATTGAAAAGAAGGGTCCCTCGGATGATGATGTTGTGGAAATTGTAGATCCAGGAAACATGGGAGATCATCATCAAGATAAGGAAGAGTTATCTCATGATAACTTAGTGTCAGTAGAAGAAATTTTGAAAAATAAGGGAGTTGCTGATAACACTGCTAAGCCAAGTGTTAACACTGCTAGTTCAAATGATATCCCTGCTGGTACAAGTTATACCACTGTTGAGTCCTTACCAACAAAATCAAATCGCAGTACTATCTTTGATAACATTGCTAATCCATTTGATAGTACTGCTGATTTGGAAATTGATCCAGACATGCCACCTTTGGAAGAAATTAATTCTGCTACAGATGATGAAGCCTTTGATGACTTTCTCAATGATGCTGATGTTTCTAATTTGGAGAGTGTCATTACCGAAAGTCCAGTTCCTACAACCAGAATCCATAAAGATCATCCCAAAGAGTTAATACTTGGCAACATAAATACCCCAGTGCAGACAACAAGTAAGACTCAAAACCTAAAAACCTTCACTGAACAAGGATTCTTTGCACAGTCTCTTCACAAAAGAAACAGTCATCTAGACTTGCGAAAAGAGATGACAATAGAAGAATGGGGTCTGTATGATATTGATATTAGGTCAAAGTTGCTGGTTGATATGTTCAAAAAGATGAAACAACAGAATGACTTTAAAGAAAATCATGCTAAGAAGAACAAGCCACCTACCAAACAAAATAAGAAGAATCAAATGATCAAATTCATCAAGCACATGGGTGATCAGAAGAATTTGAATTTGAAGAAATGTTCTTATGAAAGAGTTGAGGAGTTGTACAACACTTGCAAAAGAAGGATTGATGATTTCAGACCCGTGGATTCAGAAAAGGAAGTTGAGATGGTAAGAAAACAAAAGAGAGCTGGATCTGTTTTGGAGGAATCTAGTTCTAAAAGACAGAAGCTGGATGATGCAGAAAGATTGGATCACTTTGTTGTGGTTAATGAGCAAATGCCTAAAGATCCTGTCTCTGCTGAACCATTGAAGTCTAAATTCCCTCTTATAGATTGGCAAATTGTCTCAGTTAAAGGAAAAGATGTCATTGAGTTGACAAGATCAGATGGATACAAGAGTCAATATCTTTCTTTTGATTATCTTCTATTCTTTTTAACAAGAATAAATTTGGAGAAGTTATGGGAATTGGTGTCATTCAGATGTGGCAAGCTAGGACCCACAGGTACTATGGCTTTTTCTATATGGTCTGCTTTAAAGTGCCTTTTTGAGCCTAATCCAAGTGATAAGTTTTAGGAAGATTGCATGGTTCAAGATTGGGTACTATATGAATACTTGTGGAGTGCATCTTTGTAAAGCTTAGTGAGGAGAAACTCTATATGTTAGTGGATAGAGATTATCCACTTATGCGAGATAGTAGCTGAGACGGATGCTAGAAGTCAAGCTTAATTTATCTTGTTCAATCCAAAACATCCACCGATTCACCCACTTCGAGAAAGATTGAAAAGATTGCTAACTATGAAACTCCATTAGCAATCAAGGATAAGATTCATGGAAGAAAGAAGAGGATGGCTGATAGATCAAAAGCTGTGGATAAAGATTCTGAGTCTTAGACAGAGCATATAGAGACCGAAGAGGACATGGAAGTACACAAGGAAAGACTGATGGTTCTTACAAAGCTATCTAAAGAGAAGGAGCCAGAGGTTAGTAATGCAGTTCCTCTTGCAGTTCAACATTCATTTGTCTCTTACACATTTGAAGTTAAAGATGGAAGTGAAGGATGTTGGAAGTTTAAGAGAACCAATGGTGAGATTTATGGTTTTATTAAATTTTCACAAATGCTTAATAACATGGATAGAGATGAGTTGGTGAACATCTGGAAGCTGTACAAAGACAAATTTGGTGATGTGTGTCCAGATGATTATCATGAGAGGGTGATGTATTATAATTTGAAGATCTTGTTTGAACCCACTCAGGATGAACTAGAATGGAAAGGACTCTACAATGGCAAGGTTGCAAGATGGTTTCTGTATCAGTCTTGTGGAGTTCATGTGTTAACCATTCCACCAAAGGTTATTCATATGTTGGTAGAAAATGATTATCCTAAACTGAATGCTCATCCAGGATATTATTACTCAGATGTTACAGCCTGGCAGATTAAAGTTACAAAAACCCTTTGATGATCAAGCTTACAGGTTACTAAGGAAATATGAGAAGATACTTAATCCTGATAAGTGTTTGGAAGCATCCTCGAAGTAAGGTGTTCTGTGCTTTAAGAGGAAACTTGATGATTTTGGTAGTAAATATCAAGTTTAGGGGAGGATTGTTGGGTTTTTGGTTCTGCTAGAAGAATTATACTAAGTGTGTTATCACTGCTAGTGTAATAGTTACCACGGCTAGAAGGAATGTTACCACTGCTCAAGACAAAGTACTGCTAGTAGAAAAAGATTACCACGGCTAATGTTATTTACCACTGCTAGAAGTATTATGTCGGTTTAAGTGTTTGTATTATTCTAGAATGTCTTGAGTAGAAAGTTTTTTATTAGATAAATATAGAAAAGATATTTATCTTGTAGAATACGTATTGTATATTGTAAAGGACTCCTTAGCCTATAAAAGGAGGTCCTAGGTTAGAGTTAGATATACGTTTTGGAGATATCTAAAGTCGATCACTTCATGATGGGTTGATTGGGTTCTTCTTTTACGTGCACTTCATCGTATCCGAAATTTGCAATACTAACGATTGTCGTCTTTTCTTTTCTTTTTCTTTGCTAGTATTTGTGAAACATCAAAGCGGACGTTTTAAACATCTCATTAAATGGTTTCTTAAATGAGTAGTTCCATTGTTCTGGATCCGCTAAGTTTCTTTTGACAATGTGTGCAAACAACATAACATGCATCGGCTTTTCTGACCCTTTCAAAGTGGTTCCACACGACAGATGTCAACCTCTTTGGTTTCTTAGCCGAGGTTTCAGCTACTATTTCCATCACATAAGCTTAATGGAAACCTATTTAATTAATAGATATATTAGAATATGAAACAAATTTAAACAGTTCTGAAACTAAACCATTAATTTACATAAATACATAATAAGATAACAAGAAGAATCATAATCACAAACACTCTAAACTAACAATTGTGACCTCAAACCGCATTGATAATATTAAGCGCACATCCAAACACCCCCGCAGAGATTTAACTTTAACAATTAAGTGAATTACAAAGATGGAACACAAGGTTAACACATCATTTTGAAATTCAACGTCGAAACTAGCACGAGTAAAACGCAAAAAATTTACAATACAACAAGTACTCTAGTCAAGTTCCGAGAAAATATACTCCCAAAATTTCATTTCGGATTTTTTTATAGCTAAATCGTCACTTATAAACTTCCTGTGAAACGCCTGATTCTATACCAGCATACATCATTTTCAGATTCGGCGTCAAAACTAGCACGACTAAAACACAACATTTTTGAAGCATACCTAAATTGTTTGTTTTGAACCTGATATCAATTGCATAAACAGTAACTTTAATTTCATTTTTTACACAATTATCCTAATTATGAATCAAAACCACTAAATTAACGAAATTACATAACCTAACGGTAAAAAAAACTAAAATTCAACATCAGTAACATAAATAAGGTGAAAATATAAACGGGTGAAATACTAGAGATGACAAAATTTTAGGAAAATTTCGAACCTTATTACAGCGGGTTGGAAATTGAATTTGGATGATCCGGTTAGGGTTAGGGTTGGGGGAAAAGAAAGAGGATCTGGATATGATTCGGGTTATGGGTTTTGTTTGGTGGGGCCGAATGTTTGGGGATGGGTTTTGCGGTTGTGATTTGATGGGTATTGGATAGTGGATACTCTGTTTTGCCTAACTCTTTTTTATTTATTTTATATTCGTGGAGAATTTTTTGTTCATCCAATATGCTAGAAAAGTTATCTAAAAGTTATTTGTCTAATGGGATCAAATATATATTTTTTTTTAATAATAAATATTTAAATAAATATAGTAAAGTAAACTTTAAAGGAGGGCAAAAAGTTTTACCAAAAACATAAAACTCACTAAGTTATTTTCAAAAAGTTTTTACCACAATGGAGTAAACATTGTCAAACGAATTTGTAGAATAATAAAAAGCTATTAAATAGATGCTATGAGAAAGAAGAAAAAGCTAAAAATATCGTTAAAATCGAGTTTTTTCTAAAGTTTCTTTTACTATTAAAAATACTTGATGGAGGGTATTAGAGGGTGAGAAATATGAAAAGCAATTATTAATTGAGCAGTGCTACAACCACACAAGATTTGCAAAAAAAAATTCACACAAGAGCAGTGGCATGTGTTGATTGGTGTGAAAAGAGAGAGAGAAAATATATTCAAACACACCAATCAATACATGACACATCTCTTAATGGATTCTTTGTGAATCTTGAGTGGTTAACACTACTCTTATTAATTATGCTTGGTGGAGGTAAAGGAATGGAGCATTACCCTAGGTAATGACTCACCGCACTACAAATTGCGGGTTAAGGTATCCATTACCCTTTGCACTCCTTAGGGTGCGTTGGTATCCCGAATGGGAATCACGAATGAATTTTCATTCCAATCAAGGTGTTTGTTTAAGATTAGGGGCCCATCACTATGAGAATAAATGATATATTTATTCCATACTCCATATACATCAAGAGAGCTAGGTATGGATCTTTCATAGGTGAGAGACCCACCACTACTATCAAACTCATACCCATTGTTGGGTTTTTGGTTCTGCTAGAAGAATTATACTAAGTGTGTTATCGGTGCTAGTGTAATAGTTACCACGGCTAGAAGGAATGTTACCACTGTTCAAGACAAAGTATTGCTAGTAGAAGAAGATTACCACGGCTAATGTTATTTACCACTGCTAGAAGTATTATGTCGGTTTAAGTGTTTGTATTATTCTAGAATGTCTTGAGTAGAAAGTTTTGTATTAGATAAATATAGAAAAGATAATTATCTTATAGAATACGTATTGTATATTGTAAAGGACTCCTTAGCCTATAAAAGGAGGTCTTAGGTTAGAGTTAGATATACTTTTTGGAGATATCTAAAGTCGATCACTTCAAGGTTGTAAAACCCTAATACTGTCAAGAGTATTCGTATATTAATAAATATATTGAAGTGTTTAGTGTTACTACTGTTCTATTATTATTATTATTATTATTATTATTATTATTATTCTTAAGGTTAAACACTAGATTCCGCATAGTGTTTAATATATTGTGTTTGTTAAAGTCAGCTTCTATACTAGATCGTTTGCTTAACTAGGATCAACAAGTGGTATCAGAGCTTGTGATCTAGAAGCTGTAATCAAGAAGAAGTTGTGTTTGATTCATATCTGTTCTTATTCAATCATTCAAGATGAGTGACGAAACTCACATGGTTACTGCCTCTAAGGTGCCTATGCTGAAGCAGGGAGAGTATGAGATATGGAAGATGAGGAGGATGCAATACATTCGCATGATTGACTACAACATGTGGGATGTCATTGTAAAGAGTGATACTCTACCAAAGATTGGTACTGATGGTAAAGAAATCACCATTGTGGCTGAAACTGATAAAACTCAAAGGAAGCTGGAGATCAAGGCTCATAGTATTCTCAATATCGGAATACCCAATGAGTATTCATTGGACTTTCAAGGATATGAGACTGCCAAGGAGTTGATGGATGCTATTGAACAAATATTTGGTGGTAATAATGCTACCAGAAAATCAAGGAAGAACATGCTTAAGCATCAATTTGAAAACTTCTCTGCTACCAGTGGAGAAAGTCTTGATGGAACTTACAACAGACTTCAGAAGCTCATCAGTCACTTGAAATTACTTGATTATAAAGTTCCTCAAGAAGATATAAACCACAAGTTTGTTCGAAGCTTGGCACCAGAATGGGCAATGCACACAGTTGTTTGGAGAAACAAAGATGATTTTGACAAGCAGACCTTGGATGATCTCTATAACAACTTAAAGGTCTATGAGTCTGAGATGAATGTAGCTAATTTATCCTCTACTACTCAGAACTTGGCTTTTGTGTCTACCAACAACAAGAGTTCTCAGGAAACTACCACTACTACTTATGAAGTTTCCACTGCTAACTCTAATGTTTCCACTGCTAGTGATAACATTAGTGATGGTGCTATTTGTGCTTTTCTATCTGATCTCACAACCAATACTTTAGTGTTGAACCAGGATTTGGATCACATTGATCCTGTTGATCTTGAAGAAATTGATCTTAAGTGGCAGATGGCTATGCTCACCTTGAAGGCTAGGAGATTTTGAGGAGAGTGGTAGAGATCAAATACGATGGTCAAAACAAAGTCGGGTTTGATAAGAGCAAGATGGAGTGTTACAACTGTAAAGGAAGGGCACTTTGCAAGGAAGTGTAAGGCTCCAAGAGGAATGGTGACAATTTCAAGAAGGCAATCGAAGAACAAAAGCCTTCTTTAGCATTGGTGGCTCAAGATGCAATTGGTGACTATGATTGGGTGACCAGTTGAAGAAGGACCTAATCTTCGCTTTTCTTGCAAGTGAAGCTTCAAAGTACAAAACTTTACTCTCATGGCATATGCTTCATCATCATCTGGTTACGATTCGAGGTATCCAATAGTTTAAATAGTTACATTTGATCTTTTAAATCTTGCCGGGATACTTTAGAAGCTCTTAAAGATGTGAATGAGAGTCTTAGAAAAGAAGTTGAACATCTTGAAATGGATAACTTAGGTTATAGAGTTGGACTTAAAAATGTAGAAGAAAAACTTGAGTTTAGTAAAAAGTGTGAGTTTGAATATGTTGATAAGATTAACATTCTAGGTGGTGAAGTTGATATTAGAGATAGAAATCAATGTACTTAGCGAAACTTGAAAAAGCTAAAAAGTAAAACAAGAAGCCCTAGATGAAAAGAGAAACATGTAGTTAGGGTTGAGAAACAAAAATATGCTTCGAGTTAGTGCATAAGTCAATTGAAAGTCACTTAATGAAAAGGGTTACGGCTTAGGTGCTGTGTAGCACCTCCCATGAAAAGTGCTTTTGCACCACAGGCCGAGTTGTCATTCAAGAGTGAGTTTAGTTTTAACAAACACGTAGGTGAAAATAGTGTGTCTAAGTCACCTAAGGTAGTTGATGAGAGGTCATCGATGCACCAATCATTGAAGATTGGGTGTCGAAAGTGAGGATGAAAAGTCCGAGTCAACACAATGCGAAAGGTAGAAAACATTAAATCTGTTGATTCAAAACAAGCTAAATTTGTGAAACCTTGATTTGGAACACATATCTCTAAGAAAGTTGTTGAGTATAATGAAATTCCTAGAGAACGAGATGAACAAGTACAAATCTAGGGGAAATCAAAGAAACTTTAATGGCTTAATCTCAAACAAGTTAGGAAGTGAGTTTCGTTTGTTAAAAGGCTTGTTATCAATGTGGTAGTTTTGAGCATTTGCGAGAGATATTGTAAAACTACCAACCACCTATTTGGAACCAATGGAAGAGGATCAATCATCAAAATTTTTAAAACAATCACACCTCATCCTAATGAAACATGATTCCAAGAACAGTGTTAATGAGAAATGGAACAACTAAATCAATCATCATTCTTTTGCACCAAAAGGATTTCCAATTGCTAGATCAAAATTGATTTCACTACTAAGCAAAAAGTTTTCACCGGTAAGCAAAATATTACCACTGCTAAGGCAAAGTAGTTTCCTTGTTGTGCCTAAGGTGTTAAGCGATCTGATGGTTGGAAGTTATTTTTATCTTTGTAAAGGCCTCAACTTGTCGGCAATGGAAACCAAAGACAAAGGTTTTATATCATGTTAGTAGTGCATCAATGGACTTAAAGAAATTTGACTATGTTGTTGCACAAGGCAGACCCAAGTCAGTATTGGCTTGGGTTCACAAAAGAAACTAATTTCTTTACTTTCATGTGCAGGGCAATCTACAGGAAGAGTTAAAGGAAAAAGTTATATTTGATAGTGGTTGCTCTGGGCACATGACATGAGATGAGAGCAACCTTGAGGATTTTGAAGCATTTGATGGAGGATATGTTACTTTTGGTAATGATCCAAAGGGTGGAAAAATTGTTGGCAGAAGGACAATTAAGATAGGAAAGTTGGACTTTGAGAAGGTACACAAAAGAATTCTGATGCAGGAACAAATCCTAAAGAAGCTGAATCTTCAAAAGAATTCTATTTGATTGAGAAGTGGAAACCTGGTTCTGTCTCTCCCATCATTGAAAAGAAGGGTCCCTCGGATGATGATGTTGTGGAAATTGTAGATCCAGGGAACATGGGAGATCATCATCAAGATAAGGAAGAGTTATCTCATGATAACTTAGTGTCAGTAGAAGAAATTTTGAAAAATAAGGGAGTTCTTGATAACATTTGCTAAGCCAAGTGTTAACACCGCTAGTTGAAAATGATATCCTCGCCGCACAAGTTATATGATAACATCAAATAGTCCCGATTATTAAGTGTCAATTTCCCGTTAATGCTTGTTATTTATATCATTTATATGGATTTACGCTTGTTTTCCATTGTTTTACACTTCGGGTAAATTGCGAGAATTGGAGCTAAAGAGACGCGAAATGGAAACATTACTAAGATTTATCACGGTATGCCTATTTTGAAGAGGTTATGGCATAACTCATCTCTCACATTCGTAGTAACCATTGCGTGACCCAAGTCCAACTCATCAAGAGGTTACGGCGTAACTCCTTCCAAAGATTATGACGTAACTCCATTAGGTCAAAAGAGGTTCCACGCGGATACTTACGCCGTAACTCTGCATCACTTGCTACATAACCATGATTATTGAAGACTACGGCGTAACCACTTATAAGGTTACCGTAACTAGCGTATCTAGTGCATTTACGGAGGTTACTCGTAACTCATCTTTAGGTTACGCCGTAACGCAAAACACAGCCTATAAATACCCACAATTCCAAAGATTTCTAATCATTCCATTCCACACACAATACTAGAACGTGGGAAAATACTCAAGGAAGGTCTAGGGAAGCATACTGAGTCTGTTTCCAAGGGAGAAGTCACACCATTACGATAAGCTTTAGCGTTTATTATTTCTTTTACTTTCAATTCATGTATTTCGTACCTTTGAATATTGAATTGATGTGCATGTTTAATATGAGGCTAAGCACCCTTTGGTGCTAGCCTAGTTATGATTCCTTAAATGTTTTGTTTGCGTTTACCTTTACTTCCGTACAATTATTTCTAAGTGTATGCATGCATAGTTCTTTGGTAGTCACCCCGGTTCGGTAGTTTTGAATGGCGGTGAGGCCAATTGCCTAGGAGATATGACCAACCGACCCTAGGTGAGCGGATCGAGACGGAAGGGTAAGATATGACCAACCGACGACCCTTTCTACTTGTGTGATTTGACCAACCGATCACTATCGTTTGGATGAACTTAAGAATTGGGGGGTGTAGTGTCTAAGTTCCTAACGGCCGGGCACTCACTATTTAGAATCTAGCATGTAGCGGTACTTAATGACTCGGCTTAGGGGACCGGAACAACAAGACTTATGACGGTGCTACTGATTTCTCTGTGGTGGCATCTTTGCCGATAGGTTAGGCGAATTGACCAAATGTCATCCTCTTGAATTTGACCCCACCAAGTAATTGGAAGTAGGTAGACATAGACATAACTAGTTAGGAGGATTGACTAGGTTAGCACCACTATTCCTCTATTGATTTCCTTTCTACCATTTAATTGCTTTTATATTCGCATTCGTAGTTTAATTAATTAAAACCATATCAAACCATTTATATTACGTGACAATTAGACTTAGTAATTATCCGACACACATAGCTCTTGGGACGACCTCGGCTTTACCATTTACTACACTACACATGACCGGTACTCGCCTGTTAGTGCATTAGGGTAGACCATAGGTATAGCGAGACACTATAAATATTAAGACCGATCGGTAAAACACGCATCAAGTTTTTGGCGCCACTTGGGAGCTATATTAGGATTAATATTAAGTCTTTCATTTCATATTTAAACTTTTCTCACAATCATATTTCAAGTTTTCGGTACCATGGAAGTGGTTAACATCGATGACCTCACTCTTGAGGAATACTTGGCGTTGACTAGAGTCGATCAAGGGCCGGGTCTCGTAAGACCGCAATCGGAGCGGATTTTCGTTTCGAGATTAAAGACCAATTTATGAGGGAGCTTCGCTAACCCTTTTCGGAAACAGGACGAAGACGCATATGAGCACGTTGAAAATGTCCTATACATCGCTAGCCTTTTCAACATTCCGGGCGTGTCTCATGATCTTTGTTATGCTCGGGGTCTTCCTATGACTCTAATCGGGCAGCTAGAAGATGGATCGAAGATTGCCGCGGGCGCTTAATACTTGGGCACTACTTAAGAAACACTTTATCCAAAGATATTGCCCACCATCAAAGATTTCTAATCAACTCTTGGAGATCCACAATTTCAAACAAGAAGACGACAAAACTCTGTATCAAGCTTGGGACAGATACAACGATCTTCTTTACAAGTGTCCTACCAATGATCTTAATAACCAGCAGAAGGTCAATATTTTCTACAAAGGAATAAATGTAACTACGAGACAGATGTTGGATTATCAAGGACCTATCCCAAATATGACTCCTACTACGGCAATTGAAGCCATTCAAAAAATGGCGGACCATTCTCAAAAATGGCACGACGGTGGAAGTAAAAGAAACCAAGGTGGAAATTTCGACGGAATTGCAGCAATCGCTAGTAAAATTGAAAGCCTCAGTCGAGATATGCTAAAAGTCAGGGAAACTGTTCATGCCATTCAAGTGGGATGTGAAAGTTGTGGAGGAGGACACCTTACGAAAAATTGTCCTCATATGGATGAAGAGGAATTCAAGAAGCTAAGTATGGAGAAAATCGACCCTTTTACGGTGACAATCGAAATGGGTATCATAGTATTTACAACCGTGGGCCTTATGGAGAAAGAAAGCCCAGGTCTTGAAGAAACAATTACTAAATTTGGAAAATTCACCCAAAAACAAAAGGAGCAAGATGAATGGTTGAAGGAATTCCAGAAAACAACGATAGAAACATTTCTAAACACGAATCCACTCTTAAAACCTTGAATCCATGGTGATAAAGCTCAACAAAAAAGTAAGAAGGAATAACGATAAACTGAAGGATCTAAACCAGCTATGGAATGTAAGGTAATTTTCTCGGATAATAACTCAAAGCTCGGGCCGGTGATGCGAGTTTAGAGGACGATTCCATCATCAGATCGATTACGCCGTAACATACCTAATGAGTTACGGCGTAACACGTGTTTGACAGCGACAAAAAGGAGTTGTGATGAATACTGAGGAATACGACTCTAATGAATTACGCCGTAACCAAGAATCTCAGTTACGGAGTAACTGGAATATATGGGCAGAAAAATTCCTCGACTTAGACGAATCTGAAAAACTCGAGGAACTCTCCCTTGATGATGAAGAAGAGCCACTTATCACTCACTGGTGTACTCCTATCGCTATTACTGATAAAGAATCCACAAGGGCATGGCCTACATGCAGCCCTTTCCATGAATATTGCAATGGAGGAGACAATGAAAGAGTGGAGGAATGGACATGCCCTCATGAGCGTAAAAGACACGGGATAAAACTCGGTAATTTAGCCTTTAAAGATTGGTACGCAATTCAATTTGGGAATGCCAAGATCAATCCAAATCTTCTTATGAAGCTAAAAGTTGATTACGCAAAGCACATTCAAACAGACGAGACTAATAAAGATATACTCTGTACGGAAGAGCATGTAAATGAAACTGAACTACGCAGTCATTGGTGCGAAAGTAAAATCCCAGGAAATTTTCGGGCATCATGCAACCCGTATAACGATATGTGTGATGGTGGAGGCAACTCGGAAGATTAGGAAAGATGAGTTCTTTTGGTCCTCAACCAATGACAAGGAGAGAACGAGTTTACCTTGGATAGACAACACAGGATTTGATAGTTGGGTAAAAATTAAGTATGGGCATGTGGATGCATTAACAAAAGATAAGATTTGGAAGGAATACATGGATCAAGAAAATTCTAACGACAAAAGTAGCAATAATACGAATAAAACAATAATTGACGTGGACATTGAGCGGGTGAGTAATGATAAAGAAGAATGCAAGTGCGTTCTAGTGGAGAATTTACTCGATGAAGAATGGTTCAAGGGTACTGATTTTGATGACGATGATATCAAAGGGATGTTAGATTACCTTGAGTTGCAAGGAAATGAAGAGTTCACTGATCCCGATGACGAAGCTTACGAGCAAAGAAGGTGCAAGCTCACGGGATACCCTACAAAAGACCACCCCTATTATAGTAGAAAATATGAATTCACTCGCTACCACCTAGGTCCGGAGGAGAAATTCAGAAAGTCAAAAGATCGAAACCATTGAGTACTTCCTGGATGCCTCTAATGTTGCATAGATGAGGCACAATTTGATGAAGGATATCAAGAAGTGGGACAAGATCAAAGACCCCATAGAGCCCCATGGCTCTGAGTCTAACAAAGACTCGTTAATAAATAAAGTGCTCTTTAGGAGACAACCCAATTATCCCTTCTCGTTGTTTTTATTTCCTTTCGATTGGGTTTTGTGTTTCTAACATTTTGCATGAGACAATGAAGTAATTCTGCTGCTTCTTTGATCCGAATAGTTACTGCGTAACTCATCTCGATGGTTACGCCATAATCAACATTTTAGCAGCAGGATTCTTGATGCATTACCAACTCTGCGTAATACCATCTCCATGGTTACGCTGTAACCATTCGCTTCTCGGCTCATTCCAGGTTTTGCAAGTTACGGCGTAACTTATTATTGGAGTTACGACGTAACTCTCCTCTTTAATTCTTTTTAAACACAAGAACCTTGTATTAGTTTTAAAATGAACTTTGTGGGTGTGTTCTGTAAACCCTCACGAGACTTCACTCGTCCACTTGGGACACCAAGTGGTTTAAAACTTGTTGCATTAGCTAAATGCAACCGTGATTCCTACGAAAGTGAGTTAGGTTTGTTTTCATTTCATTTTTTCTTTTTAGAATTATGCTTGTCG
The DNA here is from genome assembly GCA_022545495.1 of Chrysanthemum lavandulifolium. Lineage (NCBI taxonomy): Eukaryota > Viridiplantae > Streptophyta > Magnoliopsida > Asterales > Asteraceae > Chrysanthemum > Chrysanthemum lavandulifolium. Next base: position 239,132,847 of record CM040243.1, on the reverse strand, counting down.
GTATTGTGATTTCGGGATTGAAGTTTGCTCATGGCGCTTTAACGAAGGCACGATCCTTTCTCGTAGGCCTTCTTCTTTTTGGAGCAAATTTCGGGGAAGTTCTCGCTCTAATTCTACCTTTCTTTTCACCTTTATTTTAATGCCTAGTACAAAAGGGACTTTGTACAATTCAAGTGCGGGGACGAGAGTAGAATTATATCTTGAACTTTATTTACGCACTCATTTTTCTAGTTTATTTTGAAAAATTATGCCATTTTTTATATTTTGACATGTTTTCCGAACCTAACTAGATTAGACCTTAGCCGAGCACATACAACCCTTGATATTACATGGTGAGATTAGCCTTATCCGTTTCCTATATTTTACCCCAAATCCATCAAATTATGAGTGTGCTGGTAGCTTGTAAACTTTAGAACTTGGCCTTTGCATCATTTCGAGACCATAGGCGAGGTATGTTGAGTTAGCTCGATGTATTTGGACTTTTCGGTTTAGAAGGCGTTATTATAGGATTATCACCCAAACGACCTACCATTGTGAGTCTATTGATTAGTCATCTCGACTTTTCGACCCCATGTGAAACCCTTTTGTTGCACTCCCTTTAGTGCAAGATACCCTAGATACACCCTTCCGAGCCATTCCTTTCATATTGTCACCCCAATATATTGTTTCATTACACCTTACACCTTAGCCTACCACCGTAGTCTTTATTTGTAATTGGAAGTCATCATTTGCCTAAGCTCAAGGTTCGAGTAGAAAGGTTTGGAAATCACGCTTTCATCGACAACAATTATGAAGATCATTGAAGACCCCCCGAATTCCCATTGTTCATCTCAAGTGGGGGGATGTTATGTTATCATGTATGTTCAAAAAAAAAAAAAAAGTTGATTCAGTTATGATTTTGTAAAGTGCAATGTTATAAGCACTATAGTATGAGCTTTATTGTTTAGTATCGAGGAGGCCACCTCGGTCACATTTGAAGATTGAAGTTGGAGTAATACCAACTGAAGAAGAAAAGGTAGTGTGCCCATCACGACGTCCTCTAATGACACATCTACCTTACATTTCATGATCCGGTCTCTAGACTTCTAAACTTGAACTTTGGGCGGACGGTAAGTGGTGATGACTTGTTATAGATATAGACTACCTGCTTGTTTTTCATTTTACACCAATTATACATCCCATGTCTTATCCTACCCTTTAGTCATGAAGCGTGTCTAGGTGATGCAGCGAGCAATCTTTGGTGTCTTGGCCATGGATTTGGTCATGTATCATTGATTTTGTCCACTTCGCCGTGACATGTTAGTAATGACGAGTCACCCCTTAACCTTTGTCGTGTCTACCCATATTGCCTTGAGAATTGTTTAGCCCTTAACTCCGATGGTGGAGATTTGTGTAACCGCCAAGCTTATGATAGAATACATGCTATGGTATGCAATTGGTGATCACCCGAAATTGACACTTAGAATAGTTGAGAGATTTGAGTGTTTGTTCCCTTTCGCGAGGTGTTCGGCTTTGTTTTATTCTAGCATAAGGGATTTGTAAACTCATATTTTCCGGTTATGGGAGATATCTTTTAGGAATCTATCTAATAAGGTCTACTTGAGGGCAAGTAGAGTTCAGTGGGGGATATTTGATAACATCAAATAGTCCCGATTATTAAGTGTCAATTTCCGTTAATGCTCGTTATTTATATCATTTATATGGATTTACGCTTGTTTTCCATTGTTTTACACTTCGGGTAAATTGCGAGCATTGGAGCTAAAGAGGCGCGAAATGGAAACATTACTAAGGATTTATCACGGTATGCCTATTTTGAAGAGGTTACGGCGTAACTCATCTCTCACATTACGCCGTAACCATTGCGTGACCTCAAGTCCAACTCATCAAGAGGTTCTGGCGTAACTCCTTCCAAAGATTACGACGTAACTCCATTAGGTCAAAAGAGGTTCCACGCCGGATACTTACGCCGTAACGATCGCATCACTTGCGGCGTAACCGTGATTATTGAAGACTACGGGCGTAACCACTTATAAGGTTACGCCGTAACTAGCGATCTAGTGCATTTACGGAGGTTCTGGCAGAACTCATCTTTTAGTTACGCCGTAATCCGGACTGGCCTATAAATAACCACAATTCCAAAGATTTCTAATCATTCCATTCTACACACAATACTACGAGCGTGGGAAAATACTCAAGGAAGGTCTAGGGAAGCATACGGAGTTGTTTCCAAGGAGAAGTCACACCATTACGATAAGCTTTAGCGTTTATTATTTCTTTACTTTTAATTCATGTATTTCGTACCTTTGAATATTGAATTGATGTGCATGATTAATATGAGCTGCTAAGCACCCTTTGGTGCTAGCCTAGTTATGATTCATTAAATGTTTTGTTTGCGTTTACCTTTACTTCCGTACAATTATTTCTAAGTGTATGCATGCATAGTTCTTTGGTAGTCACCCCGGTTCGGTAGTTTTGAATGGCGGTGAGGCCAATTGCCTAGGATATATGACCAACCGACCCTAGGTGAGCGGATCGAGACGGGAAGGGTAAGATATGACCAACCGACGACCCTTTCTACTTGTGCGATTTGACCAACCGATCACCCATCGTTTGGATGAACTTAAGAATTGGGGGGTGTAGTGTCTAAGTTCCTAACGGCCGGCACTCACTATTTAGAATCTAGCATGTAGCGGTACTTAATGACTCGACTTGGGGACCGGAAAAACAGGACTTATGACGGTGCTTTGATTTCTCCCGTGGTGGCATCTTTCTTGATAGGTTAGGCGAATTGACCAAATGTTGTCCTCTCGAATTTGACCCCACCAAGTAATTGGAAGTAGGTGAGCGTAGACATAACTAGTTAGGAGGATTGACTAGGTTAGCACCACTATTCCTCTATTGATTTCCTTTCTACCATTTAATTGCTTTTATATTCTGCATTCGTAGTTTAATTAATTAAAACCATATCAAACCATTTATATTCTGTGACTATGTTGATGCACAAGGCAGACCCAAGTCAGTATTGGCTTGGGTTCACAAAAGAAACTAATTTCTTTACTTTCATGTGCAAGGCAATCTACAGGAAGAGCTAAAGGAAAAAGGTATATTTGATAGTGGTTGCTCTGGGCACATGACATGGGATGAGAGCAACCTTGAGGATTTTGAAGCATTTGATGGAGGATATGTTACTTTTGGTAATGATCCAAAGGGTGGAAAAATTGTTGGCGGAGGACAATTAAGATGTGAAAGTTGGACTTTGAGAAGGTACACAAAAGAATTCTGATGCAGGAACAAATCCTAAAGAAGCTGAATCTTCAAAAGAATTCTATTTGATTGAGAAGTGGAAACCTGGTTCTGTCTCTCTCATCATTGAAAAGAAGGGTCCCTCGGATGATGATGTTGTGGAAATTGTAGATCCAGGGAACATGGGAGATCATCATCAAGATAAGGAAGAGTTATCTCATGATAACTCAGTGTCAGTAGAAGAAATTTTGAAAAATAAGGGAGTTGCTGATAACACTGCTAAGCCAAGTGTTAACACTGCTAGTTCAAATGATATCCCTGCTGGCACAAGTTATACCACTGCTGAGTCCTTACCAACAAAATGAAATCGCAGTACTATCTTTGATAACATTGCTAATCCATTTGATAGTACTGCTGATTTGGAAATTGATCCAGACATGCCACCTTTGGAAGAAATTGATTCTCCTACAGATGATGAAGCCTTTGATGACTTTCTCAATGATGCTGATGTTTCTAATTTGGAGAGTGTCATTACAGAAAGTCCAGCTCCTACAACCAGAATCCATAAAGATCATCCCAAAGAGTTAATACTTGGCAACATAAATACCCCAGTGCAGACAACAAGTAAGACTCAAAACCTAAAAACCTTCACTGAACAAGGATTCTTTGCACAGTCTCTTCATAAAAGAAACAGTCATCTAGACTTGCAAAAGAGATGACAATAGAAGAATGGGTGTATGATATTGATACAAGGTCAAAGTCATTTTGAGATGTTCAAAAGATGAAACAATGAATGACTTTAAAGAATATCATGCTAAGAAGAACAAGCCACCTACCAAACAACGTAAGAAGAATCAAATGATCAAATTCATCAAACATGGGTGATCGGAAAATTTGAATTTGAAAAATGTTCTTATTGATGATGTGTAAATACTCATCATTTTTGGTCAAAATGCATTTAAAATCGAATGCATCAAAATGAAAATATTCCAAAATTGTATTTTATATGTTTCGGATGCAAAATGTTTAAAATCGATGAAAAACGAGCTAAGTTTGCATAATTGGCGCTTTGGTCCCGACTTTCAAATATTTGAAATAGTCCATGAGCACTTATTTTAAAGAAAAGTCACCAAAGGTCCTTTTGAAATCATAAGTTGTCATAATTAGTCCTTTGGTGAAAAATTTCAAAAGTTTTGAGAATTTACAAGTTTGGTCCTTCAAGTTTCAAAATTGGCAAAATAGTCCTTGGAAGTTTAAAATATCTTTAATGGTCCTTGTACTATTGAAACTTGTCATAATTGGTCCCTTGGAATAACTTTGAAAATTTGGCGCTTTGGTCCTCAAATATCGAAATGCAAGTTTGGTCCTTGTATTAATACCAAACCAAACCCATTGACCAACTGGCCCAAGCCCATTGCCCAACTTGACCCTTGAACCCCTTTGAACCTGAACCCCCGTCTATTATAAAACCCACCAAACTTGGTTTGACTCAATCCAACCTCGCCACGGGTTTCCTCTTCCTCATCATCACCTACACCCCGCAACATTTCCCTCCTCCATCATCATCACACCCACCTTATTCCTACCCTCCAAACACCCCAAGCCAAATGCATTAAATGCTCCTTTCCTCGTCCAAGCTATCGAACCAACCGACAAATACCATTTTGGCGCCAAAATGCCATCAATGGCTAAAATGGGCTCTACTAATCCAATGGCTCAAATTATAGTGGGATTTGCTCAGATGAGAGAGTGCTTTTGCTATAAAAGGAGGAAGAAGAGAGAGTGGTGAGAGTAGTTTTTATTTTTCTAAAATTTCATGTATGTCGAATTTTCTATAATGTTCTAATTTACTTTCAAAGCTTGTAATATTTCCTTTCCTGTAATAAACTAAGAGTATTTAAGTAACTTTTAAATAATTTGAAGTGTTGATTCAAAAATTGTTATTGTTCCTGTGTTTTTTACATGTTCAGTTAAGAGTCAAAATCAATTATGCTGAATACAGGCTTCAAATAGCCTTTTTAGACATCATTTGAGCTTATTACGCTTTCCATAGTCATAGTAAGTTCAATTTCGCTTTTAAGCAATATATCATATTGGTCAACAAAAGTCAAACTGAAGCTCATTTGGAAATGGTTATGATATTGGATTGATGTTGAGCTTGGATTGGGTTGGAATAGCTTATGTTAGTATAGTTATGGTTCGTATAAGTCATAATAAGTCGGATAACATGTAAGTACTTATTCTATTTCAATATCTAGTATAGTTTACAAAACTGCTGAGTTTGAATCGTGGTTAGGATTAGCTTTTATCCTTCATAGTCGTCGTTGTTAGACTACATTGATTCGGCTGAAATTAGTTAAAGCTAATTCAAGAGATAATAGTTAAATTGCAAGACAGTTTTGATAAGGGTGTTTGCATATGTATAGTAACATTGAGTTAGAGGATTAGAAATTGGTTAAAATCCGTTGCTTGAGTCTAATGTAGGTTAATTACAACCATTTAAGTCATCACTTGTCACAAAAACTCACTCAAAGTCAAAATCACCATAAACTGTTTCTAAATTCATAATCATGGAATTTTTATAGATCAAAAGCTTGTTTTATGATTAGATAATGTTAGAGTAGCCTAATATAACTTCTATTTAGCCTATAACATCATAATCAGTTCATAAATTGGTCTCAAATCTCACTTTAGTCAAACTTTGTAAACTCACAAAAGTCAAAAGTTGCAAAACTGCTTTTCACCCAACCTAAGTGGATTTTTAGAGGATTCATTTCGGTTCAAAGCTTTTGTAATTTTGGGATTTTCAACCTCGTTGGTCTAGTTTTGATAAATGATTTTGGAGAATTTTGAAATTTTCCTTAAGCTCTAAATAAGTCGCTCAATAAGCCTCATATGCCCCGTGACAGGGCATAGTCACCAAAGCGCTTTCTCACCACTTGCAGAGCTTGTCAAGAGCTCATTTGAGCTCATCTCGTGCCCGCTTTTGGTCCATAGGTTCTTTGCTAGGTCTAGTTTAGGATCCCACATCCGGTTTTGAGTTTCAGTTTATTTGAGTGGCTTATTTTCAAGCTACAAATTAGTAGCTCTGAACATGTTTTGAACCAAGCTTATTAGGATTTGGACTTTGATAATTTGCTTACAAGCTAGGATTCTAAGCTCTCATTTAGCTGCTTTAAGTTGATTTCAATGAGTTTTAGCTTAGTTCATGCCCTGGTAGCTTCTGGTTCACTGTAGCAGCTTTTTGCTTAATTTAGGTGCTTATTACTTAAGCAGTTTCACTGCAGCTTCATAATCCTTCACATAAGCTATTGTTTTTATATTTTTCATAGATTTAGAATATTATTTTAGACTTTTCCTGAATTTTTCAGATTTTTCTAGTTCTGTTTGCTATTTTTCTTTATTTTAATCAGTTTTTAGTACTTTTTAATTAGCCTTTATTGCAATTAAATCAGAAAAGCTTCAAAAAAATAATTTTTCAATTTTCCTAGGTTAAGATAAATATAAAAAGTCAAAAAATATTTTTCCAGATTTTTCTTAGTTAAATTTGTAATTTTAGCAATTTAATTAGTTTTAAATAGTTTTAATTCATAGAAAATAGAAAATAATCGAAAAATACAAAATCAGTTTTGAAAATTCTCTTTAGTTATTTTAGATTTTTCTAAGTCATAATTTCACTTTTCTAGCTATATTTCATATTTTCTTATATTTTAGGGTATTATTAAATAGGTAAAATAGTTTTTAATTAATAATAATTAAATAAATAGTCATAAAATAATTTTCTTTTTCTCAAAATTTTCTCTTATTATTAGGTTTGTAAAATTTCATTTTTATATTTTTAGGATTAATACTGTTTCAATTTCATTTTCTTTTGTAACGTAGTTTTTAATTTAAATTTATAAAAGAAAAATCAAGAAAATCAAATTTTAAAAATAGTGATAGCGTTTATTTAATATAATTTAGATTTTTAATTTTCTCGATATTTCCTTTGTCATTTAGTATTATCATTAAATCCATTCCTGCTCATATTACCCGATCACTATATCGCTTAGATTCAATCACACACGTTGGGACTTAACGACTGGGAAACACTAAACTCTCTCGACTCAATTGCATTGGTTCTAGACTCGTTTAATTTTATTACGGTTGACCATTCACAAGTGGTTAACTTGTGTGATAAACCCGACCGTTTGGGAGCCAATCAAATTTTACGCCACGGGAGTCTGTGCTAATTATCTTACGCTTAGCAGATTAGTGATTTGAATATTCACTCCTTGTTCATACCATCTATATATATCTATATTTTCTTATAAAAATCCAAAAATCCAAAAACATCTTAAAACGTATAAAACACAAAAATATTTTTCTTTTGTTTCTATATATATAAAAGATAAAAATACAAAAAGATTTGTCGTTTTCTTTGTTTAATAATAACAACATAAAAAATTACCATCGAGAACCAAGACAGAGTACTACCTAACTGGGGGTACGACCATAATAAGTTCCCGAACCAAAGATTAAAACTTGCCTTTGTGTCCTTGTGAGTGGTGTACCTTTTTCAAAGAAGCCATTCATCTTGTGATTATTGGTTTAAGTTCACTGTCGTTTTGCCTCGATATTGTTTTAATTGGATTTGTTGTTATATCTACTTTTCAAAACCATAAAACTCAAAAAGATTCTTCTTTCCCCATTTTCATAATTCCCTTCCTTAACTCTGAGATTTCTTAGAGTTAACTCTAGTGTATGCGCACTCGCTCTTCTAGGTCTGTGAGCCCATTTCGTGAGCTTGTCAGGATTCCAAGAAGGCGTGTCGTCAGAGACGCTCGCCCCATCACCGGATCCGAGATCCGGATCGCTCACACTACTCCGCTATCATGGCGGAAGAACGCCCTATGTGTGAGCTTCTCCGTGCACCCATCGATGGGTATGGAGATGTTATTGTTATCCCACCATTGTGGTGAAAATTTTGAACTCAAAACCGGTTACTAAATCTTGTAACCTCAAGTCAATTCTATGGTTTTGAGAGGATGGTCCTCATGCTCATATTCGATGGTTTAACAAGATTGCATCTACCATCAAATACAAGAATGTCCCTACAGATGTCATCAAGCTTCTTCTGCTCCCATTTTCCTCGAGGACAAGCCCGGATTTGGCTTGAAAACAACCCCTCAATCGATCGAAACATGGGAAGACCGTGAAGAAATTTGTGAACTAATTCTATCCACCTTCTAAAACCACGAGTCTTAAAACGAAATCATCAAATTCACACAAAAGTTTGATGAATCCTTCATGAATCGTGGGATCGTTTTAAGGAGTTGCTCCACAAATGTCCTCACCACGGTTTCTCCGAGTTGATGCAACTCGATACTTTCTATAATGGAGTGAGTCAACTGATCAAGATTCTCTCAATTCCTCCACCGGAGGAAATTTCTTGAGCAAAACCGTAAAAGAAGCTTTAGCGATCATTGAAAACAAGTCTAAAGTCCGCACCGCACGAAGCAAACCGGTTGTTTCCCAAGTCGTTGTTGGTCCTTCTATTTATCGCTCGTGAGTCAATCTAGCACCGATGCTAAGATTGACAAACTCACTAAGCAATTCAAGCTTTGGTTCTTCCAACCAAAAGAAAGTTTTTTCCACAAACTTCACCTCCTCACCAAGTTAAGAAAGTGGAAGTATGTGTTACTTGCGGTGGCCCCATGCCTATTACAATCTGTATGGCCACCGATGGTAACCCTTTGAAGCAAACGCGGGGGGATTTCTAATTCAGAGGCAACCAATACCGTGCTCCTATGGACCCGAACCACCGCCCTAACCACTACCTCGACCACCCGGTTTCAACCAAAACCAAAACCGTAATCAAAATCGAATAGAACGAACCAAGGTTTTCAAAACCAAGGTAATTTTAGTCAAAATAACGGTTTTCAAAATCAAAGTCAAAACTTCCAACACCAAGGAAATTTTAATAGAAACCAAGGTCGTGGAAATTTCAACCTGTGGTATTTTCATGGCAATAATCAAGGAAATTTCCAAAATCAAGGCCCTAATCCAAACAATAGAGGCCGAATTTTCCTACACAAAATCAAGCCATTGTTCCAACCGACCATCATCCGATGAGTTGTTGAAGCAATTCATGAAATCCCAAGAGGAAATGAATAGGTTGTTGGTTAGCCGATTTCGACATTAAGAAGTCTTTAAATGATCGACCCCGGCCTCGTGTACTTTACCTAGCAACACGATCGCTAATCCGAGGGGCGATGCAAAGGCGATCACAACCAAGTGGTGCTTCATATGATGGACCCGCTATTCCTACTACCTCTTCTTCTTCTCTCCCGAAGGTAGTGGAAAGTGAACCCGAGGCGACAAAGGACCAAGAACTTCCTACTAATAACGGAGTACCAAGACATGTCCATCCTCAAGTTGTCCCAAACCCAAAACCAAACTCGAGTTGTTTTTGAACCTCCGCTTGAAAACCCCAAATCCAAAACTTCTATTCCTTACCCATCACGCTTAAATGAGCAAAACTCCGCGAAAAGCCACCATCAAATGGAAAAAATTTCAAATTTTCCAAGAACTACATTTTGACATAAGCTTTATGGATGCTATCATGTCGATGCCCAAGTTTGCATCAACTCTCAAACACATGTTAAGCAACAAGGAAAACTGCTTGAAATGGCTAAAACTCCTTTCAACGAGAACCGCCGCTAGCTTCATAAAGAAGCTTCCCGAGAAGCTTGGAGATCCCGGAAAATTTCTTCTTCCTTGTGTTTTTCCAGAATGATTGAATGCTTTGCCTCGCCGATCTTGGTGCAAGCATCAACTGATGCCTTATTCAAGATGGAAGAAACTTTCTTCCGTAACTTATTCCTACCGCATGACTCTTGAGCTTGCATCGTTTCTATATCGCGTCCTCTTGGCATCGCCGAGGATGTATTCGTGAAAGTAGGAAAGTTCCATTTTCCACCGACTTTGTGGTTGTTGATTTCGATGTCGATCATCGGGTTCCCTCATTGTTGGACGAGGATTCCCGAGAACGGGCCGTGCTCTCATTGATGTATTTAAGCAAGAAATCACGTTACGTGTGGGTAATGAAGTCGTCACCTTTAACCTTGATCAAACTTCGAGGTACTCCACAAATTATGATGTCAATCGGTTAATCGAGTCGATGTAATTGATATTGCTTCGAGGAGTACTCTCAAGAGTTTCTTGGTTATTTTCATAATTTCGTGAGTGGGGATCCCACCACATCTTCTCAACCAATTATTGCCGACTCTTCCCCTCTCTCACTCCGCTTGAGGGAGGTGACTTTTTGGAAGAGATCGATGAGTTTCTTGCTAATGATGAATCGATTCCACGGAATTGATGGTGTTTATGATTCGAGAGGAGATATCCTTTATCTTGAGCAATTGTTAAATGAAGATCCATTACCTTCACTCCTCCGAAAGAGATCACGATTGAAGAAATCGATCAAGACAAACATCTATCAAGAATTTCCCGAGGTTGAACTTAAGGACCTACCTCCTCATCTCGAGTATGCATTCTTGGAGGGTGATGATAAATTACCCGTCATAATTGCTAAGGACTTAACCGAGGAGGAGAAGATCGCTCTCATAAAGGTCTTGAAGTCACACAAGCAAGCAATTGCTTGAAACTCTCCGACATTAAGGGTATCAACCCCGAGTTTTGTACTCACAAAATCTTGATGGAGGATGACTTCAAGCCAAAGAATCCAACATCGAGAAGGGTGAATCCTAAGATTCATGAGGTTATCAAACAAGAGGTTCTCAAACTTCTTGATGCCGGTTTAATTTACCCGATCTCGATAGTCCTTGGGTCACCCCATCCACCGTGTTCCAAAAAGGGTGGCATAACTGTTGTCACAATGAAGAAAACGAGTTAATTCCAACTCGATTGGTTACGGATGGCGTGTGTGTATTGACTATCGCAAGTTAAACGAAGCCACCAGAAAGACCATTTTCCTCTACCCTTCATGGACCAAATGCTTGAGAGATTAGCGTGGAACTAATACTATTGTTTCCTTGATGGTTTCTCGGTATTTTCAGATCCCCATTGATCCACGTGATCAAGAAAGACCACATTCACCTACCCATACGGAACTTTTGCCTACGACGATGCCTTTTGGCCTATGTAACGCCTCCCGCACGCTCCAACGATGTATGATGGCAATTTTCCACGACATGATCGGGAAACAATGGAGGTGTTTATGGATGACTTCTCGGTCATTGGGGACTCATTTCAAACATGTCTCTCCATTTAGAAAAAATGCTAAACGGTGTGAAGACACCAATCTTTGTCTAAATTGGGAGAAGAGCCACTTTATGGTCAAAGAAGGCATAGTCCTTGGCCATAAGATTTCCAAAATGGGATTGAGGTTGATAGAGCAAAAGTCGATGTTATTGCTAATTGCCTCATCCTACTACCGCCAAAGGTATTAGGAGTTTTCTAGGTCATGCCGGTTTTATCGCAGATTCATACAAGATTTTTCTAAAATCGCCGCCTATGACTCATCTCCTTGAGAAGGATGCTCCTTTATCTTCTCACCGAGTGCATCAAGCTTTTGAAACATTAAAGAAAAAGCTACGGAAGCACCCATTCTAGTTGCCCCGATCGGGATTTACCCTTTGAACTCATGTGCGATGCAAGTGATTTTGCTATCGGCGCAGCCTTGGGGCAACGAAAAACCAAGCATTTTCACCTATCCACTACGCGAGTAAGACTATGATCAAGCTCAAACCCATTACACCACTACGTAAAAGAATTATTAGTCGTGGTGTATGCGTTGAGAAGTTTCGCCATACCTTATCTTGACCAAATGCGTGGTGTATACGGATCACTCGGCCTCAAATATCTCTTTGCAAAACAAGATGCAAAGCCGAGATTGCTCCGCTGGGTTCTCCTCCTACAAGAATTTGATATCATTATACGTGATAAAAAGGAGCCGAGAACCCGTCACGATCATCTATCCCGCCTAGAAAACCCTCACCAGATGTGTTCGAGAAAAGGAAATAAACGAAACATTTCCTCTCGAAACACTCAATGTGGTTTCTTTTCGTGGAGACTCTTCTACCCCATGGTTTGTCGACTTTGCAAATTACCATGCGGGTAACTTTGTGGTGAAAGGGATGTCGTCCCAACGTAAAAACAAATTCTTTAAAGATGTAAAACATTACTTCGGGACGACCCTACTTATTCAAAATTTGTGCGGATCAAGTCATCAGCGATGTGTGTATGGTCGAAGCCAATGACATTCTCAAGGCTTGCCATTCTCGACCTCTGGGGACATCATAGCCCCAACTACACCGCCAAGAAGGTGTTTGATTCCGGATTTTATTGGCCCACGATTTACAAGGATGCCCACGAATTTGTCAAAACCCGCGACGCTTGTCAACGCCACGGAAATATCTCACAAAGAAATGAAATGCCGCAAAACGCCATTCAAGTGTGTGAGATTTTGACATCCGGGCATTGACTTTACGGGCCATTTCCTTCATCTCGAGGAAACAAATACATACTCGTGGCGTTGACTATTTGTCAAAATGGGTTGAAGCGAAGGCTTTGCCTACCAACGATGCCCGAGTTGTTGTGAAATTCTTAAAATCTCTTTTGCTAGGTTTGGAACCCACGAGCTATAATCGGTGATCGTGGTACGATTTCTGCAATGACCGCTTGATAGAGTCATGCAAAAGTATGGTGTAACTCACCGCCTCTCATCGCTGCATCACCCCAAACAAGTGGGCAAGTGGAAGTTTCCAACCGAGGATTAAAAGAATTCTTGAAAGGACAAGAGGCTAAAACCGTGCCTCTTGGTCGGATAAGCTAGATGACGACTGGCCTTCCGTGACAATTTTATAAAACACCCATCGGTGTACTCCATACAAGCTAGTGTACGGAAAGGCGTGTCATCTGCCGATTGAGCTTGAGCACAAGGCATACCGGGCCTTGAAACATGCCAACTTCGATATTCAGATACCGGTGATCACCGGAAAGTTCAAATGAATGAATTAAATGAACTCCGTGATCAAGCATACGAGAACTCTTTGATCTACAAAGAAAAGACAAAGAAGATTCATGACTCCAAAATCAAGAACCGTGTTTTCAACGCCGGTGATCGAGTCCTTCTTTTCAATTCAAGATTGAAGATTTTCTCAGAAAACTAAAATCCTACCGGTCCGGACCATTCACCATCACTAAAGTATTTCCTTATGGAACCATTGAGTTATCTCAACCCGATGGTCCAAATTTTAAAGTGAATGGTCATCGATTGAAGCACTATTTTGGAGAGGACATTCCTCCCGTGGTTGTCCCGGATCTACAAACTTTCCCCATGAACCAATGAATGCGGGATCGAGTCAAGCTAGCGACTCGGAATCAAAAACAATAGCACACCATATGGGTTTTCACCCATATTTCGACTTCTTTCTACTTTCTACCACCCTAGTGTGGGGAGTTGCCCCATTGTTGTATATAAAGTTTCATAAAAAAAAAAAAAAAAATTTCAAATAATGGCCGTAGTATTTCCCTTTACGTTCTATGTTTCGCATAACCGCGGTACTTTGAATATTGAGGGCAATATTCATTTCTAGTGTGGGGGAATTCTCACGAATTTTATCATGTAATTATACCACCCAATTCCCCATTTTGGCCAAAATTTTTTTGGAGTAAGTGTTTTGCACTTACTCAAATTTATGGTTATCATCCGCCATGTCTAATAAACAAAAGGATTGGCTAATCCAGAGCAAACGGCTCTTGGTAAAGATATCTCAAACCGTTGACGGCTTGCAATTTGCCCAAAATTGTATGGTGTTCACCACCATATCTTTAATTAGTGAAGAGTTGGCTAGCCCGCAAGTTTATGGCTTGTGGTAAAGGCGCTTGAAAACCATAATTGGTAATCACTCACCAAAGATATTTTATCTAAGAGTTGGCTAGTCCGTATAAACGGCTTCGTAAAGACAAATCAAACCGCTGAAAGTCGGTGATTTGCTCAAAATCATTTGGTTATCATTGTACCAAGGTTCTTACTTGAACTCGAAACAATTGGCTACTCCGTAAGTAATGGCTTTTGGTAAAGAGATTCAAATCCATTAAGTTTTCTCAAAAGATTGCTAGGACTAGCAATAGTTTAGTGTGGGGATTGATGAGTGTGTAAATACTCATCATTTTTGGTCAAATCTACATCGCAAAACATTTAAAACACTTTAAAAGCATCAAAATCAAAATATCCCAAAATTGTATTTTATATGTTTTATGCAAAATGTTTAAAATCGATGAAAACGAGCTAAGTTTGCATAATTGGCGCTTCAACCCCGACTTTCAAATATTTCTCATAATAGTCCCCGAGCACTTATTTTAAAGTCAAGTCACCAAAGGTCCTTTTGAAATCATAAGTTGTCATAATTAGTCCTTTGGTGAAAAATTTCAAAAGTTTTGAGAATTTACAAGTTTGGTCCTTTAAGTTTCAAAATTAACAAAATAGTCCTTGGAAGTTTAAACTTGTCAAAATGGTCCTTGTACAATTTGGAAACTTGTCATAATTGGTCCTTGGAATAACTTTGAAAATTACAAATTGGTCCTCAAGTTAAATATCGAAACCAAACCGATCCCAAATCCTTAATAATTAAACCCAAACCCATTAACCAACACTAGCCCAAGCCCATTGCCCAACTCGACCTTGAACCCCCATGAACCTTGAACCCCCTCTCTATTAATAAAAGCCCACCAAACTGGTTTGACCTATCCAACCCCGCCACGGGTTCCCTCTTCCTCATCATCACCTACGCCGCAACATTTCCCCCTCCATCATCATCACACCCACCTTATTCCTACCTCCAAACACCCCAAGCCAAATGCATTAAATGCTCCTTTCCCCGTCTAAGCTATCGAACCAACCGACAAATACCATTTTGGCGCCAAAATCTCATCAATGGCTAAAATGGGCTCTACTAATCCAATGGCTCAAATTATAAGTGGGAAATGCTCGAGAGGAGAGAGGGAAAGCTTTTGCTATAAAAGGAGGAAGAAGAGCGAGTGGGAGAGTAGTTTTTATTTTTCTAAAATTTCATGTATGTCGCTTTTTCTATAATGTTCTAATTTACTTTCAAAGCTTGTAATATTTCCTTTCCTTGTAATAAACTAAGAGTATTTAAGTAACTTTTAAATAATTTGAAGTGTTGATTCAAAAATTGTTATTGTTCCCTTATTTTACATGTTCATTAAGAGTCAAAATCAATTATCTTAATACATGCTTCAAATAGCCTTTTAGACATCATTTGAGCTTATTACGCTTTCCATAGCTTTTAGTAAGTTCAATTTCGCTTTAAGCAATATATCATATTGGTCAACAAAAGTCAAACTTGGGAACATTTGGAAATGGTTATGATATTGGGTTGATGCGAGAGTGGATTGGGTTGAATAGCTTATTTAGTATAGTGGTGGTTCGGTATAAGTCAAGCCATAGTGTCTAGGATAACTTGTGAGTACTTATTCTATTTCAAGATCTAGTATAGTTTACAAAATCGTGAGTTTGAATCGTTGTTCCCGCAGCTTTTAGTTCATATTCGTGAGTTGTTAGACTACATTGATTCATTATTGTTAGCATAAGCTAATTCAAGTATAGAGTAGTTAAAATTGCAAGACAGTTTTGTATAAGGGTGTTTGGTATCTATAGTAATTGAGTTAGGGTGCTATTTGTTGGTTAAAATCTGATGCTTGAGTCTAATGTAGGTTAAACACAACCATTTAAGTCATCACTTGTCACAAAATTTGACTCAAAGTCAAAATCACCATAAATGTTTCTAAATTCATAACTGTTGGAATTTTTATAGATCAAAAGCTTGTTTTATGATTAGATAATGTTAGAGTAGCCTAATATAACTTCTATTTAGCCTATAACATCATAATCGCCTCATAAATTGGTCTCAAATCTCACTTTAGTCAAACTTTGTAAACTCACAAAAGTCAAAAGTTGCAAAACTGCTTTTCACCCAACCCATGGATTTTTAGAGGATTCATTTCGGTTCAAAGCTTTTGTAATTTTGGGATTTTCAACCTCGCTTGGTCTAGTTTTGATAAATGATTTTGGAGAATTTTGAAATTTTCCTTAAGCTCTAAATAAGTCGCTCAATAAGTTCTCATATGCCCCGTGACAGGCATAGTCACCAAAGCGCTTTTCTCACCACTTGCAGAGCTTGTCAAGAGCTCATTTGAGCTCATCTCGTGCCCGCTTTTGGTCCATAGGTTCTTTGCTAGGTCTAGTTTAGGATCCCACATCCGGTTTTGAGTTTCAGTTTATTTGAGTGGCTTATTTTCAAGCTACAAATTAGTAGCTCGAACATGTTTTCAACCAAGCTTATTAGGATTGGACTTTGATAATTTGCTTACAAGCTAGGATTCTAAGCTCTCATTTAGTGCTTTAAGTTGATTTCAATGAGTTTTAGCTTAGTTCATGCCCCGGTAGCTTCGGTTCATCAGAGCGCTTTTTGCTTAATTTAGGTGCTTATTACTTAAGCGCTTTCACCGCAGCCTTCATAATCCTTCACATAAGCTATTGTTTTATATTTTCATAGATTTAGAATATTATTTTAGACTTTTCCTGAATTTTTCGATTTTTCTAGTTCTGCTTTGCTATTTTTCTTTATTTTAATCGCTTTTAGTACTTTTTAATTAGCCTTTATTGCAATTAAATCAGAAAAGCTTCAAAAAAATAATTTTTCAATTTTCCTAGGTTAAGATAAATATAAAAAGTCAAAAAAATATTTTTCCAGATTTTTCTTAGTTAAATTTGTAATTTTTAGCAATTTAATTAGTTTTAAATAGTTTTTAATTCATAGAAAATAGAAAAATAATCAGAAAAATACAAATTCAATTTTCAAAAGTTTTTTTAGTTATTTTAGATTTTTGAAAGTCATAATTTCACTTTTCTAGCTTTATTTCATATTTTCTTATATTTTAGGGTATTATTAAATAGTTAAAAATAGTTTTTAATTAATAATAATTAAATAAATAGTCATAAAAATAATTTTCTTTTTCTCAAAATTTTCTCTTATCATTAGGTTTGTAAAAATTTCATTTTTATATTTTTAGGATTAATACTGTTTCAATTTCACATTTTCTTTTGTACGTTACGTAGTTTTTAATTTAAATTTATAAAAGAAAAATCAAGAAAATCAAATTTTAAAAATAGTGATAGCGTTTATTTAATATAATTTAGATTTTTAATTTTCTCAGATATTTCCTTTGTCATTTAGTATTATCATTAAATCCATTCCTGTTCATATTACCCGATCACTATACGCTTAGATTCATTCATCACACTAGTTCTAAAAGATGTGTTGGGACTTAACGACACTGGGAAACACTAAACTCTCTCGGACTTAATTGAATTGGTTCTAGACTGCTTGGCTTTTGTTACGGTTGACCATTCACAAGTGGTTGATGGTTGTGTGATAAAGGAAGAAAGAAGAGGATGGTCGATAGATCAAAAGCTGTGGATAAAGATTCTGAGTCTTAGACAAAGCATATAGAGACTGAAGAGGACATGGAAGCACACAAGGAAAGACTGATGGTTCTAACAAAGCTATCTAAAGAGAAGGAGCCAGAGGTTAGTAATGCAGTTCCTCTTGCAGTTCAACATTCAATTGTCTCTTACACATTTGAAGTAAAAGATGGAAGTGAAGGATGTTGGAAGTTTAAGAGAACCAATGGCAAGATTTATGGTTTTATTAAATTTTCACAAATGCTTAATTACATGGATAGAGATGATTTGGTGAACATCTGGAAGCTGTACAAATACAAATTTGGTGATGTGTGTCCAGATGATTATCATGAGAGGGTGATGTATTATAATTTGAAGATCTTGTTTGAACCCACTCAGGATGAACTAGAATGGAAAGGACTCTACAATGGCAAGGTTGCAAGATGGTTTCTCTATCAGTCTTGTGGAGTTCATATGTTAACCATTCCACCAAAGGTTATTCATATGTTGGTAGAAAATGATTATCCTAAACTGAATGCTCATACAGGATATTATTACTCAGATGTTACAGCCTGGCAGATTAAAGCTACAAAAACCCTTTGATGATCACGCTTACAGGTTACTAAGGATATATGAGAAGATACTTAATCCTGATAAGCGTTTGGAAGCATCCTCCAAGTAAGGTGTTCTGTCCTTTAAGAGGAAACTTGATGATTTTGGTAGTAAATATCAAGTTTAGGGGAGGATTGTTGGGTTTTTGGTTCTGCTGGAAGAATTATACTAAGTGTGTTATCACTGCTAGTGTAATAGTTACCACGGCTAGAAGGAATGTTACCACTGCTCAAGACAAAGTACTGCTAGTAGAAGAAGATTACCACGGCTAATGTTATTTACCACTGCTAGAAGTATTATGTCGGTTTAAGTGTTTGTATTATTCTAGAATGTCTTGAGTAGAAAGTTTTGTATTAGATAAATATATAAAAGATATTTATCTTGTAGAATACGTATTGTATATTGTAAAGGACTCCTTAGCCTATAAAAGGAGGTCCTAGGTTAGAGTTAGATATACGTATTTGAGATATCTAAAGTCGATCACTTCAAGGTTGTAAAACCCTAATACTGTCAAGAGTATTCGTATATTAATAAATATATTGAAGTGTTTAGTGTTACTACTGTTCTACTATTATTATTCTTCTTAAGGTTAAATACTAGATTCCGCATAATGTTTAATATATTGTGTTTGTTAAAGTCAGCTTCTATACTAGATCGTTTGCTCAACTGGGATCAACACCCATTGTGATTCATGACAGCATACCAAACACACCCTTAATATATCCTTTGCATTTTCTTTTTCCATTCCCTTAACTGAACCAAGCATAAAAGCTTTTTAGGGTGTGTTTGGTTTGTCGCTATGAATCACAATGAGTATAGGTGTTGGTATAGAGTGGAATGATAATGGAGGGTATGAAGAAATTACCTACACACATAATATATGAGGAAACCTTTACATTTGGGTATCCTCATTCCATTATGGTGGGCCTCATAACCAACCAAACAACATTAATGACTTTTAAAATCATAGACCCATACCCATACACCCCAACCAAACGGGCCCTTAGTTTTTACTAATGTTGTTCAAACTGTTAAACATGTATGAATGAACTCATCCAACCACCTTTTAGTTTACCTTTAGTTTAAAGTATCATTCAAAGTTTACGATACAAGAAAAATGATAAGAGATAGTCGCAAGATGTGAACTATCTTAATAAAAACACAGAAAATACAAAGACACTGGATCAATATATTAATCAGTCGAATGATTAAATTAAAAAGATAAACAATTGAGAAAGAAGATGAAGGCTGCAATTCTTTGAGAGTGATAATGTTTCGGGCTTAAATCTATATATCTTCAATTTAAACCCTTAAATATCATATTTACCCAACCAAAAATAATTATGACACATATATCCAAATCAAATACTAATTTTTCATATCTTCCCATTTTTAATCAAATCAATTAAAGCTAAATTTAAACTAATAAATACCTATTATACCCTTTAGAAACTCTACACTCCACACCATTTGATTAATAGAACCGATGGAAAAATATTCTGAATGGTCTATAGACCTTATATTCTTTTGCCTACTATTTTCTTTTTTCCTTTGCCTACTATAAACAAACAAATGTTGCAGCAACACTTTTTTTTTTCTCTTTTAGTTGTTTAATCATTTTAACCTCTACCGTAACCTGAAGGAACCCAGATCCAACCAATCCGAAAGCTTTATAGGGTCGGATACGGGTGTATCTTTTCAACATCGACTCGAATCCAACCAACCCAACTCTTATTACACTCTTATATGTGTGTATGTAGGCAACAATTACATAACTAGGAAACCCCCAACGTATATACTAATAGAGTCATAGTATTCTTAAGAAGAACAAGTATAGAATACTAGAAATATCATAAGCCAATATAATTAATAGCTTCCAAAACTTAGAAAACTAACCTTTAGGATGAACTGATGAATAACCAAAAACTAATAAAGGAATTAATAGCATAGCCGAAATTGTTATCATTCAAGTTTGATCATGCACGTAACACCATATTTATTTATATTCCTTCTAAATTTACATTAGACTTAAAATATAGCGGGAATATTTGCCGCCTATTGAGAAGGGTAAAATGGTCTACACAAATTAAATTAATAACTATTAAGTTTAAAAAAAATGATCAAAGTTGTAAAAATGAGTAGATATGACAACTTTGATGTTTAAATTGGGTATATATGGCATTAAAGTTTTTAGTTGGAAAAATATGTCGTTTAAAGGTTATAAATAGGGACATATGGAATTCACCCAAAGTTTTATGTAATGAGAAAATCTGTAACTTGTTTCCTTTTATAACACCGATTTACAACTTTGCATATCAATCCCAAAAATATACAACATGAACAAACAAGTCCCTCAAAGTGAAGGACAATTAGAAAACAAGTATCATTTGTCCAGGTATAGACCCCCGGACGTTATCAATGAAGTTTGACTTAATATTCCAACACCTTCCCTCAAACTTGCACTCTAAACATGTCCATGAGACACATTTTTTCACACAAAAATTTATATTGACCACAATCTAGTGTTTTAGTAAGAATATCAACAATCGTTGACTAGTATGAATTTATTTAGTTTTAATAACTTCGGGAGACACTTTCTCTTTTACCAAATGCACATCAATCTCAAAATGTTTGGTTCTTTCATGAAATATTGGGTTTGCTGCAATCTGCAATGCATAATTGTTATCACAATAAAGAACAATAGGTGATAAGGAATTAAAACGTACACTTTAAAGGGGCCATTTAAGCCGTTAATCGACCACTTTTATATCCGTTACTGCTTAATTTCGTTCCTTTTCACTTTTTAGGTCTCTTGGAAGCAAAATCTAGTATGATGCATATTTGGATGAAAAGGAGTGAAAACATGAAGAAAACGGCAAAGTCGAGATCAAAGCCACTCAAGCTGCTAAAACTGAACCTGATGGCATCCCAAACAAAGGGCAACACCGTCCCTCTATACGGATTTGATAATTACATGCACCAAACGGCTCGGTGGAATTTTTGTCAGAACACCCGACGGTGTCGAGCTTTGAAGAAGAAGGCGCCACTCGACTTTTCATCTCGCATGCCCCGGATCCGTAACCAAGACGACGCCCCATCTCAAGCCCGACGGCGTCACAACTCCAAGGTGACGCCGTCCCATCGATAACTTGGCCAAGACAAAAACCCTAATGACGGCGATTCGACGGCGTCACTATATAGGCGGCGCCGTCGCATAGTGTAAATTTATATATAGAATTCGATTTTTCTGCATTTAGGGAGGTATACTTTAGGAGTAAAAACCCTAAACATTTGTAGTCCGACTTAGACGATATCTTAGGGTCCCAAACCCTATTTTATACATCAAGATAAGTGTTTTAATACAATAGTATCATTATGTCTTCCATTGAATGTGTGTATGCTTGCTTGCTTAACATGTCTAGCTAAATTTCTTGTGTGTTTGCTTAGATCTATGAAACCTAGTTGTTAATTATTGTTAGGTTATCTCTTATCTTAATTGTAATTGGCTTAGGAGTGCAACTAGGCTATCGTTGTGTTTAAATGCTTGAGTAATCTCTGTGAAAATTAGTTTATGAATCACTTAGTGGATTTCGTAGTCTAAACATCCAAAGATAACCTTAAAGTTAGTTTATGAATGACTTAGTGGATTTCGTAAGCAAAACCAATAGGTAATCTCAAAGAGTTAGGGCATAGGCATACCCTACGACCTTAGAAAACACAACGCGTCAAGAATAAGGACGTGACAATTCAACCAACAATAAAAGATAACTAGGGAGTAATAGTATCTAGGTAAACACATTTTTAATCATCATACGAGCACACAATCAAATAGACATAGCTACCCATAGAATTAGATAGTTAGATAATAGAAGTAATCGGTAGAAGTACCACCCCCCAAATCAATTGCCCTGAGATTTTACCCTTAGCTTTCTAAAAAACCAATAGAAGATAAAAAATAATCATCATCAACCCCACCATAGCGTAGTACACTTCTTGCTAGCATTCCTATTCCTTAGAGAACGACATCAATACCCGAGGCTTACCCAATACTACACTACAACGATTAGGTTCATCGCCTAGGGTGTTGAAAACTTGTTTCGACGAAAAGGAAGTTCCTTTGACCCCGAACGCGCTTCAAACGCAGCATCAAGTTTTTGGCGCCATTGCGGAAATAGAATAGCTAGTTATATTTTATCTCGCTTAGGTTCCCTTTCTTGATTCCTATCAAGTAAGATTTTTTTTCTTCTCATTTTTAGCTTCCTCGTAGTCTATCCCCCTTCTTCATGAATTTGTTCTTAACCCCATCACTTTTCATCATGGAAGGTGATAACCCACCAAACAACAATCCACCATCAAACAACTACCCACCACTTGATCCGACTTTTGCCAAACAACTTCGAGCTCGTATTGCTAGTGAAATTGGAGAACTTAAGAAATTGAATAGGATAATTGAAAGTGCACTTGAGAAAGCCTTTAAGGAATCCACTAGTACTTTAGATAATGATTCAACTACGAGCGATGATTCGGAGGATGAAATTGGAGAAGGAGATTATAAGGTATTGGAAATTATAGAGGGTAGTGAGGAAGAGGAACTTAGGGAGTATTTCGAGTCATACCCTAACGGAAAGAAAACCGCGTATCACTATAACGTAGTTAACTATCCGCGACCACTTTTCGAGCCATGCATAAAAAGGGGTGACCCTAAAAACATTAAGATACCGTGCATGATTGGATACTCAAATAGGGATCACACTTACATAGACTATAAGGCACCCATGAACATAATGTCTAGGCTCTATTACAATTGGATCATGAGCGAAAAGTTAGGACCTAGGAGAGATCCCTTTTACCATAGGAAAGTAAGAAACTATGTTGGGAGAGCTAGAGAATTGCATGTCTTTGTAGGTAATTTCACATATAGGTGTAATTTCATGATCTTGGAAGATGTTAAAGGCATTATTGATAGATTCTTAGGAGATGTGATACTTGGGAGACCATTCATTGAGGAATCCATGATGATTTATGATCAAGAGGAAGGAATAGCCAAGTTCTCTAATGGGACCGAATGTGTTAAATTTATAATGCCCTACAAAAATAAAAATTTTAAGGGTATTGATGACTTAGATGTTGACTGGGAGAACAAAGTTTACTACACCGCTTGTCTAGAGTTAGGCCCTGGATATATTCGTGATGAAAGAAGAGTTAAGGAAATCGAATGGGCATCTAAGATAAGAGGAAAATAGGAGCACAACTTTGAGTCTAGCTACAAGACTCATAAATAAAGAAAAGCGATTCGTGGGAGGCAACCCATGCTTAATTGTTTGCTTGTTTGTGTGTCATACATCTTTTTCATTGTTGTTTATTCTCATGTTTGATTTTATGAAAATGCTTTATTTTGTCTTTAGCCTCTTCTTAATTACGTATAAAGGTATTTTACAAAAAGATAAGTGTAGGGAAGATTACATACATTTTTAAAAGAACGTGAACATGAGAATTAAAATTAATGAAACTGATGTATATGTGTGTTTGTTAGAGTCAAACGCTTGTATCGAGTCATAATGGATGTTTTGCAGGAATTTTTCTAGGTTTTAAAGATGTAATTTGTTGGAATCACTCCTAAACTTGAATTCAAGTGTTAGTAATTAATATGTAATAGTTAGCTTAATTATGGCTTTTATGTTAGTAATCAAGGCTAGGCTCATGTAGAAAGCCCATGAGCCTATGCCAAAGCCCAATAAGGGAAATGAAGGGAACTTGCATGTTGCCCTAGTTCCTTCCTATAAATACCCATGTAAACCATCCTTAGATGGTTGGTTGTTCACTTGCTCTCAAATCCTACGCATAACCTTTCTATTTCATTCGTGTGTTTGTGTCTTGTGTTCAACCGATCACTCTCTTATCTTATTTCTTTATATTGATGCTTGTGTTACTAATATGGGAACCTAACAGTGGTATCAGAGCCAAATAGTTGGGTGAAACGATTTTGTTTTTGAAGTTTTATGTTATACTCGTAAGGCTCGGTCGCAAATCTTTTATACGCTAAAAGCTTTAATTTTTTCACTTTAAAACTCAAGATTCTTGTCCTTTCAAGGTTATTTTGTGATAAAGTTTATGTTTTTGGCAAAAAGTTTCAAACTTTACGTGTATTTCTTGGTTTTTAAGCTTGGTTTTAATCGTGTAGCTTGGTCTACGAGTAAGGTGTATTAAAGTTTTGGATCATCAAGTTTCATACTTTTACGTTATTTTGGTGATATTGAAGCTGTTTCATCACAAAAATCTGGTTTAGAAACACTTTGGGCTGAAAATCAGTTTTGGTTAATTTTTACGCATAAGAAAACCCTAAAGTTACGCGTAAGCTTCATAAGGTTTGATCTTCAGTGTTCTTGGTTTACTCAGTGTTTTCTTGCTTGGATAAGCCTGAAAACACTTCGACTTTGGATATCTTTTGCACTGGAATAAGTGTAAAGGATTTTTGGGCAAAACCCTAGTTTTACGCCTAAGCTAAAACTTACGCGTAGAATCTTTACGCCTAAGCTTTGTTTTACGCATAAGCTCTGTCTTACGCCTAAGCAATTCTTATGCATAAGCATTCTACTACTAAGCCTTTGGTTTACGCATAAGCTAGGTTTCATCAACCCTACGCGTAAGCTCACTTCTTATGCGTAAGTTGGTGTTTTTACGCATAAGGTTTCTCTGCCTAAGCTGGTTTTTCCTACGCACAAGGTTTCTTTGCCTAAGCTTGATTGCTACGCCTAAGGATACTTCATCAACAAAGTTTCATTCGACTACAAAGATCCATTTTACAACACAAGTTTTCAAGATGTCTCAACCACCATACTCTAACTACTTTCCTCATGTGTATCCTCAACAAAAACAACTCAGTCAACAACAACAACAATTCAATCTACAACAACAGATTTATCAACAACAATTTCAACAACAACATTTTCCTCAAGGAGCAATTCAACCACAAATGATTCAACCACCACCTAGTCTTCAAGTACAACCTTACACAAACATTCACAATCAACATCCTTCTAGGAATACTATGAAGGAACCGTCTTGGTTTGGAAAGATGTGTGAAGCTCTAAGTAGCCAACAATCCATACATGAAGCTGGATCACTTGATAGACCTCCGATGCGCACTCCCGGAAACTATGATCAATGGGTGATAAGGTTCTTTAGGTTATGTGATCTAAAGAAGCCACATGGAAAGTTCTTGAAGAAGGTCATCATGGAAGGTCCATTTCAGATGCCTACTGTCGTTACACCCGGAGATCCAAATGCTAATCCACCAAGAGGTGATGTCACCAACATTGCAAGTCTTACTGACCTCACTGCTGATGAACTTCTACATTTTGAAGCCGATGAACTAGCAATGCAATACATCCTTTGGGGATTACCCAATCCGATCCTTCAAGTGTTGATGCTCAAAAGATCGCTAAAGCAATGTGGGAACATATTCATCTTCTCATGGAAGGCAATCAACTCAATCAAGAAGACATGGAATCCAAAATCTACTTGGCTTATGAACACTTCATGATTGAAACCGGAGAGACATTAGAGTCATATCATCATCGCTTCGGACATCATCAATGACTTGGACAACACAACATCATCATGCCAAGAATTGCAGTCAACACTAAGTTCCCGAGTAGTCTTGGTCCCGATTGGGAAAAGTATGTCATTTTCATCCGTCAAGCTAAGAATCTTCATCATGATACATACGGATTGTTGTACGACTATTTGAAGCCCCACCAAAAAGAAGTCGACAAAGAAAGGGTTATCCGTGGACAACCTGTTTCACCTTCACTCCGGACAATCAACAATTAGCATTGTGGGCTCAAGCTTGTTATCCTCAATTCCGAGCTTACAAATCAGATTCACAAATCCTCCACAACCCACCGCTCAACCAATCGCAACAATTACACCATATGATCCATCAAAGCAACAATCTCAAGAAACTCAATTGGTTCTATACAACAACAACAATGATCAAGCACTTACGGTGAATCCAATGAAGATGCGTAAGCTTTCGATGCATTGCAACAAGGGTTTGTCATGATTGCTAGAGCCTTCGGCCGATACTCTAAGAAATCCAACAATCTCATTCGCACCTCATCTTACACAAGGAATCGCCGTTGTTAACAATGGACGGTTGAAGTTTAGAATCGTGGCAATGTTCGCCGATGGGCGGTGGTCAAGGTTTAATCAAATGGGAATGAATAACATGGGTGCTCCACAACAACAAAGGGCTCAAGTGGTTGAACAGGTAATGCTCGAATGGGATTAATGGTCTTCGCTATAATCGTAATGAGAAGGGTCACTGCTAATGCATGCCCAAAGCCGAGGACTAGAGGCGGTGCTTATCACAAAGAGGCTCTACTTTTGGCTCTCAAGGATGAAGTCGGTGGAACCCTCACAAACAAAGAACATAGTTTTATGGCGGATACTGACTCGATGATGATATGGAGGACTTACAAAGCTAATGCAACATTTATGTTGATGGCAAACATGCACGAACTCCACATGAGTGACACGTGCCCAAGTGTATGACATCGACGGCTTGTCTCGTGTACCGATCAAACCATATTCATCATCGATCTTATATCTCACCCAACATCCGAATCCGACGAGGCTCGTAATGTTCAACATGAGCCATCCACATCTCATTTTGCCGATTCTCAACTAGATCCAAAGAGTTACATTTGACGATCAAGATGACCTTCCGTTACCATTGATAATCAAGTTGACTCGCGTGGTTATACTTAAGGATCCGAATAATGATCATGTTAAGACTCACGCTGAACATGTCAACCTTTCCTAATCCAGATATTGACCTCTTACTTAATGACCAACGATCCCGAATGGAACAATGTTGTGAACTCGATCGCTAATTAAAAATAAAATGCACCGTTAACTGTGGATATTGAATGCTTAAAATGCAACTCAACGCTTTTAAAACTCAAGAAAAACGTGAACAAGGTTTTGAAGTTGCTTTTGCTAAATCTTTCCAAAATGAAAATCATTAGAACGACAGATACGTGATCTAGTCGCATCCAAGAATGCTTTGTTGTCTCAAATAGAACAATCGAAATATGATCATAAACAACAACTTAACGCCTTACTTTGAAACTCAAAAGCCAAGGCCGAGTTGTTAACTTGTCAAAACAGTTCTCGAGTACAAAAGCATTCCACAAAACGACTATCTTGAAGAAATTGTCGACTTACGTAACAAAATCAAAGAGTTTCGAATCGTTGTCTATAAACATGGCGAATCAATTACAACGATTCAAAAGTTTACTTTCAAACCAAATCCAAATGGATATGGACCGAATCTTGGCCGATTACAAACCTAAGTTTTCTAATAGAGCATTCAAACCAAATCCCAAGTTTACAGCGTAACATAGAATTGATGATTCCATTATGAGTGTTGTTGAATATAATCGTCAAGAGGAATTAGATGCGTAAGACGAGATTCGATCAAAATTAGAAAATGTTGTTTATAACAAACCATTTAACTATTCAAAAGTCATCACTTTCGTTGCACAAAAGGATTTTTCTAACACACCTTGGCTTATCACACCTACTCGAGGGTCCCTTTCTATCTTGTACAAATTAATGGTCCTTTACCTTCACTTAGTGAAATAAAACCATTAGCCGAAAAATGTAAAGTTATAAAATATTTTGAAACATTCATTTCGGACATCAAACTTTTGAACGTGAAATTGAATTTCATTCTAAATAAAAGTTGAACATTTTCAATCGCTCAAGCTGCACAAAGAGATATTCTTCGAAAAGAATTTTACCTCATGTCCGAAATTTGAAAAATTGTGCTATATATTGGGAAAGGGATTTTCACAAGCAGCTTGGACTTATGAAAGAGTTTTCGAACAAACGAAACATCGATTTCAAATACAAAACGAAAGAGAAAATGTTACGAAAAGATGTTGATCGACTCTTGGAAGATGTTATCTCACGATATCCATAATGTTGTGCTATTACATTCTTTTGCATATGCATTTGATTTTATCATTCTTGATTCGTTGATTCATTGAAAATGTTGAGAATATCGATAATGTGTCACAAATCAAGTCTTTAAAAGTTGTAAATGAACGATTGTTAAACGAACTTTCAAATGCAAACGCCGCCTTCAATGATGTCAAAAGATTGTCATAATCGTGAACTCGCTTTGCAAAACAAAATCCACCGCCTGCATACCAAAACTCTTTGTCCTAAACTTGAGCAACTGGATGACCAAAATGTGTCTTTGAAGTGTCAAACTCAAAATATGAACAAGAAATTTCAAAAGTGAAAAGGAATATAGTGTCATATTTGATTTACTCAAAAGACTCGTGCTAAAGCGTCAAAAGATGTTGATAATCATCTGGCATATACCAAAGATGTTTTACGACGAGACGGACTCACTCGTTCTGATAATATAGATTTGTTACACAAAATCCATGATCTAAAGGCAGAATTGGTGATACCTAAGCAAGATAGGGATAGTAACACTGTAGTAACTACACCTAAACAGATTCAAACGGACTCTAAAACATCTCATGACAACTCACAAGAATCTAATATGCTTCCCTCTACTGAAACATGAATAGTTGCCTCTTTTCCCAACGCCTGCACTTCACAGCCTTGGAGCAATACAAGGAAGAATAGGAAGTTGCGACGTAAGAAAAGAACAATAAAGAATGCTGAAGTAGAAGAACACCTTAGGACTTTGAATAAAACTCAAGTTGCACCCACTTTAGATATTGCGTCTGACAAATGTAATGGAAAAAGTGTTGTAACGAATGCTGAACCGTTAAGTAATTTAAATGTTAAGTTTGAAGCTTCTTGTGTTGGTTGTCGTAAAAGTATGTTTTCTGGTTGTCATGACAGATGTGTTGCTAAGACTATCTTGAACCGTAAGCGGAATAATAGAAAACGGAATACCTCTAGGCCCACTAATGCTTCTAAGTCTGTGCTAGGTAAACCACCCTCTAGTGTTTCAATTACGATCATTGATGTACCCATAGAACCCCCTTCACCTCCTAGAAAGAACTTATCACCTAGTGCATTCACTAAGACCAAAGCTAAGACTAGTTGGAGATGGCATAAATGGTTACATAATACACTTAGCTTTACATGGATACCTAAACTCATGAACATGTGTGTTTCATCTATATCTACATCAGAACCCTCTAACTCTTTGGGTTCCACATCTACTGCTCCATCCGTGTCGCCTGTGTAATGCGGTGATACAGATCATCCTCTGGGTTGTTGATAGCGGATGTTCCCGGCACATGACGAGCAATCTCAAATCATTATCAAACTTTATTTCAAAGTTCATTGGCACCGTCGTTTGGGAATGATCACTTAGCAGCTATTATGGGCTACGGAGATTACATCAATGGCAACATCGAAATTGACAGGGTTTATTATGTGGAAGGCCTCGGTCACAATCTTTTTTCTGTCGGCCAATTCTGTGATGGAGATTTGGAAGTTGCTTTTAGAGAGAAAAATTGTTTCATTCGTGATCTACAAGGAAACGATCTTATGTTTGGTCAACGCACATCAAGTCTCTACACAATCTCAATGCAAGACATGATTGCTTCATCTCCCATCTGTCTACTTTCTAAAGCTACATCTACAAAATCTTGGCTATGGCACCGTCGTCTCTCACATTTAAACTTTCAAACCATAATCAATCTTGCTCGATACAAACTTGTTGAAGGTCTCCCAAGATTCCGATATTCTAAAGATCACCTCTTGCCACTTGAACAAGGGAAAAGCACTCGTGCTCACTTTCCTTCAAGGTGGAACACAACTCACAACATGTGCTTCATCTTCTTCACATGGATTTGTGTGGCCCAATGCGCGTGAACGATTAATGGCAAACGTTACATCTTGGTAATTGTAGATGACTATTCAAGATGGACTTGGGTTTATTTTCTTGAAATAAAGATCAAGCTCCACAGATGATCATCACCTTTCTCACAAAATTCAAGTTCATCCCGAACACAATGACAAATCGTAATCAGACAAAGGAATTGAATTTGTGAATCAAACTCTTCGTGCATTTTATGAGAAAGTGGGAATTAAGCATCAAACATCTATTGCACGTACACGTAACAAAATGAGTTGTTGAAAGACTAAACCGTGCGTTAGTGGAAGCTGCAAGAACAATGTTAATTAATGCTAAACTTCCAGATTACTTGTGGGTCAAGCCGTGTCAATCGCATGCTACACTCGTAATCGCTCAATGATTACCAAACACCACAACAAAACACCTTATGAGCTTATCCACAACCATAAACCGAATCTAAAACACTTTCATGTATTTGGATCCCTTGTTATCCGAATAATGATCATGATGACTTTGGTAAGCTCAAAGCCAAAGTCGACATTGAGTATTTATAGGATATTGTGAAAACTCCAAGGTTACGGATCCGGAATCGCCATACAAGGGAGATTATGGAAACGATTCTTGCCAATTTCGATGAGCTTACGTAAATGGCTTCGAGCATAACAACTTGGAACCCGGTCATAACTGTTTAAACTTCCTCAAACCCCATCATCACCGAACCTAGTTTACAACTAACTCGACGTCAAATGGAACGACTATTTGCTCCTCGTTTAATGATGATATTGATGAATGTGCACCGTGTGTATCCAATGTTTTCGCCGCTCAACCCGATCAAAATCTAATACCCGATACACTGTTACAACAACTATCGTTGAGGAAGCACCACCGATTGACTCTACAACAACAGTTGAACAAACCACATCCAACGACGAACCACCGATGAACTTCGAACAATGATGTACCCCACCGCAGATTATGATCTAAATCGTTATTCAACCCTTTGCAAATGCTTCGCTACTTACGATGTTGCGGAATCATCTACAAGTCATTTGAATCCTCCTAATCAGAGAATGTATATCAACATCAACCCTCCACACATCGTTGGACGAAAGACCATCCTCTTGAGAACATTATTGGTAACCCGAATCAACCAACAGAACGAGACAACGTCTTCACAAAGACGGTGAACATTGAATTTATGCACTCACCGTTTGCCAACCGAACCTAAAAACATTAAAGATGCAATGACAAAAGACAACTGGATTGAATCCATGCAAGAAGAACTCAATCAGTTTAAACGTCTTGAAGTATGGGAATTGGTTTAAAGACAACAAGGGTCTTCGTCATTGGTCTCAAATGGATTTGGAAAAACAAATTGGATGCTGAAGGAACCGTAATCATAAATAAGTCATGTCTGGTGGCTAAGGGTTATAGACAGGAAGAGGGTATTGACTTTGAAGAATCATTCGCTCCGGTTGCTCGTCATGAGGCTGTACGGATTTTTTTGGCGTTTGCGGCTCACATGAACATCACGGTCTTTCAGATGGATGTTAAAACTGCTTTTCTCAATGGACAATTGAAAGAAACGGTCTATGTTAGCCAGCCAGAAGGATTCATTGATCCAGAGTTCCCTAATCATGTCTACAAAATGAAGAAGGCTCTCTACGGTCTTAAACAAGCCCCTCGGGCGTGGTATGATAAGTTATCCTCCTTTCTGATCGCTAATAATTTCGTCAAAGGTTCGGTCGACCCTACACTTTTCATACAGTATCATGGGGCACACATTTTAATTGTTCAAATTTATGTGGATGACATCATTTTTGGGTCAACACATCTAAAGTACTCAAACGCTTTTTCAAAACTCATGAAAAAACATTTTGAAATGTCCATGATGGGTGAACTTACGTTCTTTCTAGGACTACAAGTTCATCAATCACCCCGTGGTATTTTTCTAAGTCAGTCCAAATATGCCCTTGAAATTTTAAAAAAACATGGAATGACAAGTTGTGATACCTATGCCACCCCAATGGCACACACCAAGAAACTGGACGCTGATTTGCATGGGAAATTGGTTGACCCTACCAAATACCGAAGTATCATTGGGTCTCTCATGTATCTAATGACCAAGAGGGCTCGACATTATATTTGCTCTATATCTTTGCTCCGTTATCAATCAAGACCAACTGAAACCCACCTCTCGAGGCTAAAAGAATCCTCCGATACATTAGGGAACCATTAACTGGGGATCCGTATCCGGCGATTCTCGGCTTTGAACTAATAGCTTTTTTCGACGATCACGCAGATGCTTAGATTCACGGAAAAGTACTTCAGAGCATTACAATTTCTTGGTGATAAACCGGTGTCATGGAAATCGAAGAAGTAGGACATACATCGCTTGTCCTCAACAAGCGAATATGTAGCCATGTCGTGTTGTGCTCAAGTCATTTGGATGAGAACACAACTCAAAGACTATGGTTACATATTTGACGTAATCCCGATGTACTACGACAATCGGTGCAATTGCGATCTCGCAACTCCGTTCAACATTCAAAATCAAAGCACATCGATCTTGATATCATTTCATCAAGAGCACGTGGAAAAGGGTACCGTTGAATTATACTTTATGGGTACCGAATACCAATGGCGATCTTCTCACCAAAGCCTTAGCTCTCTGCTAGGTTTAATGAGTTGTTCCACGGATTGGTATGCGGTGTTTAACTCTGAGGAACTAGATGAACTTTTAAAAATTATTAAAACCAATCAAACACCAAAACCTCTTTTGTAAATATTTTTCAAAACAAAATACAAAAATATAAAATCGATATAATTCAAAAATATTCTTCTATCTATATTTCTTTTAACATGGCAAGTACAAATCTTCTGTCAACACTTTAATCTTTCAAAATTCAGTATTTTTTCTCGGTCAAGTGTTGAGGGGGAGAAAGTAAATATTTTTCGACTTCATAAAACCTTGTACTTGCATGTTACCTAATCTCGGTTGTTTCATAAAACCTTGTACTTGCATGTACCTCCCCGGACTAAAATTTATAAAATTTCATTATTTCTCAAGTCGAGGGGGAGTGTCGTCAAATTTCTTTCCAAATATCAT
The DNA here is from genome assembly GCA_022545495.1 of Chrysanthemum lavandulifolium. Taxonomy (NCBI): domain Eukaryota; kingdom Viridiplantae; phylum Streptophyta; class Magnoliopsida; order Asterales; family Asteraceae; genus Chrysanthemum; species Chrysanthemum lavandulifolium. The sequence continues at coordinate 239,099,532 of CM040243.1, read as the reverse complement.
TCTTTACGTAACCAAAATGGAAGTTATGGGCGTTAGATGAAAATGGTTAAGGTGGAGGGACTGAAATCATCAAAAGCTCAAAGTATTCTTTAATAAAACACTTCACCTAACTTTTTCAAAAACATTTACTTCAACTCATTTAATAACCAACTACCATATCTGATAACGCCTAAAATGAACATGTTTTTAGTAGCGTTATTGTTGGTTTCGTGCATGATAATCGGCTATATTTACTCATAACTGTTACAAAAGTGCAAAAGATGCGTATTGTGTATGTATATGTAGCCAGGTATCACGAATGATGAAGAAATGAAGTTTTTATGCACATTTGGAAGATTCCCGAGGAAGGAAATCGAGCAAGGAAGCTTTTGGACTCAATGATTATGAAGCGCAATGATTTCTAAGTATCTACAGCAAGGAGAGATGAAGTTTTGCGTTGGAAATCATCAGCGAGAGCAAAGAATGAGGCGTATAACAAGAAAGTCAACAAAAAGTCAAATCAGCAACACCCAACCGTTCAGTCGTAACCCGTAACCGGATCCGGCTGGGCAATTGGTCAAACGGCAACCGATACGGTTGCCAGAGCAACCGATCCGTTGCATGGGTGCTGATTACACAAAGTTGCATTTATTGTTGCCTTAACTCCCATAATCATTGGAGGTCGATCATTTCTTGATATTAACTTGTTGGGAACGTTTTGGCCGATTGAACAAGTTTCTTTGGCTATATATTGAACATAGTCTTAGTTTACTAGGTGTGACACAACAAAAGTGTAATAGTTTACACCAAAACTATTACGAACCATTTTATTCATCCCAAAGTTTAGTACTTATCGTAAACGTCCGGGAGGGTGGAGAGAGCAATTATCATCCATAGTTTTGGTAATTTGGAGTTATACGGTTAAGCTAGGTGATTGAAGGCGTGTGGTTGCTATAAGCCACAAATTCTAGTTCTTGTAATCGCAAAAGTTTAGGTATTCTATGAACTTTGTTATGGATTTCTATTCTCTTGAGTTATTGGAATTACTTTGTTATTTCTTGTGTTTTGTTATTATTTCTAGTGTTCTCATATGTGATGCATGTATATATGATCTTGTTTAAATAAGTTTGTTGGAAAAATACTAGTCTTGGTTTGATTTGTCGGTAAAACATGTTTTAAGAAAAAAGACCGAAAGGATTTCTCTTGTGTTTTATTCCAAAAAGTTGAGTGACAAACTAGTATGGGGATATGGTGATTGACAACCACCATGTTTACTTATTAAAACAAGACTAGAAACATTTTCATCACGAAAGGTCGAAAGATTCGTAAGAACGAGTTTAATAAGAACATTTTACAAACAAATTGATTTTCTAAAGGATAATCATTAGGATAAGGACCGAAAGGATTACCTATATGTTTTTGTTCTTAGAATGATTTTTACAAACATATACCATGGTTGGAAATCATTTGCTTATGATTTGTGCATCACATCAAGAGTTTACACCAAGCCTTCATGAACACTATCTATGATTGCCTATAGACTACACACAAGTATATATATTTCTTATTATTGAATTTCACTATAACATCACTTTTTGAGGAAGCCTTGACATAGCTTTCTTGTTTCAAATCTTTTCAAGAAAACAATTTCGAACACAAAATCCCTTGGGACGATCTCGACTTACCCAACTTTGCTATCGCGAACGAGTATACTTGCTCGTATGTGTTTATAGTATTAGACGGTGAAATCGTGTTTATAAATTTTTAAACTTGCACCAAGTTTAACACATCAAGTTTTTGGCGCCGCTGCTGGGGATTTTTTTTATTTTGATTGTGATTTTGATTTAAGCAATTTGAGTTTGTTCATTTTCTGTAAAATTGGTAATTTTGAAATTGAATTTAGTGAAAAGAAGTAAAAAAAAAAAAAAAAAAGGTCAAAAGCTAACCGATTCGGTTGCTCCTGCAACCGGATCCGGTTAGTGCTACGAATTTATTTTTTGCATTTTGATTTCATAGTTTAAGTTTATTTAGTGATTTGTGTTATAGTTTTTAGATTAATTCTTGTCATTTTAGATTTTTATAGATTATATCTTTGGTTGTTAATGTTTTCTTAGATTTTTAATTTTTCTTTATTTTAGTTATTCTTAGTTTATTAGTTTTTAGATTAATTCTGGTTTTAATTCTAATGATTAGATAATTAATTTTCAGTTTTTATGGTTTAGTGATCTTAATGAGTAATTTAAATGGAGTAGTTAATATTGTTTTAATTTTATAGCTTAATTAATTAAGTAATTAATAAAGGGTAATGAGGAGTCTTAATTGATTAAGAGTTTTTAGTACACTTAATAGTTTTAATTTTAATTAATTTTCAGTTTAAAAAAAAAAAAAATTATTTTTGGTATCGATCTAACCGATCGGTTGGAACCCGCATCCGGATCCGGTTAGACATTTGGTCAAGTAGTTTACCACCAACCGAATCGGTTGGTGAGCCAACCGATCCGGTTGGAGCTCTCGGTAAATTTTTTTCTAATTTTTAGATTTTGAGTTTTAGCTTATGTTTTTAGATTTGTTAAGTGTCTTTACTTGCTTAGTATATGTTTTATAGTTTGCTTTTGTTTTTACTAACTCTAACACTAATGATTCGGATTTTTGTTTTTGTTTTGTTTTGTCAAGTTTAGCTAGTTAGTATGGATAGTTTGAGCGGAATTTCGGAATACCTTCGTAACTTGGATGAAATGTTCAAAGACACCGGAAGTTCATTGGAAAAGATTGGAGGTATCTTAGAAGGAAGTAAGAAAGATTTGGGAATTGATACGGTTAGTATGGAAGAAACGGGTGAAAACAAAGTTCAACTTCCTAAGAAGGGAAGAGTTGTGGTATTCACACAAGCACCTTTAACGAGTATGATTCGCCATCGATGAGGTTCGTACACCTTGTAGTGTAGAAGGGTGAGTGCTTGGGACGCAACTTAACATGGCTTATGGAGAAAACTACATTGTGGAGAAATTTCTTGATCAAATTGGTCATGTACGTTTGGATTACGAAGCATACGGAAGAAGGGTGGTTAAAAATCTTAAGGTTAACATACATGGTCACATTTTTTAAACAGATTTTGTTGTCTTAGAAGAGGGGAACGCGGATGAGCCCAATGTATGTTTTGGGCGAGACTTTCTTGTAACGACCAAGTGCCAAGTTGATTTTGCTTTGGGAGAAATGAGGATCAATATCACCGATTTGGAAGAAGGAAAAGGAGTGAACGAGATGCTTGTGGAGTTATGTGCTAATATGGAAGAGGAAGATGTGGAAGTAGTAAAGATGGGGAAGGCAAATAGGAAGAAAACCTCATCCAACAAATTAACTCCAACCACATCCACCAACAAAAATGATTACACACCTTCATCACCTACTACATCAAACACTTTCAAACCTTTAACCGACGAACAAAAAGAAGCTATTTTGGAAAACCATGAACAAAAGTTTCTTGAGCTAAATGAGAAAAAGCCGGTGATAGAGGTACTACAAGATTACGTTCTCTACCGTAAGAAATTAGATGCGAAATTAGATGCGGTGATGCTAGCAAGAGCTAGATTGGAAGATAAGAATCTATCGGAGGAGGATAGAGATAGGATTTTGTTTAGAGGTATGCCACGGAAGGAGAAAGATCCGGGAAATTTTGTTTTGCCAATTAAAGTGAATGGGACTACACCAGTTTATGCCTTAGCCGATACGGGTTCAAGTGTTAATGTTATGCCCTATCCATTGTTTAAGACGTTGGGTCTTAGTAATCCGCAACCAAATCATTCGAAGCTTACCATGGCGGATAATTCCCAAGCGAAAGCAATGGGAGAGGTGAAGAACATGAGAGTTCAAATTGGTTATCAACCCTACTTGGCTGATTTTCTAGTCCTAGACATTCCGGTGGACAAGAGTTTACCACTTCTATTAGGAAGACCATTCCTACGAACATGTGGTGCAATTATAGACATGGGAAGAGGTACGATGACTATTGATGATGGGATCTCGAAACAAACATATTATCCCAAACCAAGGGGACCAACTTTGGAATTCATGGAGGAGTTAGAATTGATGGAAGCGGACGAGGACTTGACTTGTTTCGAAGTAGGATGTGATATCCAAGGAAACCCGATGTATGGACCATTAGCTCCACCATACTTTGATATTGAGGATGAGATGGAACGTGCATTAGCGGTGGAAGCATTTTATAACCCATTCAAAAACATCCTAGTCTACAAGAAGTTAACCGATTTCTTAGGTTCTTTACCGGTGCAACTCAAGAATTAGGAATGGAGACCCGAGGGGTCGGGCATTTACAAGAGACAAAATGGGGATGGAGAATGGCACGTCAAATTCAATATACTATGTCCGGATGGGAGAAGATTCATAAGGAAGTTCAAAACTTATGAAACATACCGTGAATTGACCGGGAAATTTCTAAGTGAGGACATCTTAAGGCATGAGTATTTCGAGGAATTCTAAGGAGAAACAAGGCACCATAATAAACAAGCAATTGTTTGCTTGAATTTCATGAACTTCTTTTTAATTTTATGCATTTAGGATTTCTTGTTTTTCATTTAAGTTTTATCTTTATTTTTATTTTTATTTTTATGTTGAGGTTATTTGGTTAATGCATTGTGATTATGAGTTTTAGTTTTAGTTTATAAGTATGATGATTTGAGTTTTGAGATTGGATGATTGTTGAAATTTCCAAATGGTGGATGAATGTTGTGTGCATCTTTAACAGAATTTTTGAGTAAAAATTGTTGCTTGGAAGGTAAAATGCCTAAGTAACATGAAAAATGCAAAATTTGGCAAAAACGTAAACCGAAATAGTTGTGTCCATGACTGAACCGGTTGCATACAAGTATATATACCAAAAATTCACTTTTTCCAGAAAAACACACACACACACTAATCCTCCAGCTGGGTTTTGCAAAAATTCGACCAAGAAAAGCTAATTGAAGGTTGTTTGAGTTGTAGGAGATCATCATGGCACCCAAACAAGTAAGCATCTACATTCAATTAACTCAATTTAGGTTTAATTAGAGCATTTGATTCAAATTGCATATTAGGTCACTAATTTGGGGGTTTTTGATATAATTCGAATTAAGTTGTAATATCTTAGGATTAAGTGGGTAATTGATATAGGAATGCATTGAAAAAATAATTGTAGTGATTGATTCAATATGGAATGAGTATTAGATGATTGAATTTTCGGATTTAATTAGGTTATGCCATTGAATCAAGTTAAGTTGCAATTGGTGATTCCTAGTGGTAGATGATGCATTTTTTATGAGTAATAGATGCCACATTGTTGATTAGAACTAGTGATTGAAGAGTATAGGTCTTATTTGTTGAGTTCTAAGATGATGAATGTGTGATGATTTGAGGTTTAGAAAGCGAATTTAGAGTAATGTGAGGATGTAGAAATCATTGATTATGTTAGAATGTAGTCTAGGATTGGATTGGACTTAGAAATTCGAGTGGGTAATGGATTAGAAGGCAAAAGCCTTACGTAGAATGCATAACCGATCCGGTTGCAAAGCGCAACCGATCGGTTGGATTGGGTCATAAGGAGTAACCGATTCGGTTGTCCTGCAACCAAATCCGGTTCCAGGTTCTGTGTTGGATATTTTTGAAATTTTGAAGTGGACCTTAGAGGATTCCATGGACCTCCCTGTTTGTTCTAACACTCTTATATTGACTTATATTTGTGATTTCTACAGAGAATTGTTGTGGGTAGTTCAAGCTCGGGACCAGTTCCAATTAACCCGATTGTTACAAAGTTTTGCCAAAGGAACGAGAGGAAGAAAGTCAAGTATAGCTTGAATACGGAAGCAAATGCCAACCTAAAGTTCAAAGATCTCACCGACGGGGAAAAACATGCTTTCCGGGAACGATTGTCAAAATTGCAAAATAGGACATGTTTGGTTCCAAGGGTGATTGATTGGGATTTGTTTGAAGAATATGATTGTGAAGAGGAGTTGAGAAAAATGATGCGGACATCTTATGTGTATCCGGCGGATGGGGATTCGTTTGATGATTTGTCATGGGAAAGAGCATTTAACGTTAACGAAGAGGTCTATCGAGAATGGTGTATGGAGTTCTTTTCAACCATGTATTTTGAGGGAAAGGTGAATGTTCGGTACTTGATGGAGGAAGTTTGTGTTTGGTTTAGGCTTTGTGGACGGGATCATGCTTACACTTTTCCGGATTTCGCTATTGCTCTTGGCTTGTACGAACCACATGAGGTTAAGCATCGATTATTTAAAGCTCACTTTTCGAGGCTTCGGAGGTTTGAAAAAGACTTCCCTAGTGTGCCCACTTATTGGAATCGAGTGGGAGATCCTTCTTGTACTAGGAGGAATGCTGCAACCATCAGGAATCCATTAATGAGGATACTTCACAAGTTGATAGTGACTGGGCCATTTCATAGGTATGGAAGCAGGGACAAATGTCAGAAACCAGACTTATGGGTTATGATGTTACTGGAAGAAACTAAGGACGGTAATGCGGTTTGGCAGATAGCCGAGTATCTATCTAGGAGAGCCCCGAGAATCAAAAGTAATAGCAACATTTATGGAGGACATTTTGTGACAAGGTTGGCAAAGAACCTAGGGTATTACAATGATAGTGAGTTGGCTAAGTGTGGAGAGCCAAAGTTTAGTGAGATGTGGAGTGCAAATGGTTTTGGAAATGCTTTGAATAGGAAATTGAAAACCTTGGGAGCATGGATTGAACCGCAACAACAACAACAACAACCACCATAACAGCAGGGAAATGTACCAATGGGGAACGTGCAAGCGGGTACGTCCGAGAGTTTTGATTCGGGTTGGGAGAGTGGAACCAACATTTAGATGAAATTCGGTGTAGGGATGTGTGGAGAGACTCGATGATGTTGAGAAACAATTACATCAATGATTATACAATGCATATCTTTCAACACATGGCTCAAAGCCAATTACGAGTTACCATCCTACAATCCACCCAATGTTCCACCATATCCTTTCCCTACACTTTATCCTCGACCCTATCCATATCCATATCCTGGATACGCACCATTTCCTGATCCAGTGCCCGCATATGGTCGATTACCTGAAGTTGGTGGAGCAAGCTATGATGTTGGAGGATCGTCATCAGGAGTTGGAGGAAAGAAGAAAAAGAGGAGATTTCGTTCGGAGATTGTGGACGAGAACTATGTAACCGAGAGTGATGATGATGATGAGTATGATGATGAAGAAGGTGACGAGATGAGCGAGGACGACGAGTGATCGTGGATCATTCTTGATTTGTGGTTTCAAAGACAATGGTTATGATGTGTTAAACAATATTCTCTCTATCTTTTAACTATTTCTTTAGGATGATTATCATACTTTGCTTTGTTTTACTTTGTTTTTAGTAGCATTTGGATTGTTTGGTTTTGTTTGGGTATTGTGTATTGCAGTTTTGTTTGCAGGATGGATGTGTCGGAAGCTTATTGATGGTCAAATATTTGGAGTTGGATAACTCACATGCTTTCTTATGACCCAATATCGTGTTGCATATTCTATCCGTGGTATCTTTTAACTATTTTTTTTTCCCATTTTCTTTACTTTGAAGTTCATTTTTATTACATTGAGGACAATGCAAAACTTAAGTATGGGGGAGGGAAGAAAATAGGAAAAATGATACGCATTTTTAATTTTTTTAGCTTTTTATTTTAATTTTCTTAGATAACTTTTGGATGCAAGTAATTAGAAAGAATTCGCCCTTGATTGTCTAGTTGTTTTCACACATTATTGATATATATTAAAAAACAACTTGGGTATTTCAATGGTAAAATGAGGTTTTTGATTTTTTTTTTATTTGAACCAAATTACGGAAGTAATTCATTTTGGATTCGATAGCATTTTCTAGCGCGCATTATAGCCCTTTTCCCACTTAATTGTGAGGTTTCTTTTTGTATAAAACATATTTTTTGTTTTATATTTGCTATCAGTGTGCCGGTGATTATGTCAATTCTAGAACTTGTACTAGTTATACATTACGGTTAAAATCACTCTCGAGTGATAAAAATATGTTCAAGTGATAAGAGGCATCGTAGGATTTAACCCAAATGGCCTTCCATTTTACATCTAATGATATATTAGCTAACCACATTGGTTAGTTAACCACCCTTATATGGACCCATTTGTTAGTGCTCATCTTTAGCACTAGATACCCTTAGTTACACCCTTTGAGCCAATCTTTTCATTTGTAAATCCAGAAAAATACAAAAAGATTTTACACTTTAAACTTTAGCCAACCCTTGTCATGTCTATTGGTTTGTTGCTAGTTGTTTGGAATGTTGGATTATTTTTGATGATTATGAAGAAGCTACACTTTGTTTATAGTGTGTACCATTCTCCAACAAAGATGAAGGAGACGTCTTTCTCATTTGTGTTTTTTGTGGTGTATGCTTACACTAAGTGTGGGGGAACTTGTTTAAAAAAAAAAAGAAAGAAGCCAATGAGCTATATGAAGAATATTGATTAGCCAATGAGCTAAATTGAGTTATACATATTTGTGGAGATCGATATATGAAGAGGAGAAGTAATCATTTACGAGATTGAGGTTTGCATGATGGCTAGCAACATGGGTATTAGACTTGATTTTATTTTTATTTTAACACCAATTTCATAAACCATCCCATGCCTTATCCATACCTTTTATAAACCCGTAACCTTAACGATATAACCCGAATAAAAGCCCTCTTTGATGAATTTATTTTCTTTGTTTTGATACTTGTACAAGCTTATGGTAAAAAGCATTGATCATGACTAGGCATTGAGTGATTTACATATACCCACCAATATATGAGTGTTAAGTGAATTCTTAAAATCATTCGTGAGGTGTTCTAGTTATGTTATCTAAAGTGTTTGGTTCATTTTTAAAGTTTTTCACATATTAAAAGCAAATTAATGATTATCTCTTTTGGGATGATTGTTAAATTTTTTTGGAACCACGGCGTCAAGACCATTGAATTCGATTTTTGCAAATGTTAGACCTACTCGAGGGCGAGTAGAACTTAAGTATGGGGGAATTTGATAACGCCTAAAATGAACATGTTTTTAGTAGCGTTATTGTTGGTTTTGTGCATGATAATCGGCTATATTTACTCATAACTGTTGCAAAAGTGCAAAAGATGCGTATTGTGTATGTATATGTAGCCAGGTATCACGAATGATGAAGAAATAAAGTTTTTATGCACATTTGGAAGATTCCCGAGGAAGGAAGTCGAGCAAGGAAGCTTTTGGACTCAATGATTAGGAAGAGCAATGATTCTAAGTATCTACAACAAGGAGAGATCAAGTTTTGCCTTGGAAATCATCAGCGAGAGCAAAGAATGAGGCGTATAACAAGAAAGTCAACAAAAGTCAATCAAGAACACCCACCGATCGGTCGTAACTCATGAACGGATCCGGTGGGCAATTATCAACGGCAACCGATCCGGTTGCATGGGTCTGATTACACAAAGTTGCATTTATTGTTGCCTTAACTCCCCATAATCATTGGAGATCGATCATTTCTTGATATTAACTTGTTGGGAACGTTTTTGGCCAGTTGAACAAGTTTCTTTGGCTATATATTGAACCTAGTCTTAGTTTACTAGGTGTGACACAACAAAAAGTGTAATAGTTTACACCAAAACTATTACCAACCATTTTATTCATCCCAAAAGTTTAGTACTTACTGTAAAACGTCCAGGAGGGTGGAGAGAGCAATTCTCATCCATAGTGTGGAAAACTAGAAGGGGGGGGGGGTTGAATAGTTTTGCCGATTTTACGTTAGTTTCAAAAACTTTTAGATTCGTTGATATGTGAGATCTTGTGGATGTTGAGAAAGTATAGATCTAATGATAAAGTAAGTAAATAAAGTAAAGTGAAGGGAAAGAAAAGACACAACCGATGTATAGTGGTTCGGCTACAAGGACACCTTCCTTGCCTACTCCACTCCCCGAGTCACCTACTCGAGTTCAAGCACTATGTTAACAAACTCCTTCACTTGGCGGAGAAGCCTTCACAATGTTGCTTACACTTTTCCGGTACAAAGCTAGATACCGAGTCCGTAACACGGTGGACCAAACCAACACGACTATTACACAACGAATATGTGAAATATCAAATACAAGATCTTCGCTACGTAAATCTTATGAATGACAAATCAATCAAGGACCCCTTGCTTGGATGACTTGTAGAATGCTCGTGATCTCGCCTTAGAGAAGGACCTATATGAGGATCACAATAGAAAGAAAGAAGAACAACTCTCTAGATCAAGTGATCTATATGTTAGAAGAGAATGAGAGTGTTTGAGAGATTTAGTAAGAAGAGGGTGAGTTAGAATGAAGAAATGGCTCTCATTTATAGGCAAATTCCTTCACTATTCCCGGATCCCACGGATCCCTTCCACAAAGGATCCGTCTAGTGTAATCCTAGGGATCCGTGGGCGCTCCTCTTGCCCATGGGTTTTTGGTTATGGGTCATGGGTTATGGGTTGGTCCATAGGTTATCTTTAGATTCAATGTATCTAAGTATACATTGTATCAAGTCTCTTTGGGTATGGGTTAAGATCCATGGGTTATGGTCCATGGGTTATGATTTTTACCCATCCTAATAAACTATTACAACAAATGCTTAATTACTACATTTTTGTATTTAAATGGCTATATGTAAATGCTTTACAAAACTAACATGTATCCTTTATAATTATACTTAAGATAACATTATATTTGTTATCAACAAAACAAAAAGAGAATGCAAAATATTAATAAACGGTTTTACGGTTTATTTGTATTAACAATCTCCCCCTTTTTGTTGATGACAAAACATAATGTTATGATGAGTAAAACTTAAGAATAGATGTAAATTTTGAAAGCCGAAGCCCTAAGTTTTACTTCTTCTCCCCTTTTGTCGAAACAAAAGTTAACCCTTGGAAGAAATAAACATAAAAGTGTGGAAAAAATAGTCCACGATTATTAACTCCCTCGACGGTAGCTCCCCTTGTTTGGGCGTCAAGTGAAGAAAAATAGAAATCCTACAAAAAGAAAGGTTAGTAACATGCTTAAATAATCTTGTGATTGTCGAGAATCAAGATTGGGAGCCAAGGTATGTAAACAAGGCCTTGTAATAAAACTACAAATTGTAGTGGTATTTATGCCACCTACAAGCATGTAAAAATAAGAACAAGACTTGTTCTTGAAAATGACTCAAATGAAAAAGTACAAAAAAATAATAGAAAATAGTAGTAATGATTCCGTCCATGCTTGCATAAGGTTTATGGATGGAGGTTTTGATGAGTGATGGTATTGATGCGATCAAGTATGAGGTTGAGTATGAATCGCATTTCTTCCCTAACTTCTATTGCGATTTCCTAGTGGATTGGCAATGTTCACAATGTAGGTGATGTGGGTAATGAGTGCGGAAGTTTTCCGGGTTGTTTTGATTTGAGTTATCACGGAAGATGTGGTGGAAAAATAGGAAAATATGGATCAAGATCCGGAATATTTGTAAGTGGTGGTGGAAAAGAACCTAGATGTTCTTGTAATGTGATGGGAGCTAATGGTGGTGATGTTTCAAGATCTTGAAAGATATTATTTGGAGATGTGGGTGGTGTTGAAAAGACTATTTCTTTTTGTTTAGATTGTTTAGATCTTGTTGGAGTCTTAAGGAGTTCCAAAAGAGTGACTTTGGGTGGTGATGAGGTTGGTGTACTTGTTGGAGATGAGGGAGGTGCTATAATGGAAGCATCTTGTGGTGGGTTATTTGTTGAGGATGAACCATTTGAGGTTGTTTTTGCTAAGCAACAAGATCGGATACTAATCCGTGCGGATATCCTAGAGTTTGATTGTGGTATTTTGGATGGTGGAAGTACAAAGGTTTGGATATCATGATTGTTTGTACTAGATGATTCTCCTAAAGGGTTTTTGGATGACATGGTGTATTGTGTATGTGAGGATGAGATGGATTATGCAAGCATTTTGGGAGTTATATATATAGAAAAACAAAGCATTGTAATGAATGCTTGAAACAAAATGTGGATTAAAATCTAATGATTAGATATGAATTCAAGGCATGTGATCATGAGAACACAAGCATTAAAGAGCATACTCCTAAAAGTGAAACAAATGTGGATTTGTCATCCAAAGTGAAAAAAATAGAAGTTAAAAACGACACGTCTTCACGGATCCTTCCTTGAGGGATCCGTCCAACATGAAGGCTGGGATCCGTGGGTCCAGTGATTCAGAAAGACAAAATTTTATTTTGGAAACATTTTTGCCTATTGTGTGCCTATATGCAAACTATTTGGAGTTGCGGTTTTCTCGACCTCTAAAAAGAAAAGGAAAATAACTAGAGAAAAAAAATCCTATTGAGATAACCCGAAAACACACATTTAGTACATAAGTACGTAATATTGTGTTATTAATGCTCCTAATTCATTTTTGCTTAAATGAGACACCTATTAGTTATGTGTTCCCTTTAGCATTCAAAAGACATGAGATGCAATGAAAACGCGTTTTTTACTTTGTATTAATAATGAAAAAGCGATTTATCCTAGACGTGAGAAATTGCTTTTGTGAAATTGATACGGGAAGGTATCATTCTTTTTAGAAAACATTTTGAAAAGAGATTTTCTTTAAAAATGTGTATGTAGTTATGTGTTTGCAAAAAAAAATATAAGTGGAAGACTTATCTTGGGTTTTGAAAATTCCGTATTGTTTGTGAGTTGTGCGTGAAATAGAAATCCTAGACTCGTAAAGAAGAAGGCTAGTGTTTACATACCTTGTAGAGTCAAATAAGTTATGACGTTTGTTCCATTAGACCAAGACCAAGGCAAGTAGGTTGAATTGTTCCCACTTCAGCAGTTTGGTGAGGACGTCGGCTATGTTGTCTTCGGATGCTACCTTCTCAATAGAGATGTTCCCTTTGAACATTGTCTCTTGAAGTGATGTCAAATCTCTATATGCTTTGTGCGAGAATGCAATACGGATTCTTGCTTAAGTCGATGGCACCTTTGTTGTCACATAGGATGGCTATGTCGCTTAGATGAATGTCATAGTCGACTAACGCTTGTTTCATCCATAGTGCTTGTTGGCATGCTTTGCCTACGGAGACGTGCTCGGCTTCGGTTGTTGATATAGCTAGTGCCGTTTGTTTCTTAGAAAACCAAGATGTTAAGCAACATCCCATGAAAGTACATACCCCACTTGTACTTTTTCTATCAACGTAATCACCGCATGGTCGAATCTGCATATACAATTGTTTCTACTCCCGTGCCCTTAGGATACCATAATCCTAATTGTGTTGTACCCTTAATATATCTAAATATCCTTTTACGGCTTCTAGGTATGATGTTTTAGGGTCTTCTTGAAACCTAGCACATAAGCAAACACTAAACATGATATCCGCCTACTTGCCGTGAGGTGAGAAGGCTACCTATCATGCCACGGTATTTAGTATTATCTACGGATTCTCCGTCTTCATCTTTAGTGAGTTTGGTGTCGGATGACATTGGAGTCCTAATTGGTTTGACTCTTCTAGACCGAATTTCTTTAACATCTCCTTGATGTATTTAGATTGATTGAAGAAGATACCATCTTCTACTTGTTTTATTTGTAGACCAAGAAAGAAACTAAGTTCTCCCATCATACTCATCTCGAACTCGTCATGCATGATTTTAGAGAAATCATCACACATGTCTTGACAAGTGGATCCGAATATAATATCATCTACATATATTTGTACTATGATTATATGTGACTCTCTTTTCTTAGTAAAAGTGTGTTGTCAACTAACCCCATGGTGTAGTTGTGTTTAACTAGAAATGACTTGAGTCTATCATACCAAGCTTTTGGAGCTTGTTTAAGACCGTAAAGGGCTTTCTTTAATTTATAAACATGTTTGGGTTTTCAAAATTAATGAAGCTTGGGAGGTTGAGCTACATATACTTCTTCATTTATGAAACCATTTAGAAAAGCGCTTTTGACATCCATTTGATAAAGCTTTAGATCATTAGCACAAGCATACATGAAGTATTCTTATAGACTCTATCTAGCCACCGGGCGTGGGTCTCATCAAAGTCTATTCCTTCTTGTTGGTTATACCCTTGAGCAACGAGTCTAGCCTTGTTCCTAGACACGACTCCGCTTGCATCTAATTTTTTATAAACCCATTTGGTTCCTATTATGGTTTGATTACTAGGTGGAGGGACAAGTGTCCAAACATCATTAGAAACAAATTGATTTAGTTCTTCTTGCATAGCCATTACCCAACTCTCATCTTTTATGGCTTCTTGTGTATTCTTAGGTTCTAAGGTTGGAGCGAAACAAAACAAGTTACTTTGGTTTTGAACTTGAGACCTTAATGTTCGTTCGTTTAGTTTTCCTATGACTTTATCTACGGGTGATCTTTGGACTCTTTAATGTTTATTATTTCATCACTTAGAGGTTCTTCTTCTTCACTTATCTTTTTCTTTATTACTATAGCTTCACTTTCTATAATCTCGTCATCTATAAGAGGTGGAGAGGGTTTGGGTGGACTTTCATCAAATTTTATATTTAATGACTCTTCTACCTTCATTGTTTCTTTGTTTAATATGACGTAAGCTTTGCTATTTGGCGAGTAACCTAAAAAGATACCTTCGGTTGATTTAGGATCAAATTTTGTAAGGTAATCTTTAGTGTTAAGAATAAAACATTTACTACCAAAGACTCTAAAGTGATTTAACGTAGGCTTTTTGCCTCGAAGTAACTCATATGGAGTTTTTCCTAAGATTGGTCTAATTAAGACTTGATTGAGTATGTACGTTGAAGTATCAACGACATTACACCAAAACTTTTGAGGTATGGATTGTTCATTAAGCATGGTTCTACTCATTTCTTGTAGGGTTCTATTCTTTCTTTCTACTACCCCATTCGATTGTGGAGTGCGTGGAGCCGAGAAGTTGTGAGTAATACCATTAGCGTCACAAAAGCTCAATTGCACTTCATTATCGAATTCCCTACCATGATCCGTCCTAATAGACACTATGGGACTTCCTAGTTGTCTTTGGATCTTTTGCTTAATATTTCAAAATAGTTAAAGGTTTTCGTTTTGTTCTTTAAAATTTTGTCCATGTATACCTAGAGTAGTCATCCACTATTACCAAAGTGCGATAGTTACCTCCATAACTTTGGATAGCGGATGGACCAAATAAATCCATATGTAGTAATTCTAGACACCTAGTTGTGGACACCATGTTTTTAGCTTTATGACTCGAATGAGCTTGTTTTCCTACATTACAAGCATCACAAAATGATGTTCATATTTTAACTTAGGTAGGTCTCTTACTAGATCTTTGGATGATAGCGATTGAAGAAGTCGCATGTTGGCGTGACCCAATCTTCGATGCCATAAGGTCAAGTATCATCCATAGAGGTAAGACATGGTTTGTCTTTAGGTTCATTACCGATTTTAATGACATAGACTCCATGTTTCCTAATTCCTCTTCCTATGGTTATGCCATTTTAAGTATCTTACTACCGGTTTCGATAAAAAGTACATTGCACTTTTATCACATATTTGTCCTATACTTAAGAGGTTAAAGTTTAGGTTTTCTACGTGACACACATCGTTAATGGTTAGAGATTTGTTAGAAATTGTACCTTTACTGATGATTCTACTTTTGCTATTTCCAAACACCACATTACCTTCATTGAAGGATTCATATGTGGAGAATAGATCCCTATTGCTGGTCATGTGCCTCATGCACCCGCTATCCTTGACCCATTCATCGGGGTCTAGGTCGACCTTAAAGCACACCTAAAACAATAATAAACTCAAAAGTTTGGTCCCCATTTGTTCATGGGTCCATTAGTGTTAAACATTCCATTCATATTAGACATGTATGGATAAGATGAGTATGCATTCCATGGAGCAAAGTTTTGAAAATGAAAGCCGTTTTGCATGTTTGGATTCCATCCCATTTGATGGTTACTTTTCGGGTAAACGTTATTAGGTCTCCTAAATGAATTAGGTTTTGAAAAAGATGGAGCTTTGTTTCTTGCAAAAGTAGGATTATATTTTGGAGGTGGTTGTCTAGTGGTGACATGAGTTGGTTTCTTCCTATTAACTATAACAAACTCGGTTCTAGATGAGGAAGCTACGTTATTGCTCTCGTTTGCTACAGCAGATCTACGGATCCCTTTCGTACACTAGTCGGTTCCCTTTTAGGGATCCGTGGGATCCGCCACAACAATGGTTGGTTTTTCTAGTTCCTTAACAAATTTTGTTTCTTTACTTTCACTAGTTGATGGATCAAGTTGTTGACTACCTAGACCCTTTTGATTGTTACAGGTTTTAACACCTTCGAGTATTGTATCTAAAGTGTTCGTACTCATTCTAACAATTTTAGAATCTAAGTTATCCACTAGTGTTTGAAGTTGAACCCAAAGTTCACATTCACCACTTGCTATTTTACCCTTTTCTAAACGTTTTAGTTTTGCTTTTAATTCTATGACTTCTTTATCTAAACGTTGATTTTGACTCTTTAAAAGTTTGTTTTTGTTAATTAGTTTTAAGCTAATATTGCATAGTTTGTCATATTCATTATGCAATGAGTCGTCATCGAGTGATGAACTACTATAGTATTCGTGACATACCTCGTCATTTGCCATGAGACAAATTTCTTCATCCTCCTCGTCGCTCATTCCCCATGTGCCGCTCACGAACGCCTTTTGATAATCCCATTTGGGACACTTACTAATAAAGTGGTTTGGGTCCCCACATTTAAAGCAAGTACGATCATCCTTTGGCTTATCGTCCTCTTTACTTTTCCGAAAGCCTTTCTTATTGTCATACGGTTGTTTGGCGTATCTTCCTTTCTTCTAAAGAACTTTTAAAGTCCCTTACGACCATCGCGTACTCTTCGTCGTCACTACTCGAAGAGGAGTTCTCCTCATCACTCGTAGCCTTTTTGGCTTTAAGGGCAAGAGATTTGTGTTTCTCTTTCACCTTTGAAGCTTGAACCTTTAGCATGGACAAGCTCGTAGACTTTCGGGTTGCCTATGAGTTCATCGAGGTGAGAATTGTCAAATCTTTTGACTCTTCGATCGCCGTCACCTTGGATCTCCACTTGACGGAAGTGCCCTTAGATATCTCTAACATGATTACGGCTAGAAAAGATTCATCAAGTGCTTGTAAAGATTTAATAATAGTATTAAAGTTAGCAAATGAATGATCTATAGTTTCCTCATCCGATATTGAAAATTGTTTATATTGTTGAACATATAAATCAATTTTATTATTTTTAACTTGTTGGTTGCCTTGATGAGTTACAACTAAAGAATTCCAAATTTCTTTAGAGGTTTTAAGCATAGAAATTCTTCAATTCCTTTTTCGGTAAAGCATTATATAAAACCATTTTTGCTTCACTATTTTTAGAAAGCTTTTTCTTCATTTCATCGTTTAGTTTATCATGAGGTATGTGAACTAAATTTCCTTTATCATCATTTGAGGTAGCCTCAAAATCACCTTCAACAATAATGTACCAAAGATCAATATCTTTAGACTTCACATATGTTTGAATCTATTTTTCCAATATATAAAATCATTAGTTTCAAGTAGTGGTGGTCGTTGCATAGATTGCCTTCCTTATAATTTTCGAACCCATAGTGATCGAAAAGTTTTTAAAATACAATTTTATTTTAAAACTTTTATAAACTTAGCTCTTGATGCCAATTGTGGAAAACTAGAAGGGGTTGAATAGTTTTTCCGATTTTACGTTAGTTTCAAAACTTTTAGATTCGTTGATATGTGAGATCTTGTGGATGTTGAGAAAGTATAGATCTAATGATAAAGTAAGTAAATAAAGTAAAGCGAAGGAAAGATAAGACACAACCGATGTATAGTGGTTCGGCCACAAGGACACCTTCCTTGCCCTACTCCACTCCCCGAGTCACCTACTCGAGTTCAAGCACTATGTCAACAAACTCCTTCACTTGGCGGAGAAGCCTTCACAACGTTGCTTACACTTCTTCCGGTACAAAGCTAGATACCGAGTCCGTAACACGGTGGACCAAACCAACACGACTATTACACAACAAATATGTGAAATATCAAATACAAGATCTTCGCTACAGAAATCTTACGGAGTGACAAATCAATCAAGGACCCCTTGCTTGGATGACTTGTAGAATGCTCGTGATCTCGCCTTAGAGAAGGACCTATATGAGGATCGCAATAGAAAGAAAGAAGAACAACTCTCTAGATCAAGTGATCTATATGTTAGAAGAGAATGAGAGTGTTTGAGAGATTTAGTAAGAAGAGGGGTGAGTTAGAATGAACAAATGGCTCTCTATTTATAGGCAAATTCCTTCACTGTTCCCCGGATCCCACGGATCCCTTCCACAAGAGGATCCGTCTAGTGTAATCCTAGGGATCCATGGAACGCCCTCTTGCCCATGGGTTTTGGTTATGGGTCATGGGTTATGGGTTGGTCCATGGGTTATCTTTAGATTCAATGTATCTAAGTATACATTGTATCAAGTCTCTTTGGGTATGGGTTAAGATCCATGGGTTATGGTCCATGGGTTATGATTTTACCCATCCTAATAAACTATTACAACAAATGCTTAATTACTACATTTTTGTATTTAAATGGCTATATGTAAATGCTTTACAAAACTAACATGTATCCTTTATAATTATACTTAAGATAACATTATATTTGTTATCAACAAAACACAAAGAGATCGCAAAATATTAATAAACGGTTTTACGGTTTATTTGTATTAACACATAGTTTTGGTAATTTGGAGTTATACGGTTAAGCTAGGTGATTGGAGGCGTGTGGTTGCTATAAGCCACGAATTCTAGTTCTTGTAATCGCAAAAGTTTAGGTATTCTATGAACTTTGTTATGGATTTCTATTCTCTTGAGTTATTGGAATTACTTTGTTATTTCTTGTGTTTTGTTATTATTATCGTGGAGTAGTTTTGGATATACTTGTGTGTTGGGATGTAGGAAATCATACTAGTGTTCTCATATGTGATGCATGTATATGATCTTGTTTAAGTAAGTTTGTTGGAAAATACTAGTCTTGGTTTGATTTGTCGGTAAAACATGTTTTAAGAAAAAGGACCGAAAGGATTTCTCTTGTGTTTTATTCCAAAAAGTTGAGTGACAAACTAGTATGGGGATATGGTGATTGACAACCACCATGTTTACTTATTAAAACAAGACTAGAAACATTTTCATCATGAAAGGTCGAAAGATTCGTAAGAACGAGTTTAATAAGAACATTTTACAAACAAATGGATTTTCTAAAGGATAATCATTAGGATAAGGACCGAAAGGATTACCTATATGTTTTTGTTCTTAGAATGATTTTTAAAAACATATACCATGGTTGGAAATCATTTGCTTATGATTTGTGCATCACATCAAGAGTTTACACCAAGCCTTCATGAACACTATCTATGATTGCCTATAGACTACACACAATTATATATATTACTTATTATTGAATTTCACTATAACATCACTTTTTGAGGAAGCCTTGACAAAGCTTTCTTGTTTCAAATCTTTTCAAGAAAACAATTTCGAACACAAAATCCCTTGGGACGATATCGACTTACCCAACTTTGCTATCACGAACGAGTATACTTGCCCGTATGTGTTTATAGTATTAGACGGTGAAATCGATAACGCTCAGATTATGCATGTTTTAGTAGCGTTATGTGTACTTTTATATCATTATTTGGTTATATTTGCGTGATTATAGTACTTAAATGCATCAAAAGATGTTTGTCTAGTGTTTATAACCAAGTGCGAGGAAAGCGAGAAAGAAATGAAGAAAAGAAGCTTAAACGAAGATTCCGTTTCGATAAGACTAAATCGGTATCTCAAGGACCTTTGAAGACCTTAGTGATTGAAGAACCGAGTTCTACAAGACATAGTAAAGAAAAGATCAAGTTTTCGTATCTCGGAAGATCAACGGATCCGGTTACAACCGTAACGGATCGGTTGGAAAACAACCATAATCAATGTTTTAACCATCGCCAGCCGATCGGTCGCAACCCGCAACCGGATCGGTTGACTTATTGTTATTGAAGACCAGCCGGATCGGTTGGTCGTATGACCGATCCGGTTGGAGAAGCTGCAGTTGCCAAATCTTCATCACTAAGCTTCCCCTTTGCATCCAAACGATTCTAGGTCCTTCTCTTGGTGTATTCTAGTCCCTTCCTTACTCCTTGGAGGCCAAGTTCAGCATTTAATACCCTAGGCCTTGGAATTAGTATAAATAGAGGCTAATTGTGAGCATTAGAGACACACCCTAATATACAAATCTCTCTACTCATCAAACAAAGCCTTAAGCTCTCAAAATTCGTCCTTAGAAATCCGAGAAGTTTGGAGTTCGAAGTTCACCATTTGGAGGCCAAATCACCAAGAAGTCTACCTTAATCCTTTGGGAATCATTACTTCATCATTTGTAATCTTATTCCAAGCATTGTAAGACTTTTAATCATGTTTTCTAATGTTCAAAGTTACGAGTTTATGTTCATGTTTGCTATGAGTGGCTAGTTTCTTTATACACTTGCTTAAATGATGTTGATTATCATATGATTAGTAAGTGATTGTGTTAACATGTTTTAATTCAATTTCAAGTTGATTCTAAGACCCAATTGTGCTAAAGTTTCATAGTGACATTTGTTAATCAAGTTTGGCTAATTGATAGTAATCGTTGTGGTCGAAAGGACTTATTGTTATTCAACTAGTCATAATCATTTTGTCTATGGATGATTGTTTTACCCATTATTCTTGATTATACAAAGGAACTAAGGTGTGGTTGTAATAGAAACGCTTTTGATTATCAAATTGGATTGGTTGGAAACATCTAAATGGTCGTAAGATTAGTTGTTGAGAATCAATTGTAGCCTTTGTCTATGATCGGTTACCTTTTGTATTGACCATTTCTTAAGCAATTTGATGAACAAGTGGATGTTTTGTGTTTAAGTTTATGTATGTAGACTTATGAAACTTGAATTGATCTTGAATTGATTGGCTAGACTTAATGCTTGTTTTATGAACTAAACCCTTGATCAAAGTTTAACTTGTAAGAACAATAGATTAGTACACCAACTAATTATCATAACCAACATGTTAAGAGGTTAACACAATCACATTAATCTATGATATGAAACTAGTTTAAGCAAGTGTAGTTTTAATCATCCGAATTTCATTATACCTATTTGCTTTATTATATGTTTTGGATAGACTCCGTTAATTCAAACTTGTGCTTAGATTCACTCAAATCCTATGACGATCCCGACTTACCTTCATAATCTTGCTATAACGGACGAGTATACTTGCTCGTATGTGTTATTAGTAATATTGGTAATTCACCTTTTATAAATTTAAAACTTGCACCAACGGGCACATCAAGTTTTAGGCGCCCTTGCGGGATTTGATTGTGTTTCAACAAGTTTTGAATTTCCTCGATCGATTCAACCAAAAAAAAAAAAAAAAAAAATCTCGAAACCTTAACGGATCCGGTTGCTCCTCAACCGAATCGGTTACGATTTTGTCCATCAATCATCTAGTCTAACCGATCGGTCGCATCCCGCAACCGATCCGGTTACCTACTCGACCCATAAAAGCTGTTTTCGTTGTTTGTCCGTGT
The DNA here is from genome assembly GCA_022545495.1 of Chrysanthemum lavandulifolium. NCBI lineage: Eukaryota > Viridiplantae > Streptophyta > Magnoliopsida > Asterales > Asteraceae > Chrysanthemum > Chrysanthemum lavandulifolium. Next base: position 239,077,860 of record CM040243.1, on the reverse strand, counting down.
GTTTAGATATTGCTGGATTCTCTAGGACATTGTATGAACACTCGGCGGCGAGAATAGAACCAATTACACCTCTTACCAACCTCGAGCGATTGATTCGAAGAAGAAGGAGAACACGTTTCATACCATTGGAAAATCGTGTACCAAGAGTACCAAACCCACCATTTGATAACCTCATTGAAGCCAAAGTTGTTTACAATCCTTTCACCAATTTACCTTTTCCCATGGCGGACGATCAACCCATGTGGGAACCAACGAACCGTAGCACCAACCCCGAAAGTGCTATTGTTGCTATTAACCTTGGTGACAACTTCACCGTGAAGGACATCACCTTTCTATGATCAAAGACCGACAATTCGATGGCGTGCGGGCGATCCGCATAAGCACATTGCGAATTCATCGAAATTTGCGGCATGTTTCGTTATGGCGACACCGATGTCAATGCCATTAAACTCAAACTTTTCCCATCATCACTCACGGAGATGCTAAAGTATGGTACAATGAATTAACCCGGGAATCATCAATACTTGGGAGGAGATGAGGCAAGCTTTTGTGAGCCGATTCTTTCCACCTGCCATGTTTGATCGATTAATGGGAGAAATTCGTGCTTTCAACCAAAACCCAAACGAATCACTTGTCGAAGCTTGGCTTCGAATGAAAGATTTGCTTCGTAGTTGTCATGGACATGGGCTATCAAAAGGAACCATTATCCAAATCTTTTACCATGGACTAGATGAAATCTCTCAAGGCATCCTTGATGCCGGAGGAATTTTTCTCTATAAGACTCCCAACGATGCACATCAATTGCTCGAAGATCGAGTACTCCTCAAGCTTGATTGGTCCAAAGATTCCAAAACCAAACCTCTCCGAAAAACCGTTGCTTTTGTCGAAAACACCGATACCTCAAAACTCATGGAGAAGATGGGCGTTAACCTCAAAATCGACTCGCGATACAAAGATATCAAAGATGAAATGAAGGAAATGCGAGACGGATGCAACAATTGTGGAGGAAATCACCCATCGTCCGAGTGCGACGATAAACCTATGGGTGGACCGAAGGAAGGAGAAGCGAGTTATGCTCAAGGAGGATACCGTGGATATCGTAGTAATTATTACGGTCGAAATTCTGGAAATTGGCAAGATCGCCGACCAAGGGATGATAACCGTGATTCTCAACCACGAACTGACGATCCACCACCACAAAATTCCGACAAAAAGACAGAAGAAACCGAATTCGAGAAAACCATGAGAGAATTCGTGGCTGGTCAAAATCCGCAAATGATTTTATCAAAATCAATTTTTCAATCTCAAAGCCAAAGTTGAGCAAGGACGGAAAAATCATCAAGCATCTATCCAAGATCTTGAAAACAAGCTTAGCGGACTTTCGACCAACATTCCTCTAGACCATCGGTTCATTGCCAAGTAACACTCAATCCAACCCAAAACCATCAAATGATAAGGCGTCCGTCCACCACAAACAAGAAATGAGCATATCAATCTTTGTTTTCACAAGTGGTCTCTCACGATCCACCACCTAATCCTAATGCTCTGTCACCATTGATAGTGAGGATGAAAGCGAGGAACCAAACACAACTCAAACCACCAAAAGAAAAACATTCCATCCGTCAAGGCATATACACCAAAATTCCTTATCCTCAACGCCTTAAGAAAGAAAAGATGGAAGAGCGTTATAAAAGTTCATTGAAATAATCAAAGAGGTTAGACTCAATGTTCCTCTCGTTGATGTCTTAGCCGGAATGCCCAATTACGGAAATTTCGAAAGAACTTCTTAATAACAAAAGCAAGCTTGAGCAAATATCGCAATTTTTCTTAACGAAGAATGCTCACTATAGTTCAAAACAAAATCCCACCAAAGCTCGGAGATCACAGGAGCTTTCTTATTCCATGTACTTTCGGGAATAATGTTAAATGCGATGCTTTGGCCAATCTTGGCGCAAGTATCAATTTGATGCCTTATTCACTCTATTCCAAGTTGTGCAACAACGACTGAAACCAACAAAATGAGCATCCGATTGGCAAATCATTCCTATCAATATCCTGTGGGAATCGCGAGAATATGCTTGTTCAAGTCGGTAAATTCATTTTCCGTGGACTTTGTGATCTTGGAAATGGAAGAAGATAGTAAAGTTCCACTCATTCTAGGAAGACCTTTCCTAAATACCGCCGATGCAATCATCAAAGTGAAAGGAAAAGAACTCAACCTTGGGTTGGGAAGATCGAATCACTTTTCTAATCGATAAAGCAATGCGCTACCCACATTCCAGTGATGACACTTGTTTTAACATTGATATTATTGATGAAGTCACTGAAGAAGAATTGGACGCATTACTTAACGAATCCGATCCATTCATGACTACTTCTGAAAAAATCAATGAAACAGATTTTGATAAAGAATTTGATGATTTCATGAAAGTAGAATTCGAAGGAGAGAACTCAGAAGAAGAAGAAATAGAGGAAGAGGAAGAAAATTTTGAAGAAATAACTTTCAATGACGAGATGCGAATTAAATCCTCTATCGAAGAACCACCCACAGATCTCGAACTCAAACCTCTCCCAGATCATCTTGAATATGCTTATTTGGAGGAAAACTCTCTTCTTCCAGTAGTCATATCTTCATTGCTCGAGGATAGTGAGAAAGAAAGTTTAGTTTACGTCCTCAAAATCACAAACAAGCTTTTGCTTGGAAAACATCGATATCCGAGAATTAGTCCTAATTTACGCAAACACAAAATCAATTTTGAAGAAGGATTAAACACATGTGGTAGAACGTCAACGTCGACTCAATCCCAACATGAAAGAAGTTGTTAAAAGGAAATCATTAAACTTCTCGATCTTGGAATCATTTACCCAATTGAGGATAGCCCTTGGATAAGCCACATACTGCTGTGTTCCCAAGAAAGGAGGAATGACGGTTGTGACTAATGAGCGAAATGAACTAGTTCCAACTAGAGCATCCTTTGGATGGCGCGTTTGTATTGACTATCGTAAGTTAAACAAAGCCACGAGAAAGGATCACTTTCGCTCCCATTCATGGATCAAATGCTTGAAAGACTAGCGGAAATAAATTCTTTTGTTTCCTCGGCGGATTTTCGGGATATTTCAAATTCCCATCGATCCTAACGATCAAGAAAAGACCACCTTTACTTGTCCTTTTGGAACCTCGCATATCGGCGTATGCCTTTTGGTCTTTGCAATGCACTGCGACTTTTCGGTGTATGATCGCCATATTCAAGACATGCTAGAAACCTCCATGGAAGTTTTCATGGATGATTTTTCGATCTTTGGAGACTCATTTGAAGCTTGTCTTTCTAATCTCGATAAAATGCTCGAAAGATGCAAAGTCGCACATCTTGTTCTCAATGGGAGAAATGCCACTTTATGGTGACCGAAGGAATTGTGCTTGCCACAAAATCTCCAGTCTTTGGAATGGAAGTAGACAAGGCGAAGGTCGATGTAATCTCAAAACTTCCACCACCAACTAACGTCAAAGCCGTTAGAAGTTTTTAGGACATCTTGGTTTTACTGCCGATTCATCAAAGATTTTTCCAAAATATCTCGTCCAATGACGAAACTTCTTGAGAAAGAATCTATCTTTGACTTCAATCTTGATTGCATAAAAGCTTTGAAACACTTGAAATCTCAACTTACTAGTGCTCCGATCATGGTCTCACCTAATTGGTCACTACCCTTGAACTTATGTGCGACGCTGAGCGATTTTCTTTGTTGGGCTGTTTTAGGACAACGAAGGAAAACACTTTCGGCCTATATATTTTGCTAGCAAGACCTTTGAATAGTGCCCAACAAAATTATACCGTCACCGAAAAAAATTATTGGCCATCGTTTTCGCATTCGACAAATTCGATCATACCTCGTGCTCTCAAAAGCGATCGTTTTACCGATCATTCGGTAGCTCAAGTATCATTCACCAAGCAAGGCGCTAAACCACGTCTTATTCGATGGATTTTACTACTCCAAGAATTTGACATCGAAATCAAAGATAAGAAAGGAGCGGAGAATCTTCTGCGATCACTTATCTCGCCTCGAAAATCCCAATCTTGAGGAATTAAAGAAGAAGAAATCGATGATTATTTTCCGATGAAACTCTCATGACCATCGATGAAACCAATGATCCTTGGTTTCTTGACTTTGCGAATTACCTCGTCGGAGGAATTCTCGAAAAGGTCTAACTCATGCTCAAAAAGCAAATTCTTTTGAACTCAAATACTATTTTGGGAAGAGCCATATCTTTTCAAAATGTGTCTCGATGGGATGATCCGTAGATGTGTTTACGGTTCGAAACCGAAAAATTCTCGACGAATGTCATCATGGCCCAACTGGGGACATTATGGTCCTTCCACCACAGCTAAGAAAGTTTTTGATCTTTGGATTCTATTGGCCAACAATATTCAAAAGAAGCACACACACTTGTTCAAAATTGTGACGCTTGTCAAAGAACCACCAATCTCTCTCGGAGAGATGAAATGCCATTAACAAGCATTCAAGTGTGTGAAATATTCGATATTTGGGAATAGATTTCATGGGACCCTTCCTAAATCCCACAAATTCGAATACATTCTCGTTGCTATAGATTACGTGTCCAAATGGGCGGTGAAGCTTTACCAACAAGCGATGCTCGTGTAAGTCGTTAATTTTCTCAAAAGCTTTTAGCTCGTTATGGAATTCCCAAGGCACTAATAAGCGATCGAGGAACTCATTTCGCAATCAACAAATGGAAAACCATGAAAAGATATGGAGTTCATCATCGATTTGCAACGACCTATCATCCACAAACCGGTGGTCAAGTCGAAAATACCATCCAGCTCTCAAAAGAATACTAGAAAAAGCGTAAGGACAATCCTTCATTGTGGGCAAGAAAACTTGACGATGCTCATGGGCATTTAAATACGACTTATAAAACTCTAATTGGCACAACTCCTTACGAGACTCTTGTATGGAAAGACTTGTCATTTGCCGTTCAAAGTTGAACATCGTGCTTATTGGGCGCTCGAGACATTGTAACACCGATCTCAAAATAGTTGGAGAGAAAGATTCCCGCAATTGCACGAACTCGATGAATTAAGACTCCAAGCTTATGAAAACTCCAAAGCGTACAAAGCGAACAAAAGCTTATCACGATAAAAGCTACGAATTGAAAAGAATTCAAAGCGGAGATAAAGTTACGCTTTTAACATGAAATTCAAATTCAAAGCTCTAAGTTACAACCAAAATGGTTTGGACCATATGTTGTTAAACATGGATATCCATCGGGTATGTCGAACTCTATGACAAACAAGGTGGAAGTTTCATTGTTAATGGACACGAATCAAGTTATATTACGACAAGGAGCAAGCGAAAGAAGTTTCGATTCTGCGACGGTTTCTGGCGACACCATGAGAATGAATTGAAACTATCACCTTTGTAGCACCATTTCCGGAAGAATCCCACAAGCTGTTCCTTGAAACCATCTGCTGAGTTAAATGCAGGACGATATTGAAGCTCTTGGTGAAGAATTCATGTACATCCCGAACTTTACAAAATGTTCAAAGCGCCCTTGCAACTAAATAAATTGGGAAGACTCGAGTCGGTGATGACTCGGTAATAAAACAAGCGCTTCTCGGGAGGCAACCCGTGTGTTTGATTTGATTTTCGTGGTCACTCCCAAAGTCTTAACCTTGGTTGAACTTAAGTGTGGGGGTGCCATCCTTTAATAAAACCTTTTGTTTGTTTATAAGATTGTGTGCGGTGATGATTTCTCAGTGAAGGCTAGGAATGAAGAAAGAATTTTAAGTGATAAACTCGTTGACATATCTGGTTTCATCTCTATTTTCCCTATTTCTATACTTTGAAGTTCGTTTTCATTGAGGACAATGTCTAACTTAAGTGTGGGGGGTGAATAGGAAAAATTAGAGTTTTCATGCTTAAATTTAAAATTTTGTTTGCCCTTGTGATCTAGTTGTTTTCACACTTTTAGGATTATCTATTAGAATAACTAGATCATTCCTTTGGTAAAACGGTAATATTTGAAACTTGAGATGTGTTCGATTACTATTGCAATCCATTATGGGATCGATGACATTTGCTAGCACATATTATACCCTTTCCACTAAATTGTGAGGATTTGAGCCTATTTCTTATTAGCATACATCTTTTATGCTTGGATCTTTTGCTATGAGTGTGCGGGTGATTTTATTTATTCTAGAACTTGTGCTTGTAAATCATTACCGGACGCGGTGAGATTGCATTAAATGCGATATAAGTGAATTCGTGTGATAAAGAGGCACCTTAGGATTTAACCCAAATGGCCTTCCATTTTACATCTAATGATATATTAGCTAGCCTCATTGGTTAGTTAACCACCCACATGGACCCATTTGTAGTGCTCATTTTAGCACTAGATACCCTAGTTACACCTACGAGCCATCCTTTTCATTTTGCTTCACCGGAAAATACAAAAGATTTTACACTTTAAACCTTAGCCTATCCCGTATCAATGTCTAAGCGGTTGGTTGCTAGATACGGAAAGTGAAGATTGTTCAAATGATTATGAGTACCACATCCTATGAGATTGATTGAGCCATGAGTTACGATGTTAAAAAAAAAAAAAAAAAAAAAAAAAAAAGCCAATGTGCTATGATCGAAGAACAATTGTCATGGCAAAGCAAAAAGCTGTGGAAAACAGAAAAGAAGAAATTGAAGCAAAGCTATAATCGTTTATTTGGTTCGTGGAATGTTTGGTAGCTAGCAACATGGGTATTAGACTTGATTTCATTTTTATTTTAACACCAATTTCATAAACATTCCCATGCCTTATCCATACCCTTAACCTTAGCCATATCATTATAACCCGAATAAAAGCCCTCTTTAGATGTTTTTGCTTGGTGCTCATGCCACGTCGGTGGAGTTTTGTTTCTTGTACAAGCTTATGGTAATAATCTAATCATGACTGAGCAATGAGTGTGATTTATCTTGTTACTCCCCTAAAAATGAGTGATTGAGTGAATTATATTTAGTTCCTTTTTCGTGAGGTGTTTTGAAATGTTAAATCATGCAAGAAAATCATTGGATATTGTCAAACATCTTGATGTTTCACCTTTATAAAGCATAATTGATGAATCCTCTCCTATTTATACTTGGTTGATTTGCATCACATTTTCATAATCACGATCTTGTACCGGTGAATGTCTTTTCCTAGATTTGCTTGAGGGCAAGCAAAGTTTAAGTGTGGGGAATTTGATAACGCTTTCGGATTATGCATGTTTTAGTAGCGTTATGTGTACTTTTATATCATTATTTGGTTATATTTGCGTGATTATAGTACTTAAATGCATCAAAAGATGTTTGTCTAGTGTTTATAACCAAGTGCGGGAAACGAGAAAGAAATGAAGAAAAGAAGCTTAAACAAAGATTCCGTTTGATGAAGACTAAATCGGTATCTCAAGGACCTTTGAAGACCTTAGTGATTGAAGAACCGAGTTCTACAAGACATAGTAAAGAAAAATCAAGTTTTCGTATCTCGGAAGATCAACGGATCCGGTTACAACCGTAACCGGATCGGTTGAAAACGGCCGAATCAATGTTTTAACCATCGCCACCGATCGGTCGCAACCCGCAACCGGATCGGTTGACTTATTGTTATTGAAGACCAGCCGGATCGGTTGGTCGTATGACCGATCCGGTTGGAGAAGCTGCGATTGCCAAATCTTCATCACTAAGCTTCCCTTTGCATCCAAACGATTCTAGGTCCTTCTCTTGGTGTATTCTAGTCCTTCCTTACTCCTTGGAGGCCAAGTTCAGCATTTAATACCCTAGGCCTTGGAATTAGTATAAATAGAGGCTAATTGTGAGCATTAGAGACACACCCTAATATACAAATCTCTACTCATCAAACAAAGCCTTAAGCTCTCAAAATTCGTCCTTAGAAATCCGAGAGAAGTTTGGAGTTCGAGTTCACCATTTGTAGGCCAAATCACCAAGAAGTCTACCTTAATCCTTTGGGAATCATTACTTCATCATTTGTAATCTTATTCCAAGCATTGTAAGACTTTTAATCATGTTTTCTAATGTTCAAAGTTCGAGTTTATGTTCATGTTTGCTATGAGTGGCTAGTTTCTTTATACACTTGCTTAAATGATGTTGATTATCATATGATTAGTAAGTGATTGTGTTAACATGTTTTAATTCAATTTCAAGTTGATTCTAAGACCCAATTGTGCTAAAGTTTCATAGTGACATTTGTTAATCAAGTTTGGCTAATTGATAGTAATCGTTGTGGTCGAAAGGACTTATTGTTATTCAACTAGTCATAATCATTTTGTCTATGGATGATTGTTTTACCCATTATTCTTGATTATACAAAGGAACTAAGGTGTGGTTGTAATAGAAACGCTTTTGATTATCAAATTGGATTGGTTGGAAACATCTAAATGGTCGTAAGATTAGTTGTTGAGAATCAATTGTAGCCTTTTGTCTATGATCGGTTACCTTTTGTATTGACCATTTCTTAAGCAATTTGATGAACAAGTGGATGTTTTGTGTTTAAGTTTATGTATGTAGACTTATGAAACTTGAATTGATCTTGAATTGATTGGCTAGACTTAATGCTTGTTTTATGAACTAAACCCTTGATCAAAGTTTAACTTGTAAGAACAATAGATTAGTACACCAACTAATTATCATAACCAACATGTTAAGAGGTTAACACAATCACATTAATCTATGATATGAAACTAGTTTAAGCAAGTGTAGTTTTTAATCATCCGAATTTCATTATACCTATTTGCTTTATTATATGTTTTGGATAGACTCCGTTAATTCAAACTTGTGCTTAGATTCACTCAAATCCTATGAGCGATCCCGACTTACCTTCATAATCTTGCTATAACGGACGAGTATACTTGCTCGTATGTGTTATTGGTAATATTGGTAATTCACCTTTATAAATTTAAAACTTGCACCAACCGGGCACATCTATGTTAATTGAGTGTCCATGTGAAACCGAAAGGATTGAATATTGTGCTAATGTATGAGTTATGATTCATTTGTTTCAGGTTATTACGCGTGAATATTCAGAATCAAGGTTAATTGAACATCTATGCATAAGGATCACCTTACGCGTAGAATGTTATGCGTAAGAGAAATCTTACGCGTAACCTTTAAGCATAAGGTTCTACAAAGAGGACTACGCGTATCCTGTGAAGAATATGCGTAAACAGTAACCTTTACGCATAAGGTTCACTCTTACGAGTAAGCCTTACGCGTAATGTCCCACATACGCTTACATGTAAGCTCTATGCCTAAGGGTCTCTTTTCTTACGCGTAACATTTCTTACGCGTAAGTCAAGATCCTATGCATAAGCTTATGCCTATGCGTATAACAACTCCTGTTTATGCATAAGCTTGGAATTTTACGCCTAAGCCTTAGATCAACCAAAATTATGAATTGTTACGCGTGCAAACTTGTAAATAAATAAATCATAATGTCACGAAACCAAAATGTCATTAATAAGCTTAAATGGTTAATAAGTTGTGAAAATAAGTGAAAACTTGGACTTTAAAACTCAAAGTTAATCTACTTACGAAACTTACCGCGACGTCTTTGGACTATTGGACTAACAAGTGACATTGGACTCATAACAATCATTGACATATCACATTTAATAAATAGACAATAAAATCAACTGTTGACCAACGTAATGTCTTTCGATATGTTGGTTCTTTTGGCTAAATATCTTTCAGATCACGATATGGACATTCAAATGCAAAATGTGGATGCACCAAATGTTCTCACTGTTGAAGATATCTTCCCTAATGGTTACCCAATGAAGATCGGAAAGAACAACCTCGAGTTGATTTTGATAACTTCACTTGTTCCGAGTCTTCGTGTCGATTGCAAGTGGATATTCAAGACCCACCCTTATCGTAACATGCTCACAAACTCGCTCATCTGCACGAGATCTACATTCACCACCGCACACTATACGAAGGTCAAAGGTCAAAGTGCCGTGATCGTGACTCTTAACAACAAACAAGTCACCATCACGCTAGCGATTTGAGGCTATTCTTCTTATTCACGCCATCGGACCCATCAATACAATGCTACTCCAACGGAAGAGGTCGTTTCAGTTCATGGTGACATCGACTATGATGAAGCTACCGGGTAATCACAAAGCACTCATCGTGGATCTTAAAAACATTCCCACCCTTGGAGAACCTCTACATAATGATTGCCAAATCCGCTTCCGGACGTGATAGTGGTCATGAGCATCCCAAGCTCATGGAACTACAAATATTTTGGGCTATGGTCAAAATGAAACACATAAGTTGAAGCTCGATATGGGATGACATGATGTCTTACCTTAAAAGCACGGCACCAAGATCCCGTATATCGATACACCAAACCGCTGATCCAAAAAGCTCTAAGGTATAATCCGATATCCCTCGAGACTTGATGACCCCAACCAACACTCCATGTTGTATGAGCCCACACTCACCGCCGATTAAGGACTCAACAATGAAGAAACAAGGTGCGGTGTTGCGGATCATCTTCTGCGATGATATCAAAGGACTCTATTCGTACAAACAATATCTGGTAGCAGTTGAAGCAGGCAAAGTAGGTTTCCTTGATGAAAAGTCCTCTGGTACACCTACTATGAAAACCAGGAGAGGCAGTGCAGGAAGTATCACGAGCACTGAGAGTACGAGAAAGAATCCTAAGAGGACTCATGTTCTCAAAAGGAAAATTCCATCAAAAGATGCAATCCCTATTCTCAAACCTGAACCACAACTGAAGGATGAGGACTCGAGAGGATACTTGACACCGATGAAGAGGTTACCTACTCGAAACTCCCATTGATGACCCACTAACTTTGCAAAACCTCTAAGTCCAAAAGGCGATAAAGGTAAAACCCAGGTTCTTGAGCCGAGGAAGAGGAGAGCTCGGATGAAGAACCACTGGATAAAGACTACAGAAAGAAGTTGAAGAATATCAGACTCCAACATGTTGCTCAGGAATTTACCCGTGAACAAACTAGTGGACCCGGAGGGTCAAGTGGTGGTGCACTGTCTACACTAGTTTCCGATGCGGTTAATCAACCCGATAAGGGAACTGGTACCACCACCCACGAACAACAACAATGGCAACAGGAGGATACTATAACCTATGATTTTGAGGAACCAGAAATGGAGAAGTCTGAGAAAATTTCTAATGAAGATGCTGAGGTTGCAGCTAAAGTAAATGCAGAAAAAGAAGCTCAAGCTCAAGCGGATGAAGAAGCCGTGATTAAAGTCAAGAACTCAAGCAACTGGAAAATATGACGATGTTGATTATGATGATTTTCTTCTAGATAGTCCAGTACGCTCCAAGGAATTAACTTCTGAGCCACCAAAGGACCCTGAGCCTCCTCATGTCTCATCTTCATCAGACTCATCCTCTCATTCATCTCCTCCATCATCCAAAGGCACAACCAGATCCGCATCCAAGTCAGTAAAGATACCAACCGACTCTTGGATATCCTGAGCTAAGACAAAGATCATCAAAGCTGTCAAGCAAGTCAGGAAGAAAGACGTGACCAACAAAAAGCTGAATCAACTAGCTGACAGAATCAACTTTTTTCAAGACGGGATAAACGAGATGTTAAGTGAAAGGGAGCATATCCAGAAGCTTCTCAAAGGAGATTTCCAAAAGGAAATGGAGAAGACGGCTAGAGAATATACTCACAAGTTTCTTCTTGAAGTCGTCACAGGAGTGACAAAAGAGATGTTCACCAGACAACTCTATCCGAATCTCATGCAGTTGGCCAAACAAACAATAAGATCAACACCATTAACTGTTACAATCAACCCAAATGAGCCTACAGCTTTCTCTGATGCATAATTGGTATCCAAGCTTGTACTCCAAATGTCAAAACAATCTGGAACGTTTACTTCTGATGAAGGTAAACTGTTTGAAGCATTGCTGGATTACCAACTTAAAACGGGATGCATAGTGGCAGCTGAAACGGCTAAGCGTCCTAGAGACGATGAGGATCCGGATAAAGACAAAGAGCCTAAACGCCCGAAGAAAACTGGTGAATCATCTTCTATAACTCTACCACCCTAAAGGACTCCAACCGAGAGACGATCTCCTCCACGTTTTGCTGCTGATAAACCTCAGGACTCTGAGTCACCACCTCACACAGAGAAAACTGGTGATCATTTCGAATACACTGGTGGTGACGATGAAGAGTTCCATGAGCCCCAACAACAACCCACCTCTCCCGCCACAACAAAGAAACCAGAGTCCTCATCAAAGCCTAAGAAGAAGAAGACAAAGACCAATGTTTTCTCATGGCTAGACGAAGATAACACCGCAGAATATGACTGGTTTTCTACACTTGTTGATGCTACTCCCTCACTACCAGAAGGTCAAGAAATGGTAGATGGCCGTACTATGGAGCATGTGAAGCTGATTCAAGAACAGTTTAGAGTGAAGAAGATGACTAAGGCTGAACTAAAGCGAATTAAGAATGAAGCCTTCCAACTGCTTAAAGATAGCTCAGAAAGTGCAATTGAAGTTGAATACCACCTCGAAAACATTGCACGAGCTATGTCGAACAATATCGATTGGCTCAATCCCGAAGTTAACATCGACTTCACAAGACAAGACAAAGCTCCATACTACACAGACTGGACCAGACCGCTACCAACAATTGGCCGACTAGATCAACCTCAAATTCCATACCGTTACTTCTTCAACAATGACCTCGAATTTCTTCTACACGGTAGCGATGTTACAAGGAAGTACGCTACGTCACTCACATTTCCTTTTCCAGCAGCAATCTATACCAACAATCCAGCCATCGAGGAAGAAGCCTCACATATGTTTGCTGCCAAAGTGGAAAAGTATGGCCTTGATGCGATGTATGGGATTCATCATTGGCCTAAACGCCAAAAAATCTTCTATAAAAGCTGCCAGGTTCAAAAATCGAAGAAGGAAGTGTTTAGTGATAAACGGATCATTGCTATTAAGCATGCTACTCTTTCATCAAAGTGGGACTACACATTCCTCAAGAACATTGTGGTCAAACGATAAGACGAAGAGGACTATGACTTCTGTGAAGCGAATTTTCCGAGACTGTCGCTAAATGACATTGAAGATATGTATCTCGCTAAGGTGCAAGGATGAATGCAACATTTGTCCACAGCAGTCCAACGCGAATACATCAAGTCATTACTCATCTACATCAGAAGCATAGTGATCCAAGAACGTGTAGAGGACATACAGCTTGCCGTGGAATCGTATAAGACACGTGTTAACCTCACTAAACCACAACTAGACCTTCCTGACATTAACCATCTTCCTCAGTACACCCTCATCAGCAAACCTTTTGGAGTAGTCTATCGTAGTGAACTACACCGAAATTGCTTAATGGCGTGCAAAGAGCTTCATAAGTTTAGGGATCATACACTAAAGAAAGTCAGGGATGGTTTAGCCTATCGGTTAAAGGCGATACAAGAAGGCATTGGGTCACCTAAGAGATGGAATTCGAGGGAAAGATGGGATGTGAAGAAGATCATCACTCGCATCGATGAAAGGTTGTTTAGAAAGGATCAGTTTAGAACTTTGGAGAGTTTCGTAGGTGGTCGTCCCAGCATATCTCTCACAAGCTACCAACGCCCAGAACGCATTCCTGGAGTTATTTCTGGATTACCTGAGACTCCTGGTAACCCTTAATATGTTTCTCTTATCATATTTTGGATGTGTGATTTTTAACTGACTATGGCTTGTGCACACATAACAGTGTACAACCCGTACTTGTATTGAAAGGACCCTGTGGTACGCATCAGTGCCACAATCCTATAAAAGGAGCAAAAGCTTCTTACTTTTGAGTAAAACTTATCAAAACTTTCTTTTTTCAAAGTTTTGCTCAAAAGGACAAGTACTTCCCCTTACGATTTTTCAAAACCTCAAAAGTTACTATCACTTGTTTAGGGGGAGTATTTGCTTAAAAACTTTGTTCACAAAATTTTTCTTTGTGGTAATCTTCCGAAAAAACTCGAAATGGACATATTCGATATCAAATTTCATCAAAAATAACATTTATATGCCATTTTTTAAGGGGAGAAAAATTATGTGATAAGAAATATGTTGTGAATTGCTAATGAATCATTGTGCTACAGACTTAACCAATGAATTGATGAGATCTTAAATGTTAGTAACTCGAAAAGACTTGTCCGGGACGGGTAATAATTTCAAGCTAGTTCGCTAGTAATGTAAACGTGTCTCGCAAAGGACTTGTCCGAGTAGAATTTACCATTCGAGAAACTCTTGGTAGACATGAACCTTGACGAGTTTGACAACCTTTCGAGCTAGTTGTCACCTAAAAGCTGACAATGTAACTCTTTAACTATGCAACATAACCGTGTCTCATGGGGATTGTCTATCTTGAGTTGATCAATTCAAAAGTGCGCTCTTCTTCTCACCGTGCATTTACAGAAAATACTTAAGCACGTGTGGAGGGGAGTATTTCGCAAAGTCTTAAACTATCAACAGTGGTATTAACTGCTTTTACTCATAACCACTTTGAGAGATTTTCATGAAAATGGTTTTATGGTAACATAGGTTAGTCATGGAGTAATATGGTGACTAAGGTTAGGAATAACCATCCTATGATCTGCCAGAGCCGGAGGGATCTACCCAAGGACACCACCAATAGTTAGAATTAGAAGTCCTTAGGTATGATTATAAAAAGGAGAAAATGAGAATCGGAGAAAGAAGGAGTTGAAGAATTAAAAGAAAAGTAAAGAAAAGGGTGAAAATAAATAGCCCTCCGATTATTCAACTTAGAAATGGACACCGGGTTCAATTCATATACTCTTGGTTGTCACTAGATGATGTCGGTATTGAAGATCAAAGTCGTCATGGGCCCGATGACGCATGCACTAAACCTTCTTAACCACTCAAGTTTCTCTCAATAGAAGCGTGTTTCATTCTCACAGGGAACCCTACGTAAACTATCGATTTCTCTTAGAGATTCTTTGGTATTGAAGAAGGAGACCCTCCCTAGTCTCCGCCAGAAAACCAAAGCACACTATTGATTCTAGAGCCACGAGATTCATCAAAAGATCTCTCGTACACTTGACAATTCATCGCTTGTCGTTCAACAATAAGAACACAAGTGATATATTATTAAGTCCTTCACGGATCTTAGTAATCTGTCGAGAACATTTATGAGGGGTTCACAACTATGATCCTCAATGATTGAATGGAAACTCTGCCGGGTCAACATCAAACAACCCGACAAAGAGGTCACTTCGGTAACTCCTCGTGAGTTACGCTTGAGTGTGTCTCAAACGGTCTACGTCATGGGGTGATGCTTGGTGTACCTCAGCGACTCACTTGAACTGTAGATGTACTTCGGTATATCGCGTTATCTCACTTGTGGGAATCCAGTTCAGGAACAGCCTTAGTGAGAATTAGAGTTGTGTTTTCACACTATGCTGTTAACACTCTCGAAGTTTAAACTTGTAAGCGCTGGATCATTTCTAACCCATGTTTCATGTTTTCTTCTTATGGATGCTTGCGGGTGGAAAAGATGGTGCAGATTCTCCACATGCTCATACCCACAACAACACTAATTGAAGTTCTCTCAAAAGGCAACACAAAGTCAGAATGATTCTTCATCAAAGTCAAAGAATCTACCAAGTTCAAAGACTAAGAGAACTACATCAGTACTGAAATCCAACGTTAAAGAGCGGGTGAGCATGTTGGAGAAAGACGTGGAGACACTGGAGCAACGAAGCGGACCTGATGCAGACAATCACAACATACTATCACTTCCATCACAAAGAACAAAGATCAAAGAACAAAGATAATGATGATGTCAAAGTAGAATTCTTCAAAGGAAACAATTTCCCTACATTGGGGAGATTGTTCGAATCAAGACACTTCTTCTCACAAGAAAGAAGAATGTCAGAAGACGTCAAAGCTACTATTACATCAACACCTACAACGTTTAAAGATCAAATCATCAATCACTAACACTTAGGGGGAGATTGTTGGAATCACTCCTAAATTGAATTCAAGTGTTAGTAATTAATATGTAATAGTTAGCTTAATTATCGCTTTTATGTTAGTAATCAAGGCTAGGCTCATGTAGAAAGCCCATGAGCCTACGCCAAAGCCCAATAAGGGAAAGGAAGGGAACTTGCATGTTGCCCTAGTTCCTTCCTATAAATACCCATGTAAACCATCCTTAGATGGTTAGTTTTTCACTTGCTCTCAAATCCTACGCATAACCATTCTATTTCATTCGTGTGTTTGTGTCTTGTGTTCAACCGATCACTCTCTTATCTTATTTCTTTATATTGATGCTTGTGTTACTAATATGGGAACCTAACATAATTTTTCCAGGAAAACACAGAGACCGGTTTACATTATGACAACTTGACGGCGTCAGGATTAAAGCCTGACGACGTTAGGTCAAGCAGAAACAACTTATAAAAAAAATCATTTTTTGTGTTATTTGTAAATTTTTGGAAATTCTCAGGTCTTAATTTTCCAGAAAATCTGCAAATATCCATTCCACAAGCATTATATCCTAGTGTAGTTGTGTCATATATAGTTTTACCGCCGATTTTACGCGAAAGTTTCATCTCTTTTCTTAAAGAGTGCAGGTTATATTTGGAAAGAAGAAGAAACTCAACATTGGATGGAGCTTATCACATACACATTTTTCTTGGAAAAGAATTTAACCACAACTTCACACGAATCCTACCGAGCTAATCAGGAGAGTACTAGTTTCTTTCTCTTTTACTTACCTTCCTTTATCATAACTTTGATACTTTCGGGGAACATTGGGGACAATGTTCAGTTTAAGTGTAGGGAGGGAGAATAAAACGGGATCTTAGAAACTATGCTTATCCTTGATTATTTGTCTTGTCCTTGGTCATTTGTGTAATAAACTATGAGAAATATTCGTTAGGGCAATTTTAGCACCAAATTTAAATTTTTTTATGACATGTACGAGCTAAAATTTTAGTCTTATTAAAGCGTCTCAAGGATAGGAGTTATATGACTAGCACAAAAAATCGTTTACCACTCAAATTCCACCCCAAAAATGTGAGGTTCGCCCCTAGATCTTTAGGAATAAAGCATTCACCTTTAATGCTCGAGAGTGTACCGTAGTATAATAGATTCTAGAACTTGTTTTGTGATGCATTCCGAGATCGCTAGTGAGACTACACTTGTGTAGTTAGGAATAACTAAATGATAAGAGACATTAGGATAACCCTTGTTTGAAACTCAGATTATAATTACTTCTTCCACATCGATTCGAGTAATTACCCCACACCCTGCGATGTACTCATCTTTAGTACATGATACCCCTAGTTAACCCCTCAGAGCCTATCCTTTTCGCGGTTCTCGTGATGTTTCGGTTTTCCGGAATATCAATGAAGAGCATTGTTTACAATCTACCCCCCAAATGTACACCCAAATCGCCTTAGCGTACCTTATATGCACTCACCTTTAGTGCATTATTGTTATCATTACTAAAACCTTAGTTCAATTATCTAGTTACTTGCATGGTTGTTAAGTCGAGTCATATCTTTTATACACAGTTTTTGGATGATTGGGACTCATGGGAAAAAGTAATATTTTATGGAGTAACGGGAAGGAACGTTAAATTTAAATTCCCTTTGTCTACATAATTAAATACTCCAAGTGTTTTGATCTTTTCAAATCGGGTCATTTAGTGTTAGAGTAATAAAAACTCAAGTGTAGGGATGCTCCTATAAATCCCTTATATATTGATGTTATTGTAGAGGATGGTAGAGTAAAAATGTATGCACAAAAAAGAATGAAGAAAAACATACTAGCTACAATCCTACATCTATCTTTATGTTTATGTTTTTCAATTTATGTATGTTTGTTTCAAGTTATCTAGAGTTTAGTGAGTCGAGTCTTGGCTTAGCAACGCCATGCTTTTCATGCTTTTAACATAAGATTTTTGACTTGCCACCACAAAATCGCCTATCTAACAAAACCCTTTGTTTCCGTACCGTAAGCCTAATGTTACAACCCTTGAAAGGACCTCTTAGATAGTTTTTCCTAGGTGCTTACGCCAAAGCGGTGGAGGTTTGATCTAGTCTCAAGCCTATGGTAATCTATGTACTATGCCAGGTAATGAGTGTTTATCTTCCATTTCCATTTATTATATTTCATATAAACCCGAGAAATGAGAGAATCCAAACACCCCTTGTGAGGGGCTAGTATATAATTTCCATGCTTGTTATGACTATTGCGGTGCTTTTACTTGTTATGAATTATTCTAAACCCATGCTTCATGCCCCAACTTATAAATTGATTGGTTAAAGCACATTTGCTTGAGGACAAGCAAATACCAAGTGTAGGAATATTTGATAAGGATTTAAACGACACTTTTAGGGGTCATTTAAGTCCTTAATCGACCACTTTATATCCGTTATCGCTTAATTTCGTTTCTTTTCACTTTTTAGGTCTCTTGAAAGCAAAATGCTGGAATGATGCATATTTGGACAAAAAGGAGTGAAAACATGAAGAAACCGGTAAAGTCAAGATCAAAGCCACTCAAGCTGCTAAAACTGAACCTGACGGTGTCCCAAACAAAGGAAGACGCCGTCCCTCAATACGGATTTGATAATTACATGCACCAGATGGCTCAGTGAAATTTTTGCTCATAACACCGACGGCCAGCTTTGAAAAAGAAGGGCGTCACTGGACTTTTCATCCCGGATGGCCCGGATCCGGAACCAAGACGACGTCCAATCGAAGCCGACGGCGTCACAACTCAAGGTGACGCCGTCCCATCGATAACTTGGCCAAGACGAAACCCTAATGACGGTGATCCGACAATCCCACCTATAAGGCGACGCCGTCGCAAGTGTTAATCTATATATAGAATTCGATTTTTCTGCATTTAGGGAGGTAGACTTTAGGAGTAAAAATCCTAAATGTTTGTAGTCCGACTTGGACGGTATCTTAGGGTCCCAAACCCTATTTTACACATCAAGATAAGTGTTTTAATCCAATAGTATCATTATGTCTTCCATTGAATGTGTGTATGCTTGCTTGCTTAACATGTCTAGCCATATTTCTTGTGTGTTTGCTTAGATCTATGAAACCTAGTTGTTAATTATTGTTTGGTTGTCTCTTATCTTAATTGTAATTGGCTGAAAATTAGTTTATGAATCACTTAGCGGATTTCGTAGTCTAAACATCCAAAGATAACCTTAAAGTTAGTTTATGAATGACTTAGCGGATTTCGTAAGCAAAACCAACAGGTAATCTCAAAGAGTTAGGGCATAGCCACACCCTACGATCTTAGAAAACACAACGCGTTAAGAATAAGGACGTGACAATTCAACCAACAATAAAAGATAACTAGGGAGTAATAGTATCTAGGTAAACACATTTTTAATCATCATGCGAGCACACAATCAAATAGACATAACTACCCATAGAATTCGATAATTAGATAATAGAAGTAATCGGTAGAAGTATGATGGATCTGGACACACACCTTGTGTCAATGATATTTTGTATAATATTATTAAGCACGCAGAATTTACTTAGTAATACTTAGAAGACGGATTGTATGATGTAAGTAAACACAGATTAAACACAAAACTTAAGCTCCAATATTATTAATGAATAATACGAGTGATCTTGCTTATCACTAGGGTTACAACAAAGAGTCCTTTACAAGATAAGTACCTAAGACAATGACCTAGGACCTCCTTTTATACAACAAGGAGTCCTTTACAAGATAAGTATAAAGCTAACAATATAGAATATACACAAGATCTATTCTATACTTATCTAAACACATTTTCCTAATCATTATCTAATAGCAGTGGTAATAATGTACCAGCAGTGGTAATACGTTTCCACTGCTAGTGTAATCCAAGCAGTGTAAACCACAACTATCCGTGGTAACAGATTATTCCCAACAATCCTCCCCTAAACTTATGATTTCTCTGCAAATCAATAAGTTTCTTCAATCTGCATCATCTTCAAGGATTTGGGGAATTAAATTAAACACTTTACTTCTTTCTCAACTTCTGAATAGCTCTAGAACATTGATCTTGAAGCCTATGTAACAATGCTCGACCTTCTCATTGTCTTCATGAACTCTTATTGTTGTACATAACGTCCACCGTGAGAGTTCCACTCAGTGGATATTCTTTCTCGGAAGCATGAATACATCTACTATATTTGTTTGTAGAAACATGATGAACTTCACATGAATCATAGTAAAACCATTTAGTACCGTGACATGTACATGAGAATTTCCAGAAATCATCATTAACATCTCGTTCATAGAGCCTTCTAAGATCTTGAGCATCAAACCTTTCTCGAACTAACTTCCATAATTTGTCAAGGTCATCTCCGTCAAAAGCTTTAATGAGATCTTCAAATGTCATGAATGATGAAGTTTCACCACATAGCCTTGTGATCTTCCATGTTGAAGCAAAATTGCTAGCAGTGTAAACCTCCCAATCAATGATAGGATGTCTTACTTGCGGTGGTTCCGGATAAAATCTTCTTCTACTATCACAATCATTCCATCAGTTGTTCTTCATGAATTTCTCAAGAGGAATTTCTTGTTCTTCAAAGAACCTTAGTCTTCTTAACAATCGAGAATCACTTTCTTTGGCCTTTCTCTTCAATCCAGAAACCTTCTTGCTTCTTCTTCGAGCCCATTGAAATAAAATATCTATCATGTTTTTGAACTCGTAGTAGATACCTTCAACTTGATTATCGTGCATTCCTTTGAATTGATGCTTTTTCCAACCACCAACATGACAACAATAAGTCTTCATATATGAGAGAATTTGTGCCTTGGTTGGTTGTCTTTGTTTCTTTGACCCTTTCATCGTATTAATCACATCTTGAAGTGCTTGATTGTTCTTCATTTGAATGAAATCCTTCAACCGAGCGGTTCTTTGATCTTCGCCATGGATGCATCGCCACAAGGTCAATTGCCTTTTTCTTGATTATTGGATTATTAGCAATCAAGAACTCAATATCTTCTTCGAAGGAACATAACTAAACTCGAGTCTTCTCTCTAAGTATTGTAGGTTGAACATTGGAAAGTGGATCGTCTAGAGAATCTTCCATTCTATCCAACCTTTAGCCTCCATAAAGCTTACAATCTCCATTTCTTCAACCTTTTGTTTTCAAACAACTTGTTCTTCAAGAATCTTTTCAAGAATTTCTCTATCAAGAGCAACTGCGTGCTTGTTCTTTCTTTGAGATCTTTCTTCGTGTTGCTTCTCACTTTCCATAACCGCTTTACCTTTGTCTTTCTTCAGTTTATCAATTTCTTCACTTGCAGTGGCAACATTATGTTCATCAGTGGAAATATTTGGCTCTGCAGTGGAAATTGGATCAGTGGTAAAATCTACAGTTGCAGTACTGAAAATGTCTTGATCATCAAGTTGCTCTTCATGAGTATCAGCTTCCTTTGCTCCTTTACTAGAAACCCCTTCATCTTCAAAATCAAGTTTTCTCCCCTAAGTGTCATATAAAACTAGACTACTCTTATCATAGTTTTTAGCAAACTACCAGCTATCAACAAGTTTTTGATATGTCTTTACCATGAGCCGTTTGCTATGGACTAGCCAACTCTTAATCATAAAGAATATGGTGAGTTGATAACCATATAGTTTTTGGTAAACTATCAACCATAAACGAATTTGTCAAGTCTTTACCAGTAGCCGTTTGCTCTGGACTAGTTGATTCTTATGTGGATTAGACATGGTGAATCAATAACCATTTGTTGTGTATCTCAGTTATACACCTTTTAAGATCAACTCCCATCGATGCTGCATAAAAATTTAAACAGGAATATAAGCAAACATATACAAACTCATACAACAATTTCAAGACCAAATACCTCCCTCAACACCGAGAACATTTTGACAAAAGTTTATGGATTTAGCATTCCAATACTTGTTACCAAGTATCGAAATGTTCCCACATCAAGTCCTTTTGTTAATAAACCAAAGATAGTTGTCATCAAGATGAATTTTGACAACTTGAATTAGTCCCTTTCATAGCAATCTCTAATGAAATGGTGTCTAATTTCAATATGTTTGGTCTTTGTGTGTTGAACAGATTCTTAATGATGCAAATGGTACCGCTATTGTCAATATGGATGATGGTATTCATGAAATTGTACCCATAGTCCAAAAGTTGATTCTCAAGCCATAGAACTTGAGCACGAGAACTTGCAGCAGCCCACATACTACGCCTCGGTTGATGAATTAGCCACCATAGTTTGTTTCTTGCACCGCCATGACACTAATCTATTGCCAAGAAATTGGCATCCACATTGTAGATTTTCTATCCAAGCTAGCTCCAAGATAGTCACTATCCGAGTAAGTAACCGGATCTAGAGGAGAATCTCCGAGTACCACAATCCCGAGTAGGAAATGCTTTAAGATATCCGAAAATCTTCTTCACAGCAGATCAAGTGAGAGAACTTGGGAGTAACTTGAAACCTTGCACAGTGCACACACCGCAAACATGATGTCTAGTCTAGATGATGTAAGATACATCAAAGAGCCGATCATAGACACGTACATGTGCACATCAACCGCTTCACCACTATTTTCCTTCGGAGTAGATGTAGTCTTGTCTGCGAGGGTGCTAGATGACTTTGCATCGATGAACTTGAACTTCCTTAGTATCTCACCCACATATTTCTTGATTGATGAAAATACCATCCGCCTTTGTAGTACTTGAAGTCCCAAAAGAATATGAGTTCACCCATAGAACTCATCCGAATTCTTCTTTCATCGGTTTCTCAAATTCTTTGCACATCTCTGCCTTTGTAGATCCAAAATGATATCATCAACATACACTTGAACCAAAGAAGATATCATTCTTTTCTTTCTTGATGAACAAAGTTTGATCCACTCCTCCTATGAAACCCATTAGCAAGTAGATAAGTGGTTAAGGTTTCATACCATTTCCTTGGTGCTCGATGCAAGCCATACAAAGCTTTAACTACCTGTAAACTTTGTTAGGATATCCAGGGTTTCAAAGCCTGGAGGTTGTGAGACATAAACCTCCTCATCAATCTGCCCATAAAGAAAGGCACTTTTTACATCCATTTGATAAACTTTAAAGCCCAGAAAGTGTTAGGAATTAGAAAATTCCATACAGAAGTATCGGTCACCCCAAACTCTATCTAGCATAAGTGATTCGTGTAAAGTGAGTGGTGAAAAACAAACACAATATCAATATATCAAATTTACCGTAAAATTCGACAAATTAACCCTTTAGGAAAAGGTAACGTGCTAAACCTCACGGGTGTGATAAAGTGATACCGGGAAAGTGATTTCCGGTCGTGTCCCAACGAGGTGTGAATGGAAGGATTCGTTGAGTTTCGTAATTTGAACTTGAATTGGATTTTAATGATTTGGATTTGATTACGTATTCTACAATTTAATTAACGGAAAGTAATTAAGGCAAGGAACCCTAATAAACTAAAAATAAACTATCACTAAGCCTAAGGAGTGATAAAACGAAGCTACACTAAGTCCTAGGGTGCAAAAACTAAAAACGAAAACCGGAAACAACCCGAGCCATAAACGTAAAAGTTTTGTAATTTAAGGGCTACGGTATGAAATCAATTTTCCCACGCTCTATTTGACTAAAAATAATTTTAGAAAAAGACCGGAATTTTTTGACTTTTAAATTAATTACTACGAATTAAAAACTATTAAACACTAATTAAATGATTAAAATATTAAACTAATTTTGAAAAATGTGGAAAATCATGAAAGTACTCTTAAAGCTACCGATCCTAGGAAAATTAAAAAGTAGTGGTTGCTTTTCAAATAAGCCGAAAAAAGCTAAAAGAGCTTATAAGGTAAACTGTCAAACACCCTTATGTATTTAATAGTGCAACATTTTAATGAGACAAGTCCCAAGGGCGCCTGTTAAGTGTGTTGTGTGTGAGCTGGGTGGCGTGGGTTCGAGTCCCAGCCATGCCAGTTTTTTGCAAAACATTTTTTTTGGATTTTGCTTTTTGGAAAATTGAAGATGCAGTGAAAAGGCAGAAGTTTTGTGAAATCTTAGTCTATAAACTCCCACAAATAAGTTGTAGGAACAGCTTATTACTGCTCTTTTGGACAGAACCAACCAAACAAACACTTTATCAAAAGATTTTCTTGGGCTTTTTCACTTAGGACTAAGATTCAAGTTAGCTTTTTAAAAATTTATCTCAAACTCTAAGCAAAGAAATTTTGTGAAAACTCTTTTCATGAAAAGCCTTAAATAAGCAGCTAGAACAACTTACTACTAAAAAAAAAAAAAAAAAAAAAAAAAAAAAAATTAAAACTTATCCAATGCTTTGAAAGCAGCAGTACCAAACACCTCTTCACTTTAAAGAAATGAACTAAGATGAGCTTTTTAAACAAGCACTACTAAGAGTAATCCAATAAGCACACTAAAGCAGATAATCTAACACTGTAACACCTACCTAAACAAGGGAATAAGCAAAGGCTCAGTAGGCTACTCTAGGGAGATCTAAGCTAACTGAAATGGAGATTAAGCAAATAAGGGCAACACACAAAGTTCTAACTAAGATGAGTTTACCCAAGTTCCACTTACTTAACTTAAACTAATAAGCTAGTGACACCCTAATTGCTTATAACTACTTACAGCTGAGCAAACGAGTAAAAGAAATAGGATGACCTGTGGTGCGGAGTCGCAAACACCTGGGGCTGCTTTGGAGCTTATTTGGAATAAGTCGAGGACCGAGTGAACATTTGAGCTTCGACACCTTAAAGTCCACCTAGCCAACCGCTTTTGCCCCTTATCGATCTAATATAAAGAGTAATTTATAAACAAACTGCAAAAAAGAGTAGAACAAACTATGGACGGAGCATTTGGTTAACCAATCCACCCATTTTGACCCATAAGCAGACCCCTCAAAAGATTTTTTTGAATTTTTTCCTTTTGACCAAAGTTAGACAACCTACTGAACTAGTGATTTTTATTTTTTATAATTTTTTAACTTGACCTAAACTTGCTTAAACTCTTATGCAAAAACTGAGGAAACTCAAATTTTTTTCTTTTTCTTTAAACCAGTTAACACTTAAATCCTATGAAACTTTGTAAAACTCTTTTCAAACTTAAACAACTTATCTCGGATACTCAGAATGTGTTTGACTTCAGTGTCAAAGTGGGTAAGAAATGGTTTTGACCCGTTTACAAGCAATAACCAAACACCCCGATGCAAAAAGCTCAAGCTACCATTTTTCTATGATTGATTTAAAAATCTTTTAACTGCCTTTCAGTAAGCTAAAATAAACATTTAACAAAACATGAAACTGAAAAAAAAGAACTTTCATTAATTAAAAGGAAATTACAAGAAAACTGAAATACAAGAAAACTAAATTTTTTTAAAAGACAAACTAGGGGTGCCTTATGTTGGCTACAAGAGTTTCCTATTTATACTACAACTCCAAGGTCTTCAAGGTCTTCACTCTTGTGTTTCTTCTGTGAGGGCAGCAGTGAAGATTCCAACTTGTGCTTTCTTGAAGTCCATCTACACCATCCAATGCTAGGTACAGATGGGAGTTAATCTAAGCCGCCCATGGGAGTTTTATGAGCTAGGATTGCCACCGTGGCATGAGGGATCAGTTGAGTGGGTTTGGGATTAGGGTTTAACTGGGTAAAAGGATTAAGGGTGACTTTGGGTTTTGATGATTCTGGGTAAAGAGTTGTAATGGAGGTGGAGTGTTTTGACAAGAGAGAAAGAGAGTAGGTTTTATGGGGAGCAGATAAAGGAGCGTGGGTTGTGTTTTGTTTGGGCGGGAAATGGGGAAGAAGAAGGTGTTAATACTTTGACCGGGTAGTGGGTTGACCGGGTATGAATATTGGACTGGACCAGGTAATATTTGGGTCTTGGATTGTTATTGGGTTGGTTTGGTTTGTAGCTTAAATTTGGACTTGTGATCCAAGACAAACACAGGGACCAAAACTGCCCAAAACTGAAAATTCAGGGACCATTCGCGTACATTCTGAAAAATGATCCAAGGGTCAAACTTGTGAATCTCAAATAAGTTGAGGACCATCTTTGCCAATTGTGAAATTCCAAGGACTAAACTTGACAATTTTAAAAATCCTGGGATCAAAACTGTAATTTCTCAAACTCTTGAAATTTATCACCAAAGGACTAATTATGACAACTTGTGATTTAAAAAGGACCTTTGGTGACTTTTCTTTTAAAATACGTGCTCAGGGACTATTTCTGACAATTTTTGAAAATCGGGGACCTAAACTGCCAATTATGCAAACTTTGTTCGTTTTCATTTGTTTTCAATAATTATGCATCCGAAACATATGAAACACAATTTTGAGATATTTTCAAGATTTTGATGCATTTTGGAGTGTTTTAGATGTTTTGCTCAGATTGACCAAAATGATGAGTGAATAAGCACTCATCAAATCCCCACACTAAACCATTGCTAGTCCCTAGCAATCTTTTGAGAAAACTTAATGGATTTGAATCTCTTTACCAAAAGACATTACTCGGAGTAGCCAAATGTTTTAGTTCAAGTAAGACCTATGGTACATCGATAACCATATGATTTTGAGCAAATCATCGACTTTTCAACGGTTTTGATTTGTCTTTACCGTAAGCCGTTTGCTTCGGACTAGCCAACTCTTAGATAAAATATCTTTGGTGAGTCGATTACCAATTATGGTTTTCCAAGCGCCTTTACCACAAGCCATAAACTTGCGGGCTAGCCAACTCTTCACTAATTAAAGATATGGTGAAATCAACACCATACAATTTTGGGCAAATTGCAAGTCGTCAACGGATTTGATAAATCTTTACCAAGAGCCGTTTGCTCGGATTAGCCAATCCTTTTGTTTATTAGACATGGCGGATCGATAATCAGAATCGAGTAAGTGCAAAACACTTACTCCAAAAAAATTTTGGCAAAAATGGGGAATAGGGTGGTAATACATGATAAAATTCGTGAGAATTCCCCCACACTAGAAATGAATATTGCCCTCAATATTCAAAGTACCGACGGTTATGCCAAATATAGAACGAAAAGGGAAATATTATGGCCATTATTTGAATTTTTTTTTTTTTTTTTTTTTTTTTTTTTTTTTGAAAACTTTATATACAACAATGGGCAACTCCCACACTAGGTGGTAGAAAGTAGAAAGAAGTCGTAAACACGGTGAAACCCATATAGAGTGCTACTGTTTTTGATTCCCGAGTCGCTAGCTTGACTCGATCCCGCATTCATTTGTTCATGGGGAAAGTTTGGAGATCCGGGACAACCATGGATGGTATGTCCTCCAAAATAATGTTTCAATCTATGTCCATTCACCTTGAAGTTTGGTCCGCTTTGAGATAACTCAACGGTGCCATATGGAAAACTTTGGCAATGGTGAATGGACCGTCCAACGGTCTTAAGTTTCCGAGAAGATTTTCAATCTAGAATTGAAAAGAAGGACTCGGTCACCCTCGTTGAAAACGCGGTTCTTAATCTTTGAGTCATGGATCTTCTTTGTCTTTTCCTTGTAAATCAACGAGTTCTCGTGAGGCTTGATCACGGAGTTCATTTAATTCATTGAGTTGAACTTTCCGGTGATCACCAGCGGACTTAATGTCAAAATTGGCATGCTTCAAGGCCCAATAGGCTTTGTGCTCGAGCTCGATCGGGAGATGACACGCCTTTCCATACACAAGCTTGTAAGGAGTACACCATGGGTGTTTTGTAAGTGATGGAAGGCCCAAAGTGCATCTTTAAGTTTGTCCGACCAAGAGGCACGGTTTTCACCTACGGTCCTCTCCAAGATTCTTTTCAAACCACGATTCAAACTTCCACTTGCCCACTAGTTTGTGGGTGATACGCTGAGAAAGACGGTGAGTGACACCGTGATTAAGCATGACTTTTGCGAATGGTCGCTTGCAAAGTGCGCATCGCGATCACTAATGATGGCACGGGAGTTCAAACGGGTAAAGAGACTTCAAGAATTTCACAACTACTCGGGCTGTTGGTGGGGCGCTTTCGCTTCTACCCATTTGGACAAATAATCGACCGCCACAGTATATACTTGTTCCCTCGAGAAGACGGGAACGGACCCATAAAGTCAATGCCCCAAACGTCAAAGATCTCGCACACTTGAATGGCATTTTGAGGCATTTCATCTCTTTTAGAGATGTTGCTATGACGTTGGCAAGAGTCGCAAGATTTGACGAGGTCATGGGCATCTTTGTAAATCGTGGGCCAATAGAAACCGTAATCAAACACCTTTTTAGCGGTGTAGTTCGGGCCATGATGTCCCCCCGTGGGTCCATTATGACAAGCCTTGAGAATTTCATCGGTTTCTTGGCCGTGAACACACCGTCGGATGACTTGATCCGCACAAACCTTAAACAAGTAGGGGTCGTCCCAGAAATAATGCTTAACATCTTTGAAAAATTTGTTCTTTTGTTGGGACGACATCCCTTTCATAACAAAGTTACCCGCATGAAAGTTTGCAAAGTCGGCAAACCATGGGGTACTGAATTTTCATGATGAGATACCACATTAAGAGTCTCGAGAGGAAACGTTTCGTTTATTTCCTTTTTCTCGAGCACACCTTGATGTGGATTTTCAAGACGAGAGATGATCGGCCGCTAGGTTCTCCGCCCTTTTTATCACGGATAATGATATCAAATTCTTGTAGGAGGAGAACCCATCGAGCAATCTCGGCTTTGCATCTTGCTTAGCAAAGAGGTATTTGAGAGCCGAGTGATCCGTATACACCATGCTTTTGGACAAGATCAAGTATGGCCGAACTTCTCGAAGCATACACCACGGCTAGTAATTCTTTCTCCGTCAGAGTGTAATGTGCTTGAGCTTCGGTCAAAGTTTTGCTAGCATAATGTATAGGCTGGAAATGTTTTGATTTTCGTTGCCCAAAACGGCACCTATGGCGAAATCACTTGCATCGCACATAAGCTCAAATGGTAATTCCCAATCGGGGCAACTAGAATTGGTGCTTCAAAGAGCTTTTCTTAAGAGTTTGAAAAGCTTCAATGCACTCATTAGAGAAGATGAAAGGAGTGTCTTTTCAAAGTCGGGTCATAGGTCGATATTTTGAAAAGTCTTGAATGAAACGACGATAAAATCCGCATGACCAAGGAAACTTCTAACCCTTTGACGGTTGTGGGGAGGTAATTTTGAAATGACATCGACTTTAGCTTTGTCAACCTCAATCCCGCTCTTAGAAATCTTATGGCCAAGGACAATTCCTTCCTTAACCATAAGTGACATTTCTCTAATTTAGACTAAGATTCGTGTTTTCACAACGTTCAAGCATCTTGTCCAAATGGGAGAGACATGTTTGGAAAGAATCCCCAAAGACCGAAAAATCATCCATAAAGACTTCCATAGTCTTTTCGATCATGTCATGGAAAATGGCCATCATACACCTTTGGAACGCATCGGAGCATTACACAAGCCAAAAGGCATGCGCCGGTAAGCAAATGTTCCATAAGGACATGTGAATGTGGTCTTTTCTTGATCTTGTGGTCAATGGGAATTTGAAGTAACCCGAGAAACCATCGAGAAAACAATAGTATTCGCTTCCGCTAATCTCTCAAGCATTTGGTCCATGAAGGTAATGGAAAGTGGTCTTTACGGTGGCTTCATTTAACTTTCGATAGTCAATGCAAACACGCCATCCCATAACCAATCGAGTAGGAATCAACTCGCTTTCATCATTTTCAACAACGGTAATGCCACCTTTTTGGGCACACAATGAACGGGCTAACCTAAGGACTATCCGAGATAGGGTAAATCAATCCGCATCGAGAAGTTTTATGACTTCCGCTTTGATAACCTCATGAATTTTAGGATTCACCCTTCTTTGGTGTTGAACCACGGTTTGAAGTCATCTTCCATGAGAATTTTGTGTGTGCAAAATCTTGGCTCAATACCCTTGATGTCGGAAGGTTCCAAGCGATGGCTCGCCAGGTGACTTCAAACCCTTTATGAGAGCGGATTTTTCATCCTCACTCAAGTCTTTAGCAATAATGACGGGTGATTTATTGTCATCCTCCAAAAACGCATACTCGAGATGAGGTGGTAAGTCCTTAAGTTCGACCTTGGGAGGATCATTAGATTTTTCAATCGTTTTG
Organism: Chrysanthemum lavandulifolium; assembly: GCA_022545495.1. Lineage (NCBI taxonomy): Eukaryota > Viridiplantae > Streptophyta > Magnoliopsida > Asterales > Asteraceae > Chrysanthemum > Chrysanthemum lavandulifolium. The sequence goes on along the minus strand of CM040243.1, from coordinate 239,047,654 downwards.
ATTTCCTCCTTATGAAGTTCTTGAGGAGGGAGTGATGAAGGATCTTCATTGAGCATTTTCTCGATGAGAAGAATATCTTCCTCAATGTCGATGGGAGCGTGATCAATTTCCCATGGAACAGAATCACTAGCCAAGTATGCTTCAATCTCTTCCAAAATAAAGTCACTTCCTCAAACGGAGTGAGGGAGGAGAAGAGAGAGCAACGATGGGATCAACCGGTGGGATTGCCACCGAGAATCCAAGAATTTCTTGAAATACTCCTCCGACACAATGTCAAGGACATCAATTTTGTTGACGGAATTGTCTCCATAATTGGGGAGTATTTCGTAACTTGATTGAGATTGAAAGTAACGGCTTCCTTGTTTACCATAACGTGATTTCCCTTCGTCAACGCCGATCAATGCCCGACCCGCTTTTAAGAAGCACCTCCCAAGGATGAGGGGTACTCGGGATCGGCATCAAATTCGACAACAACAAAGTCGGCGGAAATGAAACTTGCCTACTTTCACAAATACATCCTCGGCTATACCTAGCGGACGAGAACTTGTACGGTCTGCAAGCTCGAGGATCATACATGTAGGTGTAAGCGGTAAGGAAAGCTTTTTCCACATGGAGTGTGGCATCAAGTTAATGCTAGCGCCAAGATCGCCAAAGCGGAGCATTGAACTATGCCTTGAAAATCACATGGGATGAGAAATTTTCCGGGGTCTCCTAACTTTTCGGAAGCTTTTTAAGGATAACCACGAACAATTTTCGCTCAAAGAAGTTTTAGCCATTTCGAAATCTTTTCTTTGTTGTTCAACAAATTTTGATTGTTGGACCGAACTTTGGCATTAGAAGAAGAAGCGTCCATGAAACTAATCTCGAGTGCAAATCTTGAAAGATTTGGATAAGCTTCTCCATTTGTTGACTAGTTTTATCACGGAGTTTTTGGTCATTAAGCCTTGAAGGGTAAGGAAGTGAAGGCTTAGGAATGGTCATCGGAACAACGGGTTCCAATTGGAGGTAAGACCACCGGAGATTGGACTTGTGCGTACTTCGCGGGCTTGAGTTATGCACCTTGTCCTTTGAGACCTCGGTTTCGTTCCACATCCTCACGGAGAAGGATTAGGCATCGAGGGTCCTCATAAGATTTACCACTTCGGTAGCAATAGCATTCAATTCACCTTTTGGGTTGGGAATGGTATTACTCGGAAGAGAGACCAAGTTGAAGCCCGATTCTTTTGACTCATGAGACTAGCAATCATGCTTTCAATCTTGCTATGAGATTGATCAATTTTGTTACTAGTAGCTCTAAGCTCGGAAGTGAAATCATTCTTCAAAGTGGTAATTTGATTTTGCATGGACACCATCTTAGCTTCATTGCTTTTGATGTAATTAGCAATGTCAATGGAAGCTTGAGGAGGTGGGCATGCACATTTTGTTGAGGAGCTTGGAATCGGTTTTGATTGAAATTTCCTTGATTTTGAAAACCTTGATTTTGATTTTGAAAATTGATTCGACTGATTTTGATTGAACCGATTATTTCTATTTTGCACATTTTGATTGTTCGATTTTGATTAAACCGGGTGGTCCAAGGAAATTGTTAGAACGATAATGAGAAGGTTTCGGTCCCTGCGGTTGGTAGGAATTACCTCCCGTGATTGTAGGAACCGAGCGGCATAAACGCTCTCTTGAGTGAAGCCACCGGAGGCGGACACTCAAAATAAGGGTGTGGACCACCACAAGTTTTACAACTTTTGTTTACGACATTCACTTGTTGATTGTTGTTATTTTGACTCATTTAAAGCACGGCAGTGGATATTTCTTCAATCTTTTGGTTAGAGTCGTGTATTCCAAGATGGAAGGGTGGTAGATCTCCTTGACTCACTCCTCTCCGAGGAATCCCAATAATTATGGTGGGCGTCATGTTTTCAATGAGATCGTAGCACTCTTCTGTCGCCTTTTCATAAAGGTACCACCCAGCAGCAGATTTATCGTGTCACGATGTCTCAATGTTAACCCGTTATAGAACGATCTATTTGGGTGACAAGCAACATATTGTGGTTCGGACATCGATCAATCGAAAGCTTATAGCGTTCCCATGCCTCAAATAAGGACTCATCGGGATGCTTTGCCGAAAATTACCGATTTCATTCCGTAGTTTCGCCACCATCGACGGTGGAAAATATTTCGCCAAGAATTTGGAGATCATTTCGTCGAAACTATGGATTGAGTTCTTGGGAAGATGATCAAACCATGCGGTGGCATGAAGCGTCAAGGAATATGGAAAGAGGTATAAGCGAGGCGCCATCGGTGACCCCATTTTGCTTCATACTTTGGGTGACGGTGAGAAATTTGTCAAGATGCTTGTTGGCATCGCCACCCGGTGATCCGTGAAATTGGCAAAACTTTGGACTTGTTGAATCATGTGATGCTTAAGTCCAAAATTAAGTAACCTCGATGTTGACCGGGCAATTGGACCGCCCGATCCATCCATCGTGGGTTGGCAAAGCTCCTCCATCGCTCGAGATCGGGAGCTTGATTTTGTGAACTGTGTTGTTGGACTTGAGGTCCGCTCCCAGGTTATGTGTCATTGTGATTTGTTCGACGGCACGTATCTCTGCACGCTTGCTTGGTTACTGTACGTCTACGAGCTTGCGAGCGAGAAAAGCATGCACTTCCAAAACAACACTTTCAATTAAAACAAGACCGAGGCAAAACATGGTGAACTTAAACCAATAATCCCACGTGAAATGATCACTTCTATAAGTAAAACGCACAAAGGAGCGAAGAGACTTTGTAGGTCGTCTAAGCTTATTAAAACCCGTCTCTTTTCACCATAATTTAATGTCGGCCGTCCTTATACCCTCACACGCTTTGTTAAACCGATAGAAATGAACCAAAACACGAGCGACACAAAGGCAAGTTTTAAATCTTTAGTTCGAACTTATAATGATAACACCTCGATTGAGAATGTTATATTGATTGTGTCTTCTATTTATTTAAAACAACAAGGAAAATCTTTTGTATTTTTAATCTTTTACATATATACAAAGAAAAGAAAAATATTTTTGTATTTTGTATTTTATAAAAAACAATAACTTCACGAGGAAGGTTCTTCAAGTCACTAATCGTAAAACTTCACGATATTGTCGCAACACACCTCCCGTAGCGCGCCAAAATTTGATTCGTGTAAAGTGAGTGGTGAAAACAAACACAATATCAATATATCAAATTTACCGTAAATTCGACAAATTAACCCTTTAGGAAAAAGGTCAACGTGCTAAACCTCACGGGTGTGATAAAGTGATACCGGAAAGTGATTTCCCCGGGTCGTGTCCCAACGAGGTGTGAATGGAAGGATTCGTTGAGTTTCGTGATTTGAACTTGAATTGGATTTTAATGATTTGGATTTGATTACGTATTCTACAATTTAATTAACGGGAAAGTAATTAAGGCAAGGGAACCCTAATAAACTAAAAATAAACTATCACTAAGCCTAAGGAATGATAAAACGAAGCTACACTAAGTCCTAGGGTGCAAAACTAAAAACGAAAATCGAAACAACCCGAGCCATAAACGTAAAAGTTTTGCAATTTAAGGGCTCTGGTATGAAATCAATTTTCCTACGTTCTATTTGACTAAAATAATTTTAGAAAAGACCGAATTTTTTGACTTTTAAATTAATTACTACGAATTAAAAACTATTAAACACTAATTAAATGATTAAAAATATTAAACTAATTTTGAAAAATGTGGAAAAATCACAGAAAGTACTCTTAAAGCTACTGATCCTAGGAAAATTAAAAAAAGTAGTGGTTGCTTTTCGAAATAAGCCAGAAAAAAGCTAAAAAGAGCTTATAAGGTAAACTGTCAAACACCCCTTATGTATTTAATAGTGCAACATTTTAATGAGACAAGTCCCAAGGGCGCCTGTTAAGTGTGTTGTGTGTGAGCTGGGTGGCGTGGGTTCGAGTCCCAGCCATGCCAGTTTTTTGCAAAACATTTTTTTTGGATTTTGCTTTTTGGAAAATTGAAGATGCAGTGAAAAGGCGTAGTTTTGTGAAATCTTAGTCTATAAACTCCCACAAATAAGTCAGTAGGAACAACGACTTATCGCTTCTTTTGGACAGAACCAACCAAACAAACACTTTATCAAAAGATTTTCTTGGGCTTTTCACTTAGGACTAAGATTCAAGTTAGCTTTTGAAAAATTTATCTCAAACTCTAAGCAAAGAAATTTTGTGAAAACTCTTTTCATGAAAAGCCTTAAATAAGCAGTTAGAACAACTTACTACAAAAAAAAAAAAAAAAAAAAAAAAAAAAAAAAACTTATCCAATGCTTTGAAAGCAGCAGTACCAAACACCTCTTCACTTTAAAGAAATGAACTAGGATGAGCTTTTTAAACAAGAACTACTAAGAGTAATCCAATAAGCACACTAAAGCAGATAATCTAACACTGTAACACCTACCTAAACAAGGGAATAAGCAAAGGCTCAGTAGGCTACTCTAGGGAGATCTAAGCTAACTGAAATGGAGATTAAGCAAATAAGGGCAACACACAAAGTTCTAACTAAGATGAGTTTACCCAAGTTCCACTTACTTAACTTAAACTAATAAGCTAGTGACACCCTAATTAAGCTATAACTACTTACAGTTGAGCAAACGAGTAAAAGAAATAGGATGACCTGTGGTGCAGCAGGCTGCAAACAGCCTTGGGGCCTGTTTGGAGCTTATTTGGAATAAGCTGAGGACTGAGTGAACATTTGAGCTTCTGACACCTTAAAGTCCACCTAGCCAACTGCCTTTTGCCCCCTTATCTGATCTAATATAAGCTGAGTACAGCTTATAAACAAACTGCAAAAAAGAGTAGAACAAACTATGGACGGAGCATTTGGTTAACCAATCCACCCATTTTGACCCATAAGCAGACCCCTCAAAAGATTTTTTTGAATTTTTTCCTTTTGACCAAAGTTAGACAACCTACTGAACTAGTGATTTTTATTTTTTATAATTTTTTAACTTGACCTAAACTTGCTTAAACTCTTATGCAAAAACTGAGGAAACTCAAATTTTTTTCTTTTTCTTTAAACCAGTTAACACTTAAATCCTATGAAACTTTGTAAAACTCTTTTCAAACTTAAACAACTTATCTCGGATACTCAAAATGTGTTTGACTTCAGTGTCAAAGTGGGTAAGAAATGGTTTTGACCCGTTTACAAGCAATAACCAAACACCCCTGATGCAAAAAGCTCAAGCTACCATTTTTCTATGATTGATTTAAAAATCTTTTAACTGCCTTTCAGTAAGCTAAAATAAACATTTAACAAAACATGAAACTGAAAAAAAAGAACTTTCATTAATTAAAAGGAAATTACAAGAAAACTGAAATACTAGAAAACTAAATTTTTTTAAAAGACAAACTAGGGGTGCCTTATGTTGGCTACAAGAGTTTCCTATTTATACTACAACTCCAAGGTCTTCAAGGTCTTCACTCTTGTGTTTCTTCTGTGAGGGCAGCAGTGAAGATTCCAACTTGTGCTTTCTTGAAGTCCATCTACACCATCCAACAGTTAGGTACAAGATGGGAGTTAATCTAAGCCGTCCATGGGAGTTTTATGAGCTAGGATTGCCACTGTGGCATGAGGGATCAGTTGAGTGGGTTTGGGATTAGGGTTTAACTGGGTAAAAGGATTAAGGGTGAGTTTGGGTTTTGATGATTCTGGGTAAAGAGTTGTAATGGAGGTGGAGTGTTTTGAGAAGAGAGAAAGAGAGTAGGTTTTATGGGGAGCAGATAAAGGAGCGTGGGTTGTGTTTTGTTTGGGCGGGAAATGGGGAAGAAGAAGGTGTTAATACTTTGACCGGGTAGTGGGTTGACCGGGTATGAATATTGGACTGGACCAGGTAATATTTGGGTCTTGGATTGTTATTGGGTTGGTTTGGTTTGTAGCTTAAATTTGGACTTGTGATCCAAGACAAACATAGGGACCAAAACTGCCCAAAACTGAAAATTCAGGGACCATTCGCGTACATTCTGAAAAATGATCCAAGGGTCAAACTTGTGAATCTCAAATAAGTTAAGGACCATCTTTGCCAATTGTGAAATTCCAAGGACTAAACTTGACAATTTTAAAATCCGGGATCAAAACTGTAATTTCTCAAACTCTTGAAATTTATCACCAAAGGACTAATTATGACAACTTGTGATTTAAAAGGACCTTGGTGACTTTTCTTTAAAATACGTGCTCGGGGACTATTTCGACAATTTTGAAAATCGGGACCTGAAGCGCCAATTATGCAAACTTTGTTCGTTTTTCATTTGTTTTCAATAATTATGCATCCAAACATATAAAACACAATTTTGAGATATTTTCAAGATTTTGATGCATTTTGGAGTGTTTTTAGATGTTTTGCAGTTCAGATTTGACCAAAAATGATGAGTGAATAAGCACTCATCAATAAGTTAGCTCATAGACATTACGTTATTTACTAAGTTATTTAGTTAGCCTTTTAGTTTAGTGCAACACCGTGGAGGAAGGACGGGTCTTTACCCATTGTATACCTGATCCACAGGCCGTCAGGAGGTCGTTTAGTTTGTAACCTATAAATACCCTCTACCTTGCAAGGTAGAGGTTGGATGTTCTTTAATCTAATATTCCACAAGTTTCTCTTTCTAGAATATCCCACTTTCTCTCTCTAAAATCATCTATACGCCTAAAGTGTTAATGTTATGATGTGTATGTGAAATCCAATAGCTTACAATTGGTATCAAGAGCCATGGTTAGATCATCTCTTACATATCTTTGGATTTCTAGTGGTTTTTAGGTGGTTTTTGAGTTTGAAAAAGTTTAGTGGTTTTTGCATCATTTGGTTGATTTCTAGTGTTAAAGTTTGGATTTTGATAGTACTTTTGTGTTTAGAATCATCACAAGTGTTTAGGTTTTGACTTTGAAGGCTTGAATCATTGTGGTTAGGTTGTTTTTGGATTGAAAAGTGGTGTTTAGGTGATTCTCTTGTTAGCGACTTGGTTCTCTGTGTGATATTCATCATAGCGACTTGCTTCATAAAAAGTTAGCGAGTTGGAGTGTTATTTGGTAGTGATTTGGTCCTAGCGACTTATTTATTGAGACAAGCCGACAAAAGTACACTTAGTGGATTCTCCACTACGAGTAGCGACTTGGTGTAAGTTAGCGACTTGTACTTTATATTGTTAGAGACTTGGTGTTAGCGAGTTGGTACCTAGCGAGTTGCTATTTAGCAACTTGACAAATTAGCGACTTGGTTCTTAGCGAATTGCTGTCAAAATTTTGCTAGCGACTTGGATCATAGCGAGTTGTTATATAGCGACTTGGGATAATAGCGACTTGGCACTTAGCGACTTGGTTCAAGGTCTCCTAGTGACTTGGGTGATTTCTTGTTTTAATACGGTTTTCTCTTGATTCAAGAAAATCCGTGAAAGAATCTATTTCCGGTTTAATCGAGAGAGCTATAAAATCCGTGTAATCTGTTAACATGTCTACCAATATTCCTACTATCATCTCCATGTTGTCGGGGACGTTCATCCATGCAGATACTCCTCCACCCACAATGTCCTACATCAACGACCGTTTATATCCAAAGTGCTTGAACTCTATGATACCTCATTTGAACAATGAAATTGGTTGCATTTCGAATGTCCAACCTTGATTGATTCATCAAAGTGTGATCAAAACTCCTCACCTTCCGATTCAAACCTCAACGAACCACATCATCAATGTACTATGATGCAAAGCAAATGGAATACATCATTGAGCCCTTTCAACTATTTCATCGACATCTCAAACTACTTTTATCTACAACTATGGATCGAACAAGCGATGCTATCCTTCGTCGAGGATTTTCCCACGTTGACAAGAGCGTGTTACTAAACTTAGGACAACCGAGGTTTCAAATTACCAAAGAAAAGTTCTCAACCGATGAATCTAATGCAGACTCTTCAAGTAATCCTCAATCAATTTCACCCACTTATCCGGAGGAATATTCCTCGATTTTGATGATGACATGACCGGAATCTCATTCAAGAAACACATTGGAATGGAAATTCATGAGTTCGAAACACCTTTATTCAACTTATGGGCAATATGGAAATATACATTAAGGAAGTCGCTAAAGATAATGACAAGTTGAATGAAATGAATGAATGTCATGTGATGTTATGGGAAGATTGTGACGGTCATGCAATAGACCAGTTGAACCAATGAATGATACCGAATGCGAAGTTCGGTTGCAATCAAAGAGGATGAAGACAAGCTAATGATCTCAATGATTCGAGTTAGAAAAGGTTTGGTGATGAGGTACATTAATCGATCATAGTAATTCATATGTTAATGTACCTAACTCTAACTCTGAACATAACACTATGAAATCGATCTTGGTTGAGCTGAATCTAAAACTATTAAAGCTAAAGACATGATTAAAAAAGGGTATATGATGAACTTTCAAACAAATACTCAATTCTTGAAAACATTGTATTTCATTGGAAATTGAAATACAACAAAAGGATGAAAGCTTTTATGCAAAAAATCGTGTATTAATCGAGAATTTCCGAATTTGAGAATTTTTGAGATTAATCATTTGAAAACCAGTTCGGGACAAAGATTCAACCATATGCACTCAAAATCACTCATCTCGGATGTGCGAAATATGACTGTCATGAGATGAGTGATACACTTGAATCTAGAAATGCCGAACTAGCTCTATGTGTGTCCAACCTATTAAGAGAAAATGAGTCATTAAGAAAGAACATAGAAGAGACCAATTCCAAGTTGATCAATCAATCTAACATCTTGTTGAAAGACATTGATGACCTCAAAGCCCAAATTCAGGATAAGAGCTTCAATATTGTTGCTTTAAAAAATGAGCTTAGGAAATCTATTGGAAATAGGATGAATACTAAGTTTGCAAAACCATCAACCTTGGGAAAGTCAACTGTTCAGAACCAATCTAAGCGTCACGGTGTTAAGCGAGCCTAATGCCTTTAGAACGAAAAGAATTAAACCATCGAAATCTAGGCTTGCCTCCCAAGTTGATGAGAATGTTGTTTTGACAAAACCAGTCACTTCATTGCGTCGTTCCGATATGATGAATCTCAAAACGCGGTAAATGTTCAAAGCTCAAAGTTCATAAATACTAGAAGTATGACTAGTTCTCATAAGAAACATCATTTGGTGATCAATCCCTAAGAAACACACTAATCAAAAAGGACAAATAGTCAAAACAGAAGTGCACACATACAAAACTACTAGTAGCTGCTTCAAATGGATTCCTCTTGGCGATTATTTAACTTCACAAGATCCAAACGGACTTACATACCTAGATCTTGCCTTAAGTGGATGCCCACAGAAAACTCTTCAAGTATATTGAGCCTAAAGGATGTCTAATAATGATACGTCTATATTAAAGCGTGTTACATCCAATAGTGAGATTATTCATGTCACTAACCCATCCAGTTGCAATACATGTGCTTCTAGTACAATGTGCTCTCGATCTTTTCGGTACAATGCTAAATTCAATCGGGAACCTCATGACTTAGTTTCCTTCGAAATGAATATGGCTCGATCGGGAGCTATAGCATGCCGAATTGATGTACCTCTTACTTTGACTCCTATTCATCTTGAATTAGGACTCGCTCTTTTAAATCGAGTACAAATCAACTTAAAAAAAAAAAAAAAAAAAAATTAAAAAAAAAAAAAAAATTGGTTTATACTTTTAAAATATTTCATTCTTTTAAATTCATAATTTTAGTCATTTACTTCCATCTAATAAAGGATATCTTTTGTTATCGATAACATCTACGATCCTAGAAATGTCATTCAAAATGATACGGGATCATAGATGAAGTTCGAACAACGATATATTCTTATTCTAAAACAGGTGAGTTAAAGTCAATCAACGGTCTTTGTTGACATTGATTGAGGGGAGATTTTTCAAGATATCTTGTTTATATCTGCTTGATCTTAGTTATGGTGTGTGCTCAGTTGCAGGTTGCTGTCTTGTCTTGCCTTTGTGGTGATCTTTGTGTACCCATGTATTGAATGCTTATTTGTTTCATGGTGATCATTATGATAGTGTGCTTATATGTGTTAGTATGCTATCTGATATCTGTTAAGTCCATGGATTATAAATGTCTACTATACATAATATGATAAGATAGCAACTTTCCATGACTATGTTTGCAACTTGCTTTGAAAAACATTAGCGACTTATTAAAATCCTTTGATAGCGAGTTGCTACATAAATCACTAAACCACGAGGGACCAAAAGTGACAACTTGGTTTTTCTTGATTATTCCCTCTACTTACCTAGCGACTTACCATTTTTTTGTTTTTCAAAACTTAAAACCTTTCTTTCTCTCTTTCTCTCAAAGTTCTTCGTAGCGACTTGCGTGTGGTATGGCTATATTAACTTGTTTCTTGACCTCTGAATACGATGAATATATGCGTTTCCTAACTCCTTTTTCCTTAACAGATCCCACGGAACTTGATCCTCAGCGTTTGATTACCTCGTATAGGTTTGTCGTTGGAAGTTTTGAATGGAATTAATTGTGATATATGTGTTAATAGATTAAGGGTTGTTTGGATGCTCTAGGGTTGTTGTAATCCTCATGAAGTTGTGTAATAATGAATATGTGAGCGTCGTCTTTATGATTCGAGTTAGATTGTGTGTCTGTAATCGTTTGTGTGTATGGATTAACTTAATGGGTTGGGTTGTGTTTCTAAAACATTATAATGATCTGATTATGTTGAATGGTTTGCAATGTTATTTGAATGATATTGATTAAGTTCTTGGTGGCGAGTTATCTGCTGTGAAAATGTTCTTGGTAGCGAGTTAGTGTTCAATTTCTTCGTGGCGAGTTGTTTCTTTTTAGTGCTCTCAAGTTAGCAACTTAGCGTATTAAATCGTAGCGACTCAGCAACATTACTGTTGATGGCGACTTGTCTTTACAAGTTAGCGACTTAGTAATTGTAGCGACTTAGTGAACTGATTTGTAGCGACTTGGCTGAGTTACTGTTGATGGTGACTTGTCTTTACAAGTTAGCGACTTAGTAAATGTAGCGACTTAGTGAACTGATTTGTAGCGACTTGGCTGAGTTACTGTTGATGGCGACTTGTCTTTACAAGTTAGCGACATAGTATGTTTTCAGATAGCGACTTAGCCTTGTTTAGCGACTTGTCCATCTATGATTAGTGACTTAATTGATTTATTTTTCATATGGCGACTAGGGTTATTAAAATGTTTTAAGGCAACTTGCTAGGATGATGTCATGCTTACAATGTTGATTCAGGTTTTCCTGTAGTTACTTGTATTGACAACTTACTCTTTGTGACCTGCTATAACATTTCTGCTTGAGCAAGTTGTACTTGGATTCCCTTGTGGCAACTTAATATTACAACTTGTTTCATTCAATCTGTTATATCATTTCTACATTAGTATCTTGTTTCATGACTTTACTTCTTTACAAATGTGCGTTTTAACCTTTTAATTCCAAAACAACTCGTCTCGTGAAATCTTTATCCTTAATGTCTCGCTAATGCCACTCAATCCTTCTCTATATGCTTATAGGAACCCTGTTTGTGCTTATAAGTCTGAGTGATTATGTCATAAGGGTGTACTCTATGCTGTCTGACTAACCATTTATAATCTAACTCGTTCCCAATCATTGCTGTTGGTTGAATTTATCTTCAGATCTTCAATGGCAAACACAATCTCAGCTGAGAACGTTACTTCTTCTGCACCACCCTATGTTCTCTCAGACGAAGAAATCCTTCCTAAAAGTCAATGGGCAGAAATTGGAAAAAGTAACTGTTATGTGGACTTACAAAAGTTGCAACAAAATCCTATACTCAAAGTGTCTATAGATATCCTCAAAAACAAAAACTTCTTCAGTGCCATTACCAAGCAATGCACAATTCCCACCATTTACATACAACAATTCTGGAACACCATTCAATGGGACAAAATCTCAGCTCAATACTCCTGCAAACTGGATGATAGGGATTTTGTGATTGATTTGGACATTCTTAGCAAGGCTCTAGGAATCACTCCATGTAACTCCAACCTACGTTCTGAACCTCCACCTGGTGCTGACGACCTAATTGTCTTTCTAATTGGTTTGGGTTATCAGACTAGCATATCAAGGGCTTCCGACATCATCACTGGACACATGTATCAACCCTGGAGAGCATTAACAACTATTCTCAACTTGTGCTTATCTGGCAAAATATCAGGGTTCGATAAAGTAAGAATTCCCATCTTGCAAATCCTATGGGGTATCGTCAATGGGGTAAATGTGAATGTCTCGAATGGATTTGGGAAGAATTTTCATTATCAATGAACACATTCATATCGATAGAACCAACTTTCGAAATAAAGCTCGAAATTCGAAAGAAGCCGAACAAGCTTGTGATTCCTAGCATCGATTTTCAAAGCTTGTTATCCAATTTTAACAGACTCACAACTTCAACCCCGGATAGAATCGACTCTACATAATGCGAAGATGAATTTGTTTTAGGAAATCTTAAATATGTTCCTAGAGGTATGGATAAAGAAATATTTGGATTGCCAATTCACGATATTCTACTCACGGACGATATCAAGAAGACGGATTACTTCAAACAAGACAAGAAAAAAGCGCGGAGATCTTGACAATGTCACACCCACTCCACCACAACCCAAAGATCCCAAGTCCACTTCACCTCACAAGCATCTTATGCATCTCTTCCTAAAAGAGACGTGAAAGGTCACAACATTCGAGACACCACTTCCAAGAAGCGAAGGTAAGAAGAAGAAAGTGGAAAAGGAAAGCTGAAGAAGGTTCGAGGTTTCAAGGGTAATACAAGGTTAATTGATGAAGATGATCTTGCACTCCAACTTGGAATCCAACAAAGTCTAGAAAGTCGAATGTGAGAGCACCAGTTGGAGGAGTAGTGATAAGAGAGACTGATCAATTGCCTCAACAAACAACACCAATCACACAAGACAAGGGAAAAGGGATTGTTGGTGAAGAACAAGTTGCTCACACGCTCCTTACCTTCTCTTCTTCACCATCAAGAACCACCACTCAATTCGAACTGAAGAAAAGAAGTGTTGAATCTTCATCAACTCAGGAGCCATCTGGATTGGAAAAGGAAACATCTGTAGCTCATGAAGAAAATCTTGCGTCACGTGATACCCAGTATGACCATAATGTTGATGAAATAGTGCATAAAGACTCACAGGAGAATCCTGAGTCGAAATCTGATGAGACTATGCCCTTGGAAGAACCAAATCATCTCTGGATTCTCTATCGTCATTTAAGAACCTTGATCTGAGACTTCACTTTCACGATCAATTCTTAAACGACAAACCCATTGATCTTGAATCTTCCAAGCAAGATAATGACAATGAGGATGCACAATCCATGTTTACTATCATTATTCAACAAGACTCATCAACCATTCCACCCATGTCGACATCTTCTCTTGCAACCGCACTTCCACCTCCCAAACTGTTCAAGTAACCGCACTTTCACCACCGAATCGCAAAGAATCTATCCCTTGAACCGGTGGTTACTGATTGCTTATATGGAAACTCCACCGCTTCACCACCTCTAATTCTTACTTGGATCAAGCGCTTGACAAAGCGGTAAAAAAGAATGAAGCTCTTGAAAGGAAACTACCGAAATCTGTTGATTCCTTGAGGATCGTGTCTATAGGTTAGAGCACCTCAACTTTGATGAAGGGTTGCGAGCCGCCATTGAAGGCGAGTTAAGGATGTTGTGGAATGGGCAATGGAAGCTCCACTTCTTAGACGGTTCAAGGATATACCTATTGCGGATATGAGGTTGCACTTTCGGATAAGATGAATGATCTTGTGAGCATAAGCATGAGGTCCACAAGAAGCTATATGAGGCTCTCGAAGAATCAATTAAGTTCGACAATCATGAACAGTTCTTGATTGACATCAGAGAAAAGGAAGCTAAGAAGAAAAGGAGGACCATAGTGTTGGAAACATTGCGTAAAGGTCGTAAAGATCCTCCTCCACCCCCACCTCCAACTGGGGGTGTTGAAACTTCTGGAGTTGGTGAATCTTCTAAGACAACCAACACACCTCCACCACCACCTCCATCTTCACCACCAAAGCCTGTCAATAATCCCAGTTCATCCGGAAATCAAGGAACTCGAAGAAATCAACGACTTGGACCACGGTTGATTCAAGGTTCAATTCAACATCTCTCTATCCACGAAGATCAAGTGGTACATGAAGAATCGCATGTCATGGCGGTCGATTCGATGAAGATGATGCATCAACCAAGCATATTCCTAAGCCATCGAAAGAAGATTGGTTTGATGCATACATGGCGAAACGCACTAGTACATCCGAGTTGCACCTTCAGGGACACAATTCAAAGTCGTATTTTTAGGAGAGACCTCTTACTCCGAACCTACATGGTCCATCCCAGTCGACACGATTATTCCTAACAACAATTGGGTATCAACTATCACCAATGATTATGAAGTTCCAGCTGAAGACTCTCTTCTGCACTTCACTGGTGATATGGGAAGCTTCATTAGATGGTTTTGTGAACGGAAGAGTATCTCAGCCATCACTCCAATAGATCTTGAAGGACAAGCTTATGAAATTGTCAAGGTCTTCCACTCAGATGCCAACCAACTCCAATATCAGATTGAAGAATGCCATAAGATGCTGAATGACCAATTCAGTGAGCAAATTAGTCGCTTCAATGTAAACAAATCTCTTCCTCTTGGTGGTGAACACAGTCGATGACCATACAGCTGAATTCTTCTTCAATCATGACTTGGACTATCGTGTGCTCGCTCTCTCGAAAGAAGACCAGCTCCATCAATTTCAAAGATGAAAGTTGCAACCTACTCGATCGGGGACTTGAGCAGATGGTTCTGATCAATTATGGGTGACAAAGCACAAAAGTATGACATTGCCGCTTCATATGGTATTTCTCACTGGTGGTACAAAAGAAGAACTTCTACATCGAAAGACATGGTGTTGATAAAAGGCGCAAAGATGTTCGATCTAAGCTGCAAATCTTAAGTGTTGTTCATGTAGAGACCTTCCCAATCTTTGGCTATAAGTATTTGAAGAAGATAGTTCTTAAAAGAGCGACTTGAAGGAGTATACTATTGAAGAAAACGACTTCAAACATCTGCGCCGCCAAATGATTTCAAGATCTCTATCTCTTGAATCTCCAAGGACACCTTGAGCACTTGCATGTCCGTGAGAAAAAGGCCCTCTCTCTTGTCAACCTTTGGATCGGGGCTTAGTCATTCGAAAAAGGGTTGAGGACTTTCGACTTGGAATGGAAAGCTACCAAACCAGATCAACCTTACAAGTCCACAATGGAATGCAACAGGCATGAATTTCATCAGCGAATACAGAGTCCTTGACACCCCTAGAGCCATCATCTTCACCGCGGATCACGGGACTCGCATGCTTATGAGACTATGTGAGCTCTACAAATTCGGTGATGGAACCCTCAAATTGGTTGAAGAAGAACTAGACTCTAGAGTGAAAGAAATTAAAGTTGATCTAAAACCGTGGGTAAAGACTACATTACGGGTGATGATGACTTAAGCGGTGTGAAGATTTCATTCTTTGCAATCGGCAAAGACTCAAGACTCGAAGGATCTTCCATGACCTTAAAAGTTTTGTTGGTGGTTGACTTCGTGGTGGTCGTTATAAACTTCTTCAAAGAACCGAATGAAGACATCTTCCGGAAGTAGTTTCGCTTTGTATTAATTTTGTGTAAAATGTGGTGTACAAACTATGAACAACTATAATACATGTAATAGTGTTAGGTTATGTCTTGTGGTGTCCCTTGTATCAAAAAGGGAACTTGATGTTGTCCACTCCCGATCATATAAAATTGGACACATTTTCTCCAAAAAATATTTTGTCTCATACATATTTAAATCACTTGAGATCCAAAATCTCAAAGGATTTGAAATTTTGATCGGGGAGAAAATGTGATATAAATATGAAAGATGTTAAAGATGACCATTTTAAGTGCATCTTGCTCTCTAATATGTGCTAAACAATTTTCGAATCTCGAAGCATATATTAAGGGGCATTTCAAAACAAATTCAAACCTTCAGGGTACATAGTTTTCCATGTTTTTATATAAGGTACCTAGAAAGTGTTTTAAATGGCTTCTAAATGTTTGGTGATCATGGCTGCACCTCAAAGAACTTCCCTCTGGTATGTGCAAAAATTTTTCCAAACCTCGAGGCACATATTGAGGGGGAGCAAAACTTTGAAAACCTCATCCTTCCCCAAAATGCTTTATCTACTTGATTTGATTAGGGAAGTGATGTTGATATCTTTTAGAAAATAGAATTCAAAGATGTTAACTCTTTCTCTTGCCTCCGTGTGCTAAAAAAATTTCAAAATATGAAGCACATGTTGAGGGGGAGCTCTTGTTCTAAAATTATCAAAAACAATTCAGGTACAAAATGCTTTGATAATATATCATAAGTATCTGGATTGATTTTCAAATGGTTTTCAATTGGTTCCAATGCCTGACGAACAATACCAAATAGACCGACCAAATTTACTTTTATGTACGGTGATATAAGGATGATAAGGTTAGGTATTTGTTCCCATGATCCGCCAGAGCCGGAGGGATCTACCGAGGACAATCCACTAGTTAGTGTAGAAGTCCTTAGGTATGATGATAAAAGGATAAAAATGAGATATGGGAAGAGTGCGGATGAGATAGAGCTAATCTTGGAACAAACCCAACAAGGTTCTAGCTATGAAGTATCGGTAAGCTTGAAGGGGTTGAAGAATGAAAAGAATTGAATGAGAAAAGGGTGAAAACAAATAGCCTCCATTTATTCAACCATATGGCGAAACCGGGTACAATTCATATGCTCTTGATGGTAACATTGGTATTGAAGACAAGGCGTCATGGACCTAGTGGCGCTCGCACTACAACTTCCCAAACCACTCAAGTTCCTCTTATAAGGGCTTGTTTCATTCTCACGGGGAACCTACATAACCTATCGACTTTCTCTTAGAGATTGTTGATATTGAAGAAGGAGACCCTCTCCCTAGTCTCCGCACAGGAACCAAATATGCACAAATTGAGTCTAGAGCCACGAGATCATCAATAAATCTCATTAGGACACTTTCAATGAAGACTCTCTGTTTCACACAATGTGGAAAGGGAGATTATATCTTGAGTCCTACGCATTATCCTTGTGGTATTGCGGAACATCCGAGTGATATGCAAACATATTCACAATGAAGATGGAAAGCCTTCAGAGCCAACATCAAACAAGCTCTGGTGGGTGGCATGTGAGATCTAATCAATAGATCAACCATGTGACAAGTGAACAGAAACAATGGGGAGATTCAATATTTTGAATCAATCTTGGTTTAGGTTATGGATTGACGGATACCTTTGAAAAACCGGTCATTGTGCTTAAAAACTCTTTTCTTTAGCACATCGACCGTCTACGAATATTTCTAATCAAAAGGTGTTTTATGATTGATAATTGATGTTCATTAAAACCTTCGTTGTATTGCAAAAACAATTTCTATTGAGCAATACGATTGTTTTCAAATATCTTTTCATCAATCGGTGAATTTCTATTCATTGGTTCACTCACTCCGTGTTGTCTTCTTTGAGGCGTTCGGTTTGAGAACGACTAGAGCATTGCGAAACCTGTCAAGGAAATTCTTGAATTCTACACGATCACAGCGATGCTTGTCGATCATCGGGGAACCGTGGGCGTGTACCTCAATTCAACGAAAGTGATCAAAGACACTTTCATGCGGTTTATTGCTAAGCTGTTTTATGCGGTACACCCGACGTTTGCGGTGATCGAGAATGAAGCGGTCAATCCATAGCCACATGCTCACACAATACATTCATTTCTCAAGAAATCATGATAAGTGCATCAATGACTTTGATATTTTCACTCCATGCTTACGCTTTCTGTCGCCAATATCATGAATCAAAGAAATCTTCGCTACTCGATAAGAAGATATCATGATCCATAATGTGAGCATGTCGGTCCAACGTGTCACAATATCATATCTTGGCAACACAACAATGGGTGATCTTTGAGATTTGTTGTTGTTGATGATCTCTAGTAATGCTCAAAAGGTCATCATGGTGGATCAGCTCAACAACCTCCATGAAACATACATCATAGTTGAACAATGATGAAATCAACACAGATGTACATAGATTGAATACTTTGATGAAAAGTCTGCGAGCTCAAGACTGAAGATTAATTAAAATGCTTGGTTTCAAAATGTAAAACATGGGGTGACCTCCCTTAGGGGGAGATTGTTAGGAATTAGAAAATTCCATACAGAAGTATCGGTCACCCTAAACTCTATCTAGCATAAGTTAGCTCGTAGACATTACGTTATTTACTAAGTTATTTAGTTAGCCTTTTAGTTTAGTGCAACACCGTGGAGGAAGGACGGGTCTTTACCATTGTATACGATCCACGGGCCGTCAGGAGGTCGTTTAGTTTGTAACCTATAAATACCCTCTAACTTGCAAGGTAGAGGGTTGGATGTTCTTTGGTAATCTAATATTCCACAAGTTTCTCTTTCTAGAATATCCCACTTTCTCTCTCTCTAAAATCATCTATACGCCTAAAGTGTTAATGTTATGATGTGTATGTGAAATCCAATAGCTTACATAAAGGATGCATAGGCTAAGAACAACCTAATTGCCTCAATTTGTGCAACTGGAGCAAACACTTCTTCATAGTCAATACCCTCCTCCTGAGTGTATCCTTGAGCCACAAGCCTAGCTTTGTTTCGATAACAATTCCTCTTTCATCCTTCTTGTTTCGAACACCCATTTAGTACCTATTACCTTCTTACGGAAGGTAAATCACAAAGCCCCAAACCTTTTGAAGCTTGAATTGGAGCAACTCTTCTTGCATTGCTTCCACCCAACTTTCATCTTCAAGTGCCTTGTAAACATTCTTTGGCTCCATTTGTGACAGAAAACACATAAAGAGACATTCATTCTTTCCTTCATGAGTCTTAGATTCATATATTTTACTAATGAATCCATGGACATCAGGAAGCTTTGTTTGTCTTCTAGTCTTCACAGGTGAATAGACATCCCCAATCACATTTTCAAGAGGATGTGATTTATGAATAGAAGTGGGGAGTCGAGGAACGCAATCTCACTTGGCATATTTGAAATTTCAACATCATTGGCTTGAGCTTCCTCTCAGAATCGAGTTATAATTTCCACATCCGGTGTTGCAGTGGAAACTTCGGCCTAGCGATGGAATCGAATTTCTCCGCTTTCAAAATTTTCGACATTCAAGTTGCAACTTCCTTCCTTTCCAAAATCATTAGAAGGGTGAGCATCTCCGGTTTTGGTATATCATCATTATCTGCATAGTCCCAAAGAGGTGAAATTCATCTTGATCATCTGCATGATCCTTGCTTGTTCATCATCATGTGAAACTCTTACGAACTCGCAAAATCAAAGAAGATGTTCTGAAAACAGGCACATAATTCATAGTATTAGTTAGAGTATCAAGATCAAACAAATTTTCTTGACCGTTTCTTTGAGATTAACTTTGTTTTCGGGAACTCCACATGCATATTCTCTTCAATCTTTTGGGTTCTTAAGTTGAATACTCTAAAAGCTTTCTTGACCATGGAATACCCAACAAAATACCCTTCATCGATTTTCATCAAACTTGCCCGGATAATCTATGGTATTGAGAATAGATACATGACATCCAAATGGTCTTATGAAGTCAAGGATAGGAGGTCTACCTAAATAATTCATAAGGTGTCTTGTTCTTTGTTTTACCACTAAAACCCTATTTTGCACATAACATGCGAGTTAATCGCTTACCCAAAAAGTGATTGGCAACTTAGAATCGCCAACATGGTTCTAGCGACCTCTATCGTTGTCTGTTCCTCCTCTCAAGAACACCATTTTGTTGAGGAGTTCTAGCAACACTAAATTCTCTTTTAATACCTTTATCTCTACAAAATCATCCATAACTATATTCTTGAATTACGTCCCATTGTCGGACACGATAATTTTAACTTTCATATCATATTGGTTTCTACTGTGATAAAGATCTTAAGGATGCCAGTTGTTTCATCCTTTGTATTAAGAAAGAAAACCCATGTAAACCTGCTAAAATCATCAATCACTACAAGACAATATTTCTTGAGATTCAAGTCTCACGATGTAGGACCAAATAAGTCCATATGTAACATTTGAAGTGGGTGAGCAATAGAGTTAACCAACTTTGACTGCGAAAGCTCTGTGTTGTTTGCCTTTAAGACAAGCCACACGGGTTTGATCATTTTCAAATCTTTTCGAGTAAACCTCTCACCAAACCATCTTTGACAATCTTGTTAATGGTTTTGAAGTTAACATAACCAAGTCTTCTATGCCATAACATGGATTCATCCACTGTGGCCTTTGCAAGCAAGCAAGCATAATCATCTTTAGCAACAATGTTGTTCATATCAAAGTTATATAGGTTGCCTTTTCTAGGAATTTTAAAAAGAATCTGACTTTCATCAGGCATCTTAAAATCCTTAGAGAGAACAAAGCACATATCTTTGGTAAAAAGAACATTGTTGTGGAAAACTAGAAGGGGGGGTTGAATAGTTTTGCCGATTTAAAGTTGATTTCAAAAACTTTAGATTCGATATTATGTGAAATCGTATGGATGTTGAGAACGTGTAGATCTAATGATAATGCAAGCAAATAAATAAAGTTAAGGGATAGAAATGACACAACCGATTTATAGTGGTTCGGCTACAATGTCACCTTCCTTGCCCTACTCCACTCCCCGAGTCACCTACTCGAGAGTTCAAGCACTATGTCAACAAACTCCTTCACTTGGCGGAGAAGCCTTCACAACGTTGCTTACACTTTTCCGGTACAAAGCTAGATACCGAGTCCGTAGTACGGTGGACCAAACCAACACAACTATTACACAACAAATATGTGAAATATCAAATACAAGATCTTCGCTACGAAATCTTGCGGAGTGACAAATCAATAAAGGACCCCTTGCTTGGATGACTTGTAGAATGCTCGTGATCTCGCCTTAGAGAAGGACCTATATGAGGATCACAAATAGAAAGAAGAAGAACAACTCTCTAGATCAAGTGATCTATATGTTAGAAGAGAATGAGAGTGTATGAGAGATTTAGTAAGAAGAGGGTGAGTTAGAATGAAGAAATGGCTCTCTATTTATAGGCAAATTTCTTCATCGTTCCCGGATCCCTTCCACAAGGGATCCGTCTAGTGTAATCCTAGGGATCCGTGGAACGCTCCTCTTTGCCCATGGGTTTTTGGTTATGGGTCATGGGTTATGGGTTGGTCCATGGGTTATATCTAGATTCAATGTATCTAAGTATACATTGTATCAAGTCTCTTTGGGTATGGGTTAAGATCCATGGGTTATGGTCCATGGGTTATGATATTTACCCATCCTAATTAACTATTACAACAAATGCTTAATTACTACATTTTTTTATTTAAATGGCTATATGTAAATGCTTTACAAAACTAACATGTATCCTTTATAATTATACTTAAGATAACATTATATTTGTTATCAACAAAACACAAAGAGATCGCAAAATATTAATAAACGGTTTTACGGGTTATTTGTATTAACAATCTCCCCCTTTTTCTTGATGACAAAACATAATATTATGATGAGTAAAACTTAAGAATAGATGTAAGTTTTGAAAGCCCTAAGTTTTACTTCTTCTCCCTTTTTGTCGAAACAAAAGTTAACCCTTGGAAGAAATAAACAAACTTCTAACTCCCCTTGACGGTAGCTCCCCTTGTTTGGGCGTCAAGTGAAGAAAATAAAAATCCTACAAAAAGAAAGGTTAGTAACATGCTTATATAATCTTGTGGTTTCAGAATCAAGATTGGGAGCCAAGGTATGTAAACAAGGCCTTGTAATAAAACAACAAATTGTAGTGGTATGTATACCACTTACAAGCATGTAAAAATAAGAACAAGACTTGTTCTTGAAAAATGACTTCAAAAATAATATTTAAAAGTGTAAAAGTAGTAGTAGTGATTCCTTCCATGCTTGCATAAGGTTATGGATGGAGGTTTTGATGAGTAATGGTATTGATGCGATCAAGGATGAGGTTGAGTATGAAACGCATTTCTTCCCTAACTTCTATTGCAATTTTCCTAGTGGATTGGCAATGTTCACAATGTAAATGATGTAGGTGATGAGTGCGGAAGTTTTCCGAGTTGTTTTGATTTGAGTTATCGCGAAGTTGTGGTGGAAAAATAGGAAAATATGGATCAATATCCGGAATGTTAGTAAATGGTGGTGGAAAGAACCTAGATGTTCTTGTGATGTGATGGGAGCTAATGGTGGTGATGTTTCAAGATCTTGAAATATAGTATTTGGAGATGTGGGGGTGTTGAAAAGACCAATTCTTTTCTTTAGGTTGATTAGATCTTGTTGGAGTCTTAAGGAGTTCCAAAGAGTTATTTTAGGTGGTGATGAAGTTGGTGTACTTGTTGGTGATGAAGGTGGTGCTATAATGGAAGCATCTTGTGGTGAGTTATTTGTTGAGGATGAATCATTTGAGGTTGGTTTTGCTAAATAACAAGATCGGATACTAATCCGTGCGGATATCCTAGCATTTGATTGTGGTATTTTGGATGGTGGAAGTACAAAGGTTTGGATATCATGATTGTTTGTACTAGATGATTCTCTAAAGGGTTTTGGATGACATGATGAAGTGTGTTTGTGAGAAGGAGATGGAGTATGCAAGCATTTTGGGAGTTATATATATAGAAAACAAAACATTGTAATGAATGCTTGACCCAAAATGTGGATTAAAATCTAATGATTAGATATGAATTCAAGGCATGTGATCATGAGAACACAAGCATTAAAGTGCATACTCCCAAAAATAAAGCAAATGTGGATTTTCATCCAAAGTGAAAAATAGAAGTTAAAAGCGACACATTTACGGATCCACGGATCCTTCCTTGAGGATCCGTCCGGCATGAATTTGGGATCCGTGGGTCTCGTGATTCAGACGACAAAATTTTCTTTTGGAAACATTTTTGCCTATTGTGTGCCTATATGCAAACTATTTGGAGTTGCGGTTTTCTCGACCTCTAGAAAGAAAAGGAAAATAACTAGAGAAAAATAAATCCTAATTGAGATAACCCGAAAACACACATTAGTTATATGTTCCCTTTAGCATTCAAAAGACATGAGATGCAATGAAAACGGGTTATTACTTTGTATTAATAATGAAAAAGCGATTTGTCCTAGATGTGAGAAATTGCTTTTGTGAAATTGATACGGGAAGGTATCATTCTTTTTAGGAAACATTTGGAAAGGAGATTTTCTTTAAAAATGTGTATGTAGTTATGTGTAAAAAAAAATTATAAATGGAAGATTTATCTTGGGTTTTGAAAATTCCCGTATTGTTTGTGAGTTGTGCGTGAAATAGGAATCCTAGACTCCGAAAGAAGAAGGCTAGTGTTTACATACCTTGTAGAGTCAATTAAGTTAAGACGTTTGTTCCATTAGACCAAGACCAAGACGAAGTAGGTTGAATTGTTCCCGCTTCAACGGTTTGGTGAGGGCGTCGACTATGTTGTCTTCGGATGCAACCTTCTCAATAGAGATGTTCCCTTTGAACATTGTCTCTTAGGAAGTGATGACGAATCTCTAAATGCTTTGTGCGAGAATGTAATACGGATTCTTGCTTAAGTCGATTGCACCTTTGTTGTCACATAGGATGGCTATGTCGCTTAGATGGATGTCGTAGTCTACTAACGCTTGTTTCATCCATAGTGCTTGTTGGCATGCTTTGCGGCGAGACGTACTCGGCTTGGTTGTTGATATTGCAAGTGCCGTTTGTTTCTTAGAAAACCATGATGTTAAACAACATCCCATAAAAGTACATACCCCACTTGTACTTTTTCTATCAACGTAATCACCGCATGGTCGAATCTGCATATACAATTGTTTCTACTCCGTGCCCTTAGGATACCATAATCCTAATTGTGTTGTACCCTTAATATATCTAAATATTCTTTTTACGGCTTCTAGGTGTGATATTTTAGGGTCTTCTTGAAACCTAGCACATAGCGGACACTAAACATGATATCCGACCTACTTGCCGTGAGGTAGAAAGGCTACCTATCATGCCACGATATTTAGTATTATCAGCGGATTCTCCGTCCTCGTCTTTTGTGAGTTTGGTGTCGGGTGACATTGGAGTCCTAATTGGTTTTGACTCTTCTAGACCGAATTTCTTTAACATCTCCTTGATGTATTTAGATTGATTAAAGAAGATACCATCTTCTACTTGTTTTATTGTAGACCAAGAAAGAAACTAAGTTCTCCCATCATACTCATCTCGAACTCGTCATGCATGATTTTAGAAATCATCACACATGTCTTGACAAGTGGATCGAATATAATATCATCTACATATATTTGTACTATGATTATATGTGACTCTCTTTTCTTAGTAAAAGTGTGTTGTCAACTAACCCCATGGTGTAGTTGTGTTTAACTAGAAATGACTTGAGTCTATCATACCAAGCTTTTGGAGCTTGTTTAAGACCGTAAAGGGCTTTCTTTAATTTATACACATGTTTGGGTTTTCAAAATCAATGAAGCCGGAGGTTGAGATACATTTACTTCTTCATTTATGACACCATTTAGAAAAGCGCTTTTGACATCCATTTAATAAAGCTTTAGATCATTAGCACAAGCATACGCAAGAAGTATTCTTATAGACTCTAATCTAGCCACGGGGCATAGGTCTCATCAAAGTCTATTCCTCTTGTTGGTTATACCTTGAGCAACGAGTCTAGCCTTGTTCCTAGACACTACTCCGTTTGCATCTAATTTGTTTTATAAA
The DNA here is from genome assembly GCA_022545495.1 of Chrysanthemum lavandulifolium. NCBI lineage: Eukaryota > Viridiplantae > Streptophyta > Magnoliopsida > Asterales > Asteraceae > Chrysanthemum > Chrysanthemum lavandulifolium. The sequence continues at coordinate 239,022,722 of CM040243.1, read as the reverse complement.
CCCATTTGGTTCCTATTATGGTTTGATTACTAGGTGGAGGACAAGTGTCCAAACATCATTAGAAACAAATTGATTTAGTTCTTCTTGCATAGCCATTACCCAACTTTCATCTTTTATGGCTTCTTGTGTATTCTTAGGTTCTAAGGTTGAAACGAAACAAAACAAGCTACTTTGGTTTTGAACTTGAGACCTTAATGCTCGTTCGTTTAGTTTTCCTATGACTTTATCTACGGGGTGATCTTTGGACACTTTAATGTTTACTATTTTATCACTTAGAGGTTCTTCTTCTTCACTTATCTTTTTCTTTATTACTATGGCTTCACTTTCTATAATCTCGTCATCGACAAGAGGTGGAGAGGGTTTGGGTGGACTTTCATCAAATTTTATATTTAATGACTCTTCTACCTTCATTGTTTCTTTGTTTAATATGACGTAAGCTTTGCTATTTGGCGAATAACCTAAAAGATACCTTGGTTGATTTAGGATCAAATTTTGTAAGGTAATCTTTAGTGTTAAGAATAAAACATTTACTACCAAAGACTCTAAGGTGATTTAACGTAGGCTTTTTCCTCGAAATAACTCATATGGAGTTTTCCTAAGATTGGTTGATGAGTGCTTATTCACTCATCATTTTGGTCAATCTGAGCGCAAAACATTTAAAACACTTTCGAAATGCATCAAAATCGAAAATATCTCAAAATTGTGTTTTATATGTTTGGATGCAAAATTATTGAAAACAAATGAAAAGCGAACAAAGTTTGCATAATTGGCGCTTCGGTCCCCGACTTTCAAAAATTGGCAGGAATAGTCCCCGAGCACGTATTTTAAAAGAAAAGTCACCAAAGGTCCTTTTGAAATCATAAGTTGTCATAATTAGTCCTTTGGTGAATAATTTCAAAAGTTTTGAGAATTATCATGTTTAGTCCTTCAATTTTCTGAAAATGGCAAAAATGGTCCTTACATTATTTGAGATTTACAAGTCCAACCCTTGGATCATTTTTCAGAATGTACGCAAATGGTCCCTGAATTTTTAGTTTTGGCAGTTTTGGTCCCTATGTTTGTCTTGGATCACAAAGTTCATATTAATATATATGTATATACATATACTAACCAAACCAGCCCAATAACAACCCACGACCCAACCCACCATATAACCCGACCCTCCTTTCCTCTCTTTTCCCATCTCCATAAACCCTAGTCTCGCTTCTGCCTTCCCGAAAAACCAAGAACCATCCTTTACCCATTCTCTTCACCCAAAACACTCCATCCTCACCATCACTCTATTACCCAGTTAACCCCAACTCCCAAACCCACTACTAAACCTTCCCTCCTTTCCATAACTGCCACCTAAGCAATCCAAGTCAAAAAGCCTCAATGGATGGCTCAGATATGCTCTCATGGGTACCTAATTGATCAAGGGCTAGGATTGAAGAGAAGAAAGAACAAAGTGGAACCAAGAAGCTCATTGTCTCACGAAACAAACACAACTCAAGATTGAAGACCTAGCTTATTCTTAGTATAAATAGTAGTAGCTTGTAAGCCTTTAAGGGCAGTAGGAATTTAGTTTTAAAATAGCTTTTTAATTTTCAGTTTCCTTTCAGTATTGTAATTCAACCTTTAGTTAATGAAAAAGTTTTTCTAGTTAAAGTTTGTTTCCTGTTTTATATTCCTACAAGATAAGCACTTATTCAAAAAGTGCTTATCTCATTATCAAAACTGTTTTTATAAGTAAGTTTAACTAGTAAGTTGGTTTTTGACAAAAAAATTCTCGATTATGTTTTCTAAAATCGGTTTCATAGCTTTATCACCCTATAAAGGGGTGTTTGGTTTAAGCTTTATCTTGGGTCAAAACACATTCTCACCCACTTTGACTTTGTAAGTCAAAGTGGTTTTAAATTTTAAAGTCGTTTTGAATGAAGTAAAGCGAGTTAACAAGCTTTGCTAAGTTTTGAAAAGAAAAAATCATACATTACATCTGCAGTCCCATATGTCCCAATCCACTTTTATTTTTGATGTTTAGTTTCTTTAATACTTAGTTTTAGATCCTGTAATTTGGTATGCATAGTATTTAGTTGGTCACCTAGTGATAGTATTTTTATAATTTTAGTAGTAGCTTATTATCGACTTATTTTGCCTTTGAAACAAACCCTCTTGGGCTGCGTGCATTCTTTTAACACAAGAATTCTCCACTTATTTAGTGCTTATTAGTGGATCCCAAGTAGCTTTTAAGGTCTCTCATCCCTAGTTGCATATTTAGGTCTCCTTGTAGGAGTAGGTGCTCGATGGTTAGCTTATTTAGAAGTCCAAACGACCCATCTAGGCACATTACGTTTTGATGTATAAGACAATATTTCATATTTTTTAGCTTATTAGATTATTTTCTTGCTTATTCACATACCTTAGTGCTTATTAGGAGCCATAGATTAGGAGTGTTAGTCTTTAGCTTATCTTTTGCTTATTAGTACTTATTTATGTCACTTTAGATTAGCTTAGTATCCATTTAATGCTTATTTCAATTTTCATCTTAGGATTCCCTTTAACTGCTTTTTCCCTTGCTCTTTTGCTTTTTAGTTTTCATAGCATATTTTAGATTCATCTCAATATTAAAATGCTTATTTCCATTTTCCTAGTACTTATTCATAGTTGTTTATGCTAAAAATCCGCTCTTGGGGTGTGTTTTGCTTTCTTCGTCCAAAAGCAAGAAGCAATAAGCGATCAAACGCTTATTGCAATCTCTTCAAAGTTTAGTCTTTACAAAAGTGTTTAACTTGACCTTATTTATAAGTTGCGAAAGAAAATTTCAAAAAAAATAATTTGCAAAAAGGTGCAAAGCACCAGGTTCGAACTCAGGTCTCTAGCTTCACATACCCAACACACAACACATAACCATCTGCCCTAGGGTCTTTGTTCGGTTTAATCTTGCACTATTAAAACTTTAAACACTCATTCAGTTTTTAGCTTATTCGATTATTTGGCTTTTTAAGTGCTTATTTACAAAAGTAGTACCACACTTTTTCATTTTTCCCAAAATCAGTTAGGTTCAAAGTATTTTTAGTAAAATTTGATTTTTCCAAAATAGTTTAGTATTTTTATAATTAAATTAGATTAAATTAGTTTTTAAATCATAATAAATAATTTAAAAGTCGAAAAAATACCCGCTTTTTCCTAAAATTATTTTTAGTCGTTTAGAACGTAGGAAAATTAATTTCACACCGTAGCCTTAAATTGCAAAATTTTTACGTTTATGGCTCGGGTTGTTTCCGATTTTAGTTTTTCGTTTTGCACCCTAGGACTTAGTGTAGCTTAGTTTTATCATTCCTTAGGCTTAGTAATAGTTTATTTTTAGTTATTTAGGGTTCCCTTGCCTTAATTACTTTCCCGTTAATTAATTTGTAGATAGCGTAATTCAAATCAAACAAATCATTAAAACCAATTCAAGTTCAAATCACGAAACTCAACGATTCCTTCCATTCACACCTCGTTGGGACACGACCCGGGAAATCACTTTTCCGGTATCACTTTTATCACACCCGTAAGATTTGATACGTGGACCTTTTTCCTAAAGGGTTGATTTGTCGAATTTTACGGTTATTTTGATATACGTTGATATTGTGTTTGTTTTTCACCACTCACTTTCCACGAATCAAATTTTGGCGCCGCTGCCGGGGAGGTGTGTTGCGACCATATCGTGAAGTTTTTGCGATTAGTGACTTGAAGAACCTTCCTCGTGAAGTTATTGTTTTTATAAAAATACAAAATACAAAAATATTTTTCTTTTCTTTGTATATATATGTAAAAGATTAAAAATACAAAAGATTTTCCTTGTTGTTTTAAATAATATAGAAGGAACAATCAATATAACATTCTCAATGAGGTGTTATCATTATAAGTTCCGAACAAAAGATTTAAAACGTGCCTTTGTGTCGCTCGTGTTTTGGTTTACTTTTATCGGTTTAACAAAGCGTGTGAGGGGTATAAGGACGGCTTGACATTAAATTGCGGTGAAAAGAGCGGGTTTTAATAAGCTTCACGACCTACTAAGTCTCTCCGCTCCTTTGTGCGTTTTACTTATAGAAGTGATCATTTCACGTGGGATTATTGGTTTAAGTTCACCGTCGTTTTGCCTCGATATTGTTTTAATTGGATTTGTTACAATAAAACCCAAAAGATTCTTCTTTCCCATTTTCATAATTCTCTTGTTTCCTCGAGTTACGTCCGGTGCATGCGCTTTCGTTCTTCTAGATCATTGAGCCCTTTTCGTGATCTAGTAGAAATTCCTAGAAGACGTTCTCATAGGCGTCTTTGCCCAATAGTCGAACCCGAGATTCGTACTATTCCAAACAACAATATGGCGAGACGAGCGAACTATGGCGGAAATGCTCCGGCACCCACCGAGGGTTATGGAGATGCCATCGTTTACCACCAATCAATTTCGATCACTTTGAATTGAAGGCGCATTTGATCCAACTTGTGTCTGAATCAATTCCACGGGTTTGATCGAGAAGACCCGTATGCACACATCCGTTGGTTTAACAAGTTGACCTCAACTATCAATTACAAGGATGTGCCACAAAAGTGATCAAACTGATGCTATTTCCGTTCTCTGAGGGGCAGCCGGTTTGGTGGAAAAGAACCCCTCGATCCATCGAAACTTGGGAGGATCTTGTTCAAAAGTTTGTCAATTATTTCTTTCCTCCATCAAAGACAACTAATCTTAAAATGAAATTTCGGATTTCGTCAAAATTTCGATGAAAACTTTGGAGAGGCATGGGAGAGATTCAAAGATCTCTCGAAATGCCCCATCATGAATTCACGAGCTTCAACAAGTTAATATCTTTTATAATGGGTTGAGCAGTAACGATCAAGATTCTTTGAACGCAGCCGCGGTGGCAATATCTTGAATCGTAAGCCTAAAGATGTGATTGAGATTTGCGAAATAAAATCAAAGTTCCTATTTCGCAACAAAGTCAATATTCGAACACTCTGCTTCTTCATCCGGTAACTCTTCCGAGTTAGCCGCTCATTAGCCGCTCTAACGGACGTCATCCGTTGTATGATGAAAGAGGTAAAGGAAATCAAAGCGAAATTCATAAACCGAACCAATCAAAGCCGTGAACAAGGTGTGTGAAACTTGTAGTGGTCCACGCGCATTATGATTGTCAAGCAACCGATGCTTCTTTTACCAAGCTCCGTAGCTTCGTAAACCACAATCAATACCGACCACAAGGCGATCCTCAATACCGTGCACCTAGCGGTATGACACCACCGGTTTTCCTCCCTGCAAAACCATGGCAATCGAATCGTTTTGTTCCAAATCAAGGACAAAACTTCAATAACTCTCAAAATTTCAATCGAACGGAACAATTTCAACCAACCATATCAAGCTCCAAATCGGCAAAGTTATCAACAACCTTCTCAAGCTCCCTACCAAATGACTTCATGAAAATTAATGAGTCAAGCATCGTTCAATGCAAACTCGGATCAATAACATGAGAGTTGAGCTAAAAAGGAAATTGATACCACAATGTCTCGGCAGACAAATGAGTTGAAGAATATGATGAGCGGTTTCATGAACATGAATATGAACAAAGCTTCGTCATCTTACGGAGGACTCCCAAGCAATCTGGTTCCTAATCCAAATGCCGAGTTGAAAGCCGTAACCACTCGTAGTGGTAAGGCGCACAATGGACCTTCGACTCAATGCCTCCTCCACCGGAGCAATGAGTCAAGTTACCAAGGATACAACGGACAAGGTGCATTTCTCAAGCCCACAGTACAAGACACGTCCCACCTTCGTAGTCCAAGCTTTAAGTCCGGAACCGAGTTCGAAGACAAATTCGAGCGAAATGACTTCGTCCGGCTCAAAGTCTAGTCGACTTCCTTACCCATCAAGATTGCATGATGAGAAGCTCAAAGACAAAACCAAAGAGCAAATGGAAAAATTTTCCAAATTTTCAATGAACGCACTTTGATATAAGCTTCGTTGATGCTCTCGTTCTAATGCCCAAATTTGCATCCACGCTTAAAGGCTTGCTGAGCAACAAAGAAAAGTTATCGAGATGGCTAAAACCCTCTCAATGAGCAATGCTCGGTCCTTCTCAAGAAGCTTCCCAAAAGCTTGAAGACCCCTTGCAGTTTTAATCCTTGTGATTTCTTGGGGATGGTTCAATGCTCCGCCTTGGCGATCTTGGCGCTAGCATTAACCTCATGCCACTCTCGGTATGGAAGAAACATCTCTTCCTAAACTTACATCCACTTGTATGACACTCGAGCTAGCGGACCGTACCCAAACTCGTCCACTTGGGATAGCCGAGGATGTCGTAGTGAAAGTAGGAAAGTTTCACTTTCCTACCGACTTTGTTGTAGTAGACTTTGATGCGGATCCTAGAGTTCCCTCATCTTAGGGAGAGCTTTCTTGAGAGCGAGCCGTGCTCTAATCGATGTATTCTTTGAAGAGTTGACCATACGGGTCGACAACGAAGAACTCACGTTTAATATCAACTAGAACTCCAAACCTCTATACAAACATAGTGTTGCCACAATTGATCAAAAATCGAAAGAATCAATGCAACACTCTCAAATTTCACGGTTAAGAGGTCATCAAAACATCTTGAGCTAAAAGCTTTGAAAATCAACCACGGTTCATACAAATGGTTTGAAAGTTGTACCAAGGAAGTCAAGAGTGTTCTTGATGATGATGATCTAGAATCGGAGACTTTATCGGAAGTGGTGGAAATTGCTAGCTCTAAGAGCGCACCACTTGTCCCACCTCCTAATCGGTTTATCGTATTGAGATTGTTAACTCGTGAATGAAACCAAACTCTTCGGTTTCATCTGGATTGGATGATGATGTTTGTGATCCAATGGGAGACATTCTTCCCATTGATGAATTGCTCAAAATGATCCATCATCTCCTAGTCTTATTATTTCCGACTCTTCCATCCCTTCTCTCACTCCGGATGAGGAAGATGACAACTTTGGAATGAAGTCGATGCCTTTCTTAGTGATGAGTCGATTCCAGCAGAATTGATAATACTTATCGTGATTCGGAGGAGACATCCCTTTTCCGGAAAATCTGTTGATTGAAGAACCGTTTCCAACCCTCCTTCCGGAATTCTGTTGACGGTCACACAAACTTCAAGACTAAGCTTAAAATGTCAAATATGGTGATTTGCTTTTCTTGATGAGGAATGGACTTGCATTCTCATGCACATCTTTATTCCATTCTTCACGGATGGTGTGGTTGCTCTTTCCCTTTTCTCTTTCGGAATGAGGACACCATCTTTGACCCCGGTATCATCCTTTATAGTTTCTACTATTAACAATACCGCGGTTGTATCTCGTCGGTGTGGAACTTTCGATGTTCATATGTTTATTAACACCGTGAGCGAAAGTCCGATCGAGATTGGTTTTCCACGTTGCTTCCCGAGAACAAATGAATACGGGTCGAGTCAAGCTAGCGACTCGGGAATCAAAAACATAGCACACTATATGGATTTTCACCCGTATTTCGACTTCTTTCTACTTTCTACCACCCTAGTGTGGGAGTTTCCCATTGTTGTATATAAAGTTTTTTTAAAAAAATAAATAAATAAAACTAAAATAAAATAAAATAAAATAAAATAAAAATTTCAAATAATGGCGTAGTATTTCCTTTTACGTTCGGTTTCGGCATAACGGTAGGTACTTTGAATATTGAGGGCAATATTCATTTCTAGTGTGGGGGAATTCTCACGAATTTTATCATGTAAATATACCACCCAATTCCCCATTTTTTGGCCAAATTTTTTTATGGTTATCGATCCGCTATGTCTAATAAACAAAAGGATTGGCTAATCCGAGAGCAAACGGCTCTTGGTAAAGATATCTCAAATCCGTTGACGGCTTGCAATTTGCCCAAAATTGTACGGTGTTATTTCACCATATCTTTAATTAGTAAAGAGTTGGCTAGCCCGCAAGTTTATGGCTTGTGGTAAAGGCGGTTGAAAACCATAATTGGTAACCGACTCACCAAAGATATTTTATCTAAGAGTTGGCTAGTCCGAAGCAAGCGGCTTCGGTAAAGACAAATCAAAACCGTTGAAAAGGCGGTGGTTTGCTCAAAATCATTTGGTTATCATTGTACCAAGGTTCTTACTTGAACTAAAACATTTGGCTACTCCGAGTAATGGCTTTTGGTAAAGAGATTCAAATCCATTAAGTTTTCTCAAAGATTGCTAGGGACTAGCAATGGTTCGATGTGGGGATTTGATGAGTGCTTATTCACTCATCATTTTGGTCAATCTGACTGCAAAACATTTAAAACACTTTCGAAATGCATCAAAATCTTGAAAATATCTCAAAATTGTGTTTATATGTTTCGGATGCAAAATTATTGAAAACAAATGAAAACGAACAAAGTTTGCATAATTGGCGATTTGGTCCCCGACTTTCAAAATTGGCGAAAATAGTCCACGAGCACGTATTTTAAAGAAAAGTCACCAAAGGTCCTTTTGAAATCATAAGTTGTCATAATTAGTCCTTTGGTGAATAATTTCAAAGTTTTGAGAATTGTCATGTTTAGTCCTTCAATTTTCGAAAATGGCAAAATGGTCCTTACATTATTTGAGATTTACAAGTCCAACCCTTGGATCATTTTTGAATGTACAAATGGTCCCTGAATTTTCGGTTTTGCGCTTTTGGTCCTATGTTTGTCTTGGATCACAAAGTTCATATTAATACTACTAACCAAACCATTGATAACAATCCACCCAACCCGACCATATAACCCGACCTCTCCTTTCCCTCTCTTTTTCCCATCTCCCATAAACCCTAGTCTGCTTCTCTGCTTCCCAGAAAACCAGCAACCATCCTTTACCCAATTCTCTTCACCCAAAACACTCCATCCTCACCATCACTCTATTACCCAATTAACCCCAACTCCCAAACCCACTACTAAACCTTCCCTCCTTTCCATAACTGCCACCTAAGCAATCCAAGTCAAAAAGCCTCAATGGATGGCTCAGATATGCTCTCATGGGTACCTAATTGATCAAGGGCTAGGATTGAAGAAGAAAGCACAAAGTGGAACCAAGAAGCTCATTGTCTCACCTAAACAAACATAACTCAAGATTGAAGACCTAGCTTATTCTTAGTATAAATAGTAGTAGCTTGTAAGCCTTTAAGGGCGAGGAATTTAGTTTTAAAATAGCTTTTAATTTTCGGTTTCCTTCGGTATTGTAATTCAACCTTTAGTTAATGAAAAGTTTTTCTAGTTAAAGTTTGTTTCTGTTTTATATTCCTACAAGATAAGCACTTATTCAAAAGTACTTATCTCATTATCAAAACTGCTTTTATAAGTAAGTTTAACTAGTAAGTTGGTTTTTGACAAAAATTCTCGATTATGTTTTCTAAAATCGGTTTATAGCTTTATCACCCTATAAAGGGTGTTTGGTTTAAGCTTTATCTTGGGTCAAAACATTTCTCACCCACTTTGACTTTGTAAGTCAAAGTGGTTTTAAGGTTTTAAAGTCGTTTTGAATGAAGTAAAACCGAGTTAACAAGCTTTGCTAAGTTTTGAAAAGAAAAAATCATACACATTACATCTGCAGGTCCCATATGTCCCAATCCACTTTTATTTTTGATGTTTAGTTTCTTTAATACTTAGTTTTAGATCCGTAATTTGGTATGCATAGTATTTAGTTGGTCACCTAGTGATAGTATTTTTATAATTTTTAGTAGTAGCTTATTATCGACTTATTTTGCCTTTGAAACGACCCTCTTGGATGCTGCGTGCATTCTTTTTATGACAAGAATCTGTTCCGACTTATTTCGTGCTTATTAGTGGATCCCAAGTAGCTTTTAAGGTCTCCTCATCCCTAGTTGCATGTTTAGGTCTCCTTGTAGGAGTAGGTGCTCGATGGTTAGCTTATTTATAAGTCCAAATAGCCCTCTAGGCTGTTACATTTCGAGCATAGCGACAATATTTCATATTTTTTTTAGCTTATTAGATTATTTTTCTTTCTTATTCACATACCTTAGTGCTTATTAGGAGCCATAGATTAGGAGTGTTAGTCTTTAGCTTATCTTTTGCTTATTAGTACTTATTTATGTCACTTTAGATTAGCTTAGTATCCATTTAATGCTTATTTCAATTTTCATCTTAGGATTCCCTTTAACTGCTTTTTCCCTTGCTCTTTTGCTTTTTAGTTTTCATAGCATATTTTAGATTCATCTCAATATTAAAATGCTTATTTCCATTTTCCTAGTACTTATTCATAGTTGTTTATGCTAAAAATCCGCTCTTGGGGTGTGTTTTTGCTTTACTGTCCAAAACAGTAAGCAATAAGCAGTCCAAACTGCTTATTGCAATCTCTTCAAAAGTTTAGTCTTTACAAAAAGTGTTTAACTTGACCTTATTTATAAGTTGCAGAAAGAAAATTTCAAAAAAAAAATAATTTGCAAAAAGGTGCAAAGCACCAGGTTCGAACTCAGGTCTCTAGCTTCACATACCCAACACACAACACATAACCATCTGCCCTAGGGTCTTTGTTCGGTTTAATCTTGCACTATTAAAACTTTAAACACTCATTCGTTTTAGCTTATTCGATTATTTGGCTTTTTAAGTGCTTATTTACAAAAGTAGTACCACACTTTTCATTTTCCCAAAATCGCTTAGGTTCAAAGTATTTTTAGTAAAATTTTGATTTTTCCAAAATAGTTTAGTATTTTTTTATAATTAAATTAGATTAAATTAGTTTTTAAATCATAATAAATAATTTAAAAGTCGAAAAAATACCCGGCTTTTTCCTAAAATTATTTTTAGTCGTTTAGAACGTAGGAAAATTAATTTCACACCCGTAGCCCTTAAATTGCAAAATTTTTACGTTTATGGCTCGGGTTGTTTCCCGGTTTTTACGTTTTCCAGTTTTTGCACCCTAGGACTTAGTGTAACTTAGTTTTATCATTCCTTAGGCTTAGTAATAGTTTATTTTTAGTTATTTAGGGTTCCCTTGCCTTAATTACTTTCCGCTAATTAATTTGTAGATAGCGTAATTCAAATCAAACAAATCATTAAAACCAATTCAAGTTCAAATCACGAAACTCAACGATTCCTTCCATTCACACTCGTTGGGACACGACCGGAAATCACTTTTCGGTATCACTTTTATCACACCTGTAAGATTTGATACGTGGACCTTTTTCCTAAAGGGTTGATTTGTCGAATTTTACGGTTATTTTGATATACGTTGATATTGTGTTTGTTTTTCACCACTCACTTTCCACGAATCATTGGTTTAATCAAGACTCGATTGAGTATATACGTTGAAGTATCAACGGCATTACACCAAAACTTTTAAGGTATGGATTGTTCATTAAGCATGGTTCGACTCATTTCTTGTAGAGTTCTATTCTTTCTTTCTACTACACCTTTCGATTGTGGAGTACGTGGAGCCGAGAAGTTGTGAGTAATACCATTAGCGTCACAAAAAGCTCCGAATTGCACTTCATTATCGAATTCCCTACCATGATCCGTCCTAATAGACACTATGGGTCTTCCTAGTTGTCTTTGGATCTTTTTGCTTAATATTTCAAAATAGTTAAAGGTTTCCGTTTTGTTCTTTAAAAATTTTGTCCAAGTATACCTAGAGTAGTCATCCACTATTACCAAAGTATAGTAGTTGCCTCCATAACTTTGGATAGCGGATGGACCAAATAAATCCATATGTAGTAATTCTAGACACCTAGTTGTGGACACCATGTTTTAGCTTTATGACTCGAATGAGCTTGTTTTCCTATATTACAAGCATCACAAAATGATGTTCATATTTTAACTTAGGTAGATCTCTTTACTAGATCTTTGGATGATAGCGATTGAAGAAGTCGCATGTTGGCGTGACCCAATCTTGATGCCATAAGGTCAAGTATCATCCATAGAGGTAAGACATAGTTTGTCTTTAGGTTCATTACCGATTTTAATGACATAGACTCCATGTTTCCTAATTCCTTTTCCTATGGTTATGCCATTTTAAGTATCTTACTACGGTTTCGGTAAAAGTACATTGCACTTTTATCACATATTTGTCCCATACTTAAGAGATTAAAGTTTAGGTTTTCTACGTGACACACATCATTAATGGTTAGAGATTTGTTAGAGATCGTACCTTTACCGATGATTCTACTTTTGCTATTTCCAAACACCACATTACCTCCATTGAAGGATTCGTATGTGGAGAATAAATCCCTATTGCCGGTCATGTGCCTCGTGCACCCGCTATCCTTGACCCATTCATCGGGGTCTAGGTCGACCTTTAAGCACACCTAAAACAATAATAAACTCTAAATTTTGGTCCCCATTTGTTCATGGGTCCATTAGTGTTAAACATTCCATTCATGTTAGACATGTATGGATAAGATGAGTATGCATTCCATGGAGCAAAGTTTTGAAAAGGAAAACCGTTTTGCATGTTTGGATTCCATCCCATTTGATGGTTACTTTTGGGTAAGCGTTATTAGGTCTCCTAAATGAATTAGGTTTTGAAAAGATGGAGCTTTGTTTCTTGCAAAAGTAGGATTATATTTTGGAGGTGGTTGTCTAGTGGTGACATGAGTTGGTTTCTTCCTATTAACTATAACAAACTCGGTTCTAGGTAAGGAAGCTACGTTATTGCTCTTTGTTTGCTACTGAGATCCACGGATCCCTTCGTACACTAGCGGTTCCCTTTTAGGGGATCCAGGATCCGCCACAACAATGGTGGTTTTTCTAGTTCCTTAACAAATTTTGTTTCTTTACTTTCACTAGTTGATGGATCAAGTTGTTGACTACCTAGACCTTTTTGATTATTACCGGTTTTAACACCTTCGAGTATTGTATCTAAAGTGTTCGTACTCATTCTAGCAATTTTAGAATCTAAGTTATCCACCAGTGTTTGAATTTGAACGCAAAGTTCACATTCACCACTTGCTATTTTACCCTTTTCTAAACGATTTAGTTTTGCTTTTAATTCTATGACTTCTTTATCTAAACGTTGATTTTGACTCTTTAAAAGCTTACTTTTGTTAACTAATTTTAAGCTAATATTGCATAGTTTATCATATTCATCATGCAATGAGTCGTCATCAAGTGATGAGCTACTATAGTATTCGTGACATACCTCGTCGTTTGCCATGAGACAAATTTCTTCGTTTTCCTCGTCGCTCATTCCCCATGTTCCGCTCACGAACGCTTTTGATCATCCCGTTTGGGACACTTACTAATAAAGTGGTTTGGGTCCCCACATTTAAAGCAAGTACGATCATCCTTTGGCTTCGTCCTCTTTGCTTTTCCGAAAGCCTTCTTATCGTGATACGGTTGTTTGGCGTATCTACCCTTTCTTCTAAAGAACTTTTATAGTCCTTACCGCCATAGCGTATTTTCATCGTCACTACTCAAAGATGAGTTCTCCTCATCGCTCGAAGCCTTTTTGGCTTTAAGGGCAAGAGATTTGTGTTTCTCTTTCACCTTTGAGGCTTGGAATCTTTAGAAAGGACAAGCTCGTAGACTTTTAGGTTGCCTATGAGTTCATCGAGGTGAGGATTGTCAAATCTTTTGACTCTTGATTGCCGCCACCTTGGATCTCCATTTCAATGGAAGTGCCCTTAGATATCTCCTAACATGGTTATGGCTAGAAAAGGATTCATCAAGTGCTTGTAAAGATGTAATAATAGTATTAAAGTTAGAAAATGAATGATCTATAGTTTTCTCATCCGATATTGAAAATTGTTCATATTGTTGAACAAATAAATCAATTTTAATATTTTTAACTTGTTGGTTGCCTTGATGAGTTACAACTAAAGAATTCCAAATTTCTTTAGAGGTTTTAAGCATAGAAATTCTTTCAATTCCTTTTTCGGTAAAGCATTATATAAAACCATTTTGCTTCACTATTTTTAGAAAGCTTTTTCTTCATTTCATCATTTAGTTTATCATGAGGTATGTGAACTAAATTTCCTTTATCATCATTTGAGGTAGCCTCAAAATCACCTTCAACAATAATGTACCAAAGATCAATATCTTTAGACTTCACATATGTTTGAATCTATTTTCCAATATATAAAACCATTAGTTTCAAGTAGTGGTGGTTGTTGCATAGATTGCCCTTCCTTATAATTTTCGGAACCCATAGTGATCGAAAAGTTTTAAAATACAATTTTATTTTAAAACTTTTATAAACTTAGCTCTTGATGCCAATTGTGGAAAACTAGAAGGGGGGTTGAATGGTTTTACCGATTTAAAGTTGATTTCAAAACTTTAGATTCGATATTATGTGAAATCGTATGGATGTTGAGAACGTGTAGATCTAATGATAATGAAAGCAAATAAATAAAGTTAAGGGATAGAAATGACACAACCGATTTATAGTGGTTCGGCTACAAGGTCACCTTCCTTGCCCTACTCCACTCCCGAGTCACCAACTCGAGAGTTCAAGCACTATGTCAACAAACTCCTTCACTTGGCGGAGAAGCCTTCACAACGTTGCTTACACTTTTCCGTACAAAGCTAGATACCGAGTCCGTAGCACGGTGGACCAAACCAACACAACTATTACACAACAAATATGTGAAATATCAAATACAAGATCTTCGCTACTGTAAATCTTGCGGGTGACAAATCAATCAAGGACCCCTTGCTTGGATGACTTGTAGAATGCTCGTGATCTCGCCTTAGAGAAGGACCTATATGAGGATCACAAATAGAAAGAAAGAAGAACAACTCTCTAGATCAAGTGATCTATATGTTAGAAGAGAATGAGAGTGTATGAGAGATTTAGTAAGAAGAGGGGTGAGTTAGAATGAAGAAATGGCTCTCTATTTATAGGAAAATTTCTTCACTGTTCCCACAGATCCCACGGATCCCTTCCACAAGGGATCCGTCTAGTGTAATCCTAGGGATCCGTGGAACGCTCCTCTTTGCCCATGGGTTTTTTGGTTATGGGTCATGGGTTATGGGTTGGTCCATGGGTTATATCTAGATTCAATGTATCTAAGTATATATTGTATCAAGTCTCTTTGGGTATGGGTTAAGATCCATGGGTTATGATATTTACCCATCCTAATAAACTATTACAACAAATGCTTAATTACTACATTTTTGTATTTAAATGGCTATATGTAAATGCTTTACAAAACTAACATGTATCCTTTATAATTATACTTAAGATAACATTATATTTGTTATCAACAAAACACAAAGAGATCGCAAAATATTAATAAACGGTTTTACGGTTTATTTGTATTAACAATTGTTCTTCTTGTCACACATTTGTGACACACTAAAATGATTATACTTAAGCTCTTTTACATAATACACAGTGTTCAAAGTCCAAGTTACCGTTTTGATTACTTTACCAAAGAACCTTTCCATTAACTCCACCTCCAAACCCGACATACCGTCCATCATAATGTTCAAAATCGAAAGATAGGACTGGTTGCCACCATGTGCCTTGAACACCCACTATCCGTATATCCTTGATCGATCTTTTTGTCCTTGGATGTTCCGCACATAAAAGAAAAGAGTTAGTTTCTTTTGGGGACCCAAGCCATGATTGACTTGGATCCGCCTCGTGTATCAATATAGTTAAATCTATCAAGGTCATTGATACACCATTGGGATTGGTTGTAGAGGTAGTTCCTTTAGGTTTCCATTCCCAACGTCTTTGAGGCCTTCATAGCATTGCCCATGTCCTCCATTTTCTTGTTTAAAACCCTTGCAGTGGTAACTTTTGAATGAGCGGTGGAATATCTTGGTTTGGTTTAGGTACTCACTTGTTGGTTATAATGAACCTTATTATTCGAAAAGTTCTTTTCCTGTTTGTGCAGATTTTGCAAAATTGTTTTGGACTTTGCACTTTTAACGGTGACTTAGGGTGAGCGAGTGTTATGCTTTTTGCGATGGCAAAGTTTTGAGACCACTTCTTAGTTGAGTTGCTCTTGGGACCATTTTGCAATGTGAATTAGGGTGTACATTATTTTGAAACCTGTTAGACTCCACCCTTTTATTCCCATGGACTTCCTTCTCCCATTATGATAGTCACAATAAGCATGTAAATGATCAAAACTACCACATATATAGCATGCCTTATTGTACATCACAAAATCACTACCTAGTTGTTGAGATTTAACATGATTCCAACTCCTCTGGTTACCCCTAGGAGTCAGAGGCTTGTTCCTATACATCTCAACATACCTTCATTGATCTAGGTTTATTAACGGTTTTCTAGGTTCCTCTGTAACAACATTAACAACTTTTGGGATAGAAGCCTCTACATTCTTTTTAACATTCTCATCAACAACAGATGAGTTACTAGCACTCTCAAAAACATCATTATCATGCTTAATCTCTTCCTCACTTTTCACCATTGTGTCCTTTAAAGGACCATATTCACGTTCAAGGTCCTGAAACTCTTCTAAGCATGTATGAGCTAAATCTATACATGGAGGTGATGGAACACCTCTTAGTGGTGGAGGCACAGTGTTATAACCCATACCAGACTTAACTTTACTATATATTTGAGCATTCCAAATTTTATCAATTGACTTAGACTGATGATAACATGTGTCTAAAGTTAAATTGACATTTTCATTTTTCTTTTGAAGTTTTTCAAACTCCTTTTGGTATGCTTCATTCACAATTGTTGTATGTTCTACCTCTCTCTAAGAAGAATCATATCATCATTATATTTTGACTCATTTTCTTGATAGTGCTCTAGTTGTTTTTCCAATACAAACTATAGCTCTCTAAGGTTAGACACGGTATAATTAGCGTGATACAACTCTTGTCTTTCATTAGAGTATAAATCATTAAGTCTTTCAACTTCTAGCAGACCCTACATGTTTTAGAACAAATTTCAAAGTTTTGTACCTCAGTCGAGAAAGCCATGAGAGCAAATTCGGTAGCAACAAGAGCAACATCTCGAATGTTCTTCTTCTTGATCATCACCATGAAACTCCAATCATAGCTCACACCATCAATAGCCAACATTGCCTTTGGTTCTTCCACAGTTGGTTCCTTCTTTTGCTTGTACCAAGTAGACATGTTGTCCTTGGTCTTTGGTCTTCTACATTCTCTAGCAAAATGTCCAAACTTGTGGCGGTTAAAGCACTCCATTTTCTTCTTATCAAAGCACTCGTAGTTTCACTACCATTGATGTGAATAAACTGCCGATCTTCTTGTAGAATTTCCTAGCCCTCATGCTAAGAAGAGCTATCGCCATTTTATATCCATCTCCTCCAAGTCATCTTCATCAATTTGCTCTATGTCTTCATGAGTTAAGACAGAGCCATTTACTTGAGTGGAGATGAAAGCATAAAGGTAGGATCTCCAATACTAGCAACCTTCTTCTTTGAACTGCGGTGGTAACACTAACATTACCGTGGAAACTTTAGAACCAAAGCCAGTGGCAACATCATCATCACTATCATCTTGAATCATCACCATCATGAGAGGTTGACAACAATGCCAAGCTACTAGAGCTTGTACCAAGTTTCCCTGCCTTCTTCAACCTTTGCTCAATAAGTTTGAAGTTGTTGTAAAGGTCATTGAGCTTCATTGTTTCTATGTTTGATTTGTTTTCCCAGACAGTAACATTAGTTTGAAACTCTGAAGGCAAACTTTTTAGAAACTTCAAATTGAGGTCTTCCTTTTCTACCTCAATACCAAACATAGTTAGTTGTGTAACAATCTTCTGGAGTTTGGTGAAGATGCTATCAAGTGAGTCATTGCTTGAAGCAGATAAGTTTTCATAACTTTGCTTCAACAATGTCTTTTGTGTCTTCTTTGTAGCATCATTACCACCAAACACCCAGAAAATCTCTTCAAACAGTTCCTTAGCGCTTGTGAACTTGCTAAATGCAATGATATGGTCTCTAGGAAGAGTCATCAAGAACAAACTTCTAGCCTTAAGATCATTCTTCCTTAGTGCTTTTTCAATACTAGATTCGAGCACGAAACTTTCACAACATCCGTGTCACCAACCTTCGAGTACTAGTCACAGGCTTGAAAGAATCACCAATTTGAATGATCTCCAATAGAGCATAGTCCCGAATGAGAAAGTATTGCTCAATCAAGTATCCTCTACATCTCAAACTCATTAAGTTTGAGTTTAGGTAGCCTTGGTGTAGAAGAGTTAGACGGTTGTTTTCCATCTCCATTGAATTGAGTGAGTAGGTTAAGCTTATTCCTTGGATCTTCTAAAACAAAATATCG
Source organism: Chrysanthemum lavandulifolium (assembly GCA_022545495.1). NCBI lineage: Eukaryota > Viridiplantae > Streptophyta > Magnoliopsida > Asterales > Asteraceae > Chrysanthemum > Chrysanthemum lavandulifolium. The sequence goes on along the minus strand of CM040243.1, from coordinate 239,004,499 downwards.
AACACGGCTCGATACCACTTGATGGATCCGGACACACACCTTGTGTCAATGATATTTTGTATAATATTATTAAGCGCGAATTTACTTAGTAATACTTAGAAGACGGATTGTATGTTGTAAGTAAATCAGATTAAACACAAAACTTAAGCTCCAATATTATTAATGAATAATATGAGTGATCTTGCTTATCACTAGGGTTACACCTTGAAGCCTTTGTGAGTGTCGTAGGTAATTAGATAAGTACCTAAGCCAATGACCTAGGACCTCCTTTTATACAACAAGGAGTCCTTTACAAGATAAGTATAAAGCTAACAATATAGAATATACACAAGATCTATTCTATAATTATCTAAACACGTTTTCCTAATCATTATCTAATAGCAGTGGTAATAATGTATCAGCAGTGGTAATACGTTTCCACTGCTAGTGTAATCTAAGCAGTGTAAACCACAACTATCCGTGGTAACAGATTATTCCCAACAAAGTACCACCCTCCAAACCAATTACCCCGATATTTTACCCTTAGCTTTCTAAAAAACCAATAGAAGATAAAAAAATAATCATCCTCAACCCCACCTTAGCATAGTACACTTCTTGCTAGCATTCCTATTCCCTAGAGAACGATATCAATACAGGCTTACCCAATACTACACTACAACGATTAGGTTCAACGCTTGGGTGTTGAAAAATTTGCTTTCGACGAAAGGAAGTTCATTTGACCCGAGCGGCGCTTCAGACGGCGCATCAATAGGTTACAAACCCTTAACATCCATATCACCAACAATATTAGTAATCTAGATTGTTTCACAAGTAGCAGAAGCCATACTTCTGTATTCAACTTATGCTGATGATCTGGACAAAATAGATTGTTTTTTACTTTTCCGTGATACTAAAGAATCACCCAGAAATACACAATAATCTAACATAGACTTCCTTGTAACTGGACACTTAGCCAAGTCTGAGTTAGCATAAAATTTCCATTTTTATCAATTTGAATACCAGAACTTGGAGAACCTTTTAAGTATCTTAAAACGCAGTCTCCAAATGTGATTCAAGTAAGAATGCATATATTGACTTAAACAATGAACAATGTAAGAAATATCAGGTTTATTTTAGTAAGATAAATCAATTTTTCAACAAGTGTTTGATCATTCCCAACTTTTTTAAGCACTTATCATCATCAGATTCAATATGATTAAGAATAGCATTTTCTGGCATTAAAGCAGCAACAAGTTTGGCTGCTAACAACCCATACTCATGTAACAGCTCTAAGCAATATTTTCTTTAATATCAACAAACGCCTTATTTAATTTCCAAAACCTAAATGCCAAGAAAATACTTTAACTTTCCCAAATCCTTAATTTGAAATTTTGATTTCAAAAACTCTTTGAACCTTTCTATTTGGAACGCCCCTTTCCCGACTCTAATTTTTTTACACAAGAACAATGTCGGTTTTGACCTTCCGTTTCCTCAAGTAATCATTTATACTTCTAATAAGATTCAGACTCTAAAAGTATTTTAAATGAAAGTAGACTCAAATACCTTTTTGTCGATAGGTGGCACAACTTCTAACGTTCCACGGCTGATTTTATACAAAATAATGAAAACAACCAAAATATGGAAAATGCCATATGAAATATGGCTTTATGCTTTTGGGCATACAACCGTTTGGTTTGATCAGAAAGTTTGTGAAAAACCACTGGTATAGCATACGGCTTTACGCTCAAAAGCCTACAGCCGTATGGTGTTTTCAGAATTCAATTTCCATAGCATACAGCTTTATGCTCATACGCGTATGACTTTATAACCCTTTATCAGGTGTTTTCCAAAAAAAGACACTTTACCTATTTTCTGAAAGAACTGACTTCCCAAACACGACACCATATTTCATTAACAAGAACACATTTGGTCTCGATCACCCACGAACATATATTTACGGGGTTTTCCGAACACCCGTTTCGAGCCACTATACATACAATTCTTGTTCCTAAACCATACATGATTTTATAATAATAAAAATACAACCAGACACTTTTAAAGACACCATTTTTAACACATATACATCAAATTTTGGGGTTCAACCTTGATTAAGCTTGACATCTTACTTATGCTTACACGCATAACCAATACTTCCAGCCCGTGCCTAATCCTAAGCCCTTACCAAGGCTTTACCTTCTTTGCATAAAGACCTACAAAAAATGGTTAAACACTAAACCATAAGCTTTTGATTAGTAAGTAACCCACAATAATATATTATCATACACGACATAATCAAATGTATACATATACATCATGGTCATTCAACTTAACAATCCACAAGCTTATTAACTTACTTTCTACACTAATATTCCAAACACTTGCATACAATTACTTTATAACCAAACAAACATATCATCACATCATATTTCATAATCAAATACGTACCTTGATTAGTCCCATGACTAAACCAAGAAAACTCATTATCTAGAGATTAAGTAGCCTAGTTTCTGCACCGCTTCTAATCCTTTTATATCTCCATACACAACCAGCTAACAATCAATATACATAAACACGTGATCATTCAAAATATCACAACATATTATAAGTTGGTTATTTACCTTAAATCCAAGCTATGTTACCAATAATTTATTCTCATCTTTCTTGCTTGTCTCCTAAGCCATAAACAACACAAACATATTAACACCTCTAATATACATAATTAAAACTCATTCTTATCATTATATGATCATTTTATCATCATAACCCAAAATCAACAATTTCCCTTAGATCATTAAACAAACTTAATCTCTTATCATAAAAACCTCAAATCTAAGATTAGAAACACAATTACCCAAAACCACCAATCTTGGTACCTAAACTGTAACTCAATAAATCACTAATTAATTCAAGAATAGAGATTACATACTTGTAGGATCATTGTTATCGCTTTAACCCTTGAATAGACCTTGATATCCTCATCATTTCACCATTAATTTTACATGGGTCCTCTCCCTTTTCTTCTCTTGGTTCGTCCCTCACACACACAAGATAACTCTCGAACATTTTTGGAAAAGAACATGGGAATTATCTAGGAGGTGACTAGTTATAAGTTAGTTATGTAAGTTTAGCCATTTGACATTTATGGTCCCATAAGTCCTTTTCTCGTATATTTGTGACACACAATACTTTCTAAGACAATTTATATAATACTTTGACTTATAGTTTGACTATCAGGTTTGACTAACAATCACGTAAAGCCCTTAACTTATAAGACTAGTAGTCAACCTTACTCGATGGCATCCGTATAATTTAATACTTAGAAACGGATTTTTGGGGTGTTACAAATTTATCCCCTTATTTAGATTTCGTCCTCGAAATCTAATTTGTTTAATGCTTGCGACCATTCGTAAAATTTTCTATATCATAGGTCCACATCATAGCCACTATGCCCATTTACTATCCATTCAATTTCTACAAATCACTTAAATTAACAATCTCAATCAAACTAAGTCATAGTCACATTACTAATAACTTAACTTAATTCACATAATTTCACAAAAAAATCAACTATTTTTTAATGAGAACTGCGTCATTAGTATCACATCGTATTATGGAAATTCTTCATTTTAATCAACATTCTACCAAAAAAAACTACACTTCATATCACAAAATTTCTAGAATTTTCAACAAGGATGACGTGAAACTTGAAAATTTTACTATTTTGACTTTATATAAGTCAAATTCCGACACTATTTCCACACCATTCACCGATGCACTAATATGGCCTAAAGTCAATATCAGTCACTTATTTTCAATTGCTAACAAATACCATTTAAATAGTACTAATAATTTCAACACTATGCATTACTTAAGCAACTTCCTTTTAATTTTCAGAATTACCTACCCATCCATCTCCTCGACTTAATGCATGACTCATTATAAACACGATACGGAAAAAAGCATACGGGTAAAAAAAATACAACACATACTAATGGATTGGATCTTCAACATCCCCTTCAATTTGTGTTTTCATCGGATGTGTTTATTTTTGCATTCTTTTTCCTCCACGAACCTTTCAATCTTTATAAAAAAACACTTCACCTTCAAAAATATTTATCCTTTTCCACAATTAAAACTCAACTTATAAAAAGAAAAGAGAGAAAAAAAAGTACGCTTCTTCACCTCGTCGTGCACACGGCGAACCATCCCACGACGAGGCACAACGAATGGGGGCGGTGTGGTGGCGGCCGACGGCGAGGTGCCACGCAAGCCCACGGCGAGCCACGGCGTGCCCACACCCTCCGCTCTTATACATTCTCACTTTTCATTGTTGTATGCAATTTTCAACTCGCACTTTATCATCCCACTTTATCTTAGACAAGATCTATATGATACTTGCCGGTTCATATAGTACATATTTAATTAGCATTTCCATAATGCATTTATCATTTTCTCGTGAATCTCAAGTTGACCATCTATTCCATTTATACCAAAATATCATTTTAGTCCACTCGACTTTTCGCACATATAATTTTCACATATAAATATTTCATACCACTTTCCTTAACTTCACTTCATTATATACCCATCATCTAATATGTAAACATGACTCAAGTCACTTTCCTAATTCGTTCTAGTGCATTACGTGTAACATTTATGATTTTCTAGTACCACTTATCCCAATCATAATTGTAGTATTTACACATTTAAAATTCAATCCAACCCATCCCAATTATTACATGTCCAAATCCAACAATAGACATGAATTACAATGAGACCATATATTGGCAGGGCCGGTTTTGATATTTTTGATGGTCGGGGCGAGCCGACTAAAATATGCCCCCTTATAAACAAAAAAAAGGAGAAAAAAACACACGATCTTTTAGGGGTTTGGAACCTAGTCAGTTAAGCTAGGCGGATCATCCCCACGCCGAACGTATTTATTAAGTAAAATGTTACGATACAATGAAATAAGCTTTGAATTACACGCTCCACCTATATCACCTAAAACAATGTGTTCATGCGTTTATTGAAGCAAATTCATCGATTATCTTGTCATAATCGACATTTGCTAAAAATCCACTTTCTATACTCAATATTGCCCACCCATTGAGCCTCTTTTGACTCATCATACTCCTTAAATAAGACTTCAATATCTTTAATTTTGAAAAACGTATTTCCGCAGATGCGATCATGACTGGTATTGTTAATAAAATCTTGTATGCAAGTAAAACATTTGGAAACATATCCATCTTCTTTGTAAACTTCATGATTTCAATTGATTAACAAGGTCTTTCTCCATCATATACTCCATTAGGCAACATCTCCTGCAAAATTTGTAGCTCCATAACAAGTCTTTACCATCAATATCACAATCTTCATCATTTGTTAACGCAGATTCAAGATTCAAATAACATTCTGTCAAGTTGGCATCATCCAAATAAGCTAACTTTGATGCATTAAACATGAAACCAAAAATTGATTCAAATTGTTTCATTTGTTCAAATAGACTATTTAATTGTACTAGAGCCATATCAACTATAACAAGAGAGTATCAGTTCTGAATTGTTCTTTTGCAGATTGTTGTTCTCTTTCAGTATCCAGAATCTTATCAAATTGTTTTTTCCTGCAAGGAGCACGTTTTATACTAAACTCAGGCTCAATATTAATGGTTTGTGCAATTTGTTTAGCTTCACTAATAGCATTGTCTAGTCCATTTTCCCTATAAATTTCAAAATAGCTAACCAATCCCTTAAAGTTTTTTTAATGCGACATCAAGAAGCATATCACTAGACTGCAACTTCTTACTAACTAAATTAATTTTATATAAAATATCATACCAAATAACCGAACTTAGAACAAATTCAAAACTTGACAATTCACCATTAACCAATGATTCGGCATTTCTACACACTAGTCCATCATCACTTACTCTAGACAATTTTAATAAAGATTTTTTTACTTGGGAAACTTGCGTTTTTATAGCTTTAATACTATCTATATGACTTTCCCATCTAGTGACACATAATGATTTTAATGCTAATTCATCAATATGCTCAAGTAAAACACTCCACCGTTTGGTAGAACTAGAAAAACAATATATATAGTTTGGCATGTTCCAAAAAAGGTTTTTGCTTTATGACAAGAATTTGCCATATCACATAATACTAGTTTAAGACAATGACACCCACATCGCATATAGAAAGCTCTTGGGTTTATATCACGTAACCTTTTTTGAATTCCTTGATGTTTTCCCTTCATATTGGATTTAGTATCGTACCCTTGTCCTCTAACATATTGAATATCTAGATCAAGATATTTTAAAACATCTTGTAACACATTGAAAAGATCTAATCCCATCGTATCATTTACGACCAAAAAATCTAAAAAAAACTCTTCTACTTTGATAGGAGAACACGACACATCAACACATATAATAATTAAAGTCATTTGTTCTTGGCGACTTACATCAGGAGTGCAATCGAGAATTACTAAACTACTTTGCCTCTTTGAGTTTTCTAATTATTGGATTCTTTACATTAGATGCTAACATTTCAATTAATTCATTTTTGATTGAATGAATTAGATAATGATAGTGAGTTTCTTTGTCTAAAATTCTACGAAAATGTTGTTTCATGATAGGATCGAACTCAGCAATTATTTGAATTATGCCCAAAAGGTTTCCATTATACTCTGCATAAAGTTTTTCATTTGTTCCACGAAAGGGTATGTCATATTCAGCCAAACATTTAACAATATCAATTATTCTAATTAAAATTTCTTTCCAGTGTTCAATATCTTTTTTTTATAAGTTCTTGTAAATCTTTATCAATTGTTTGATTCGTACTTAACCTTATCCACAACTCAGACCAAGTTCTAAAGTTAACCATATGCTTGGAACTATTTTCATGCTTCTTCAAAGCTATACTAAGATGTTTCCAATCATTTGTTCCTACATTTAATAATTCACTTTTAGTATCGCAGTTTTAAATAACTTACAACAAAAACAAAAAACTTTATCGAGCTCTTTGGAGTAAACCAACCATTTTCTATCAACAGAATCTCCGTTTCATAGCTTTCGTTCATAACATTCATTAGAAAAGTGTCTACCTATTTTATCTTTTGGATCCAAATTGGTTTCTCTAAAGGGACATTTGCTTACAAGTTCGTCTTTCATGTTTGAACGTAAACCATCCCAAACTCTCACATCAAAAATATTATAATTAACTTTAAGGAGACTTTCATTAACTATTTCAACATGATCTTCATTAACATCAACATCGTCAATTTCATTATCATCAACATCGTCACTTTTCGAATTTTCATTAAGGATTTACAATATTATTTTCAAGATTATTACTATTCTTTTTTTTGTCTAACAACAAATGGTTCTAAAGATCCAAATTGAGCTTTATTATATTCTTCTATTTTTTGTTTTCGTTTCCTATTTTTGAGCCCGACGGTTGTGAACGACGTAACATGATAGATTTTAGCATAAATTATCTCATATAATAGCAAGATAATGAAAAAAAGAGTATAAATGAATTATGGAATAATATCACGTGATTAGTTCACATAGAGTGATGGAGATGAAGAAATTCAAGACTAGAGAGTAGAGAATAGTATATGATTCAGTATTTCAATTGACAATTGTCTTGATCTTGATCGAATGATCACCCACTGCAACAGCATGTGTACATTGTTTTTTTCAAATGGATTGTGTGACTTTGTCAATTTGGTAACTAAAAATTCCCACAGTCACATCTCTTTTTTAAAATGGATTGTGACTTTGTCAATTTGGTAACTTCCCACAATCATGTCCCATAAATATTGATATCTCATATGTTACATAAAAAATAAAGTCCGCCCTAGTAGTATGGGTTTGAAACTGTATAAACTTAGATGGGGCTTCTAAATTGACCTTCTGTTACTTCTCAAGTAATCATTTATATTTCTAATAAGATTCAGACCCTGAAAGTATTTTTAAATGAAATTATACTCAAACAACGTTCTGTCGATAAGCAACACGACTTGTAACGAGCCACGACTGATTTTATAAAAAATAATGAAAATGACCAAAATATGGAAAATGTCATATGACATACGGCTTTATGCTTTTGGGCATACAACCGTATGGTCTGATCAGAAAGTTTGTGAAAAACCACTAGTATAGCATACGACTTTACACTCAAAAGCATATAACCGTATGGTTTGGTCAGATGTCAATTTCCATAGCATACAACTTTATGCTCATACACATATGGCTTTATGCCCATGTATCAGGTGCTGTCCAAAAAGGACACTTTACACATTTTTCGGAAATCTAACTTCCCGAACACAACACCATATGAAAACTTCTAGAATACTCTTCATATATTTCATTAACATAAACACACTTGGTTTTGAAGACCCACATACACATATTTACGAGGTTTGCTAAACACCTGTTTCAACCCACTTTACATACAATTCTTGTTCCAAAACCATACATGAGTTTATAATAATACAAACACAACTTAACACTTTAATAGACACCATTTTTAACACATACTCATCAACTTCGGGGGTTCAACCTTGATTGAGCTTGGCATCCTACTTATGCTTACATGCATAACCAATACTTCCAAACCGTGCCCAATCCTAATCCCTTACCAAGGCTTTACCTTCTTCATATAAGGGCCTACAAAAATGGTTAAACACTAAACCCTAAGCTTTCACTTAGTAAGTAACCCACAATATATATTATCATACACAACATAATAAATGTATACATATACATCATGGCCATCCAACTTAAGAATCCACAAGCTTATTAACTTACTTTCCACACTAATCTTCCAAACACCTGCATACAATTGCTTCATAACTAGACAAACATATCATCACATCATATTTCATAATCAAATACCTACCTTGATTACTACCATGACTAAACCAAGAACATTCATTATCTAGAGCTTAAGTAGCTTAGTTTCCGCATCGCTTCTAAGCCTTTTATATCCACATACACAACCACTTAAACAATCAATATATATAAACACATGATCATTCATATATCATAACATATTAAAAGTTGGTTACTTACCTTAAATACAAGCTATGTTACCAATAATTCATCCTCATACTTCTTTCTTGTCTCCTAAGCCATAACCAACACAGACATATTAACACCTCTAATTTACATAATTAAACCCATCTTTATCATTATATGATCATAACCCAAAATCACGAATTTCCCTTAAATCATTAAACAACCTTAACCTTTTATCATAAATACATCAAAACTTAGTTTAGAAACACAATTACCTAAAACCCCCAATATTCGTACCTAAACCCTAACATACCAAATCACTAATTAATTCAACATAAGAGTTTACGTACTTGTAGGATCATTGTTATAGGCTTAACCCTTGAATAATCCCTTGATTTCCTCATCAATACACCATTAATCTTAAATGGTTTCCTCCCTTTTCTTTGCTTGGTTCGCCCCTCACACACACAAGATAACTCTAGAATATTTTTGGAAAAGAACCTGGGAATTATCTAGGAGGTGACTAATTATAAGCTAGTTATGTAACTTTAGCCATTTAACCCTTATGGTCCCTTAAGTCCTTTTCCCTTATATTTGTGACACACAATACTTTTTAAAACCATTTACATAATACTTTGATTTAAAGTTTGACTATTTCAACTTATAAAAGTCTTAGCCAAACTTACTCGATAGCATCCTCGTAATTTAATACTTAAAATCGGGTTTTGGGGTGTTACACTATTTCAGAAACATCATTTCTAGTTATGACAATATCATCTACACAGACAAGAAGAGCAATAAAAGTATTATCATACTTTTTAGTAAATAAAGAATAATCATGTTTAGACTGCACAAAACCATGTTCAACTACAACATGAGTCAACTTAGCATTCCAATGTCTACGTGCCTATTTAAGTACATATAAGGACTTATTCAGTTTACACACTTAAGACTTCTGATTATCAAAACCAAGAGGCAATTTCATATAAACATCCTCAGATAAATCACCATAAAAATGCATTGTTAACATCTAGTAGAAACAAACACCAATCATTGTACGCAACCACATTAATTAAGCACCTAGCAATGGTTATCTTAACCACTAGACTAAAAGTTTCTTCATAATCCAATCCCACCCTCTGGCTGTAGACTTTGGCAACTAGCTTGGATTTATGCCTATCAATCTTACAAGAGGATTTTTATCTTATTACAAAAATCTACTTACAACCTATAGGCCTTCTTCCTTCTTCCTTTTGGAAGATCACAAACAATCCAAGTGTTATTCCTATTTAAAGCCTCTATTTCACTGTTCATGACCTTTATCCATTACTTATCTTTAAAGCTTTATAGTAAGTATTAGATTCAACAGATTTATTTAATGTAGTGGAAAAATAGAAATCAGTTGGAATCATATTGGAATAATTCTCAACTTTCTTAACACCTTCTTAACACCATATTTAACATTAATTTCCATTACATAGTCTTTTCAGGTACTTTTTTTAGGTAAAGGGTTACCTCGGTAAAAATATATTAAACCAAATATTAAGTACAAATGAAACGTGGCTAAAGTACGACATTAACCTCAAGCAAGATCTTGATAGACAACTAAAACAAAATGTTTATGACATGCCATAAACAATTAATACTTTAGCAACAGTCTATCTAACATTTGACCCTCCTAAGAAAGTCGATGTTTCATCGTAGACATCTTCCATCTCGTCCTCTCCATAACCATTTCCAACCCCTCCATCCTCAAGTAAATTAGAGAGGATGTAGTAGGAATTATTATAAATGAAACTAACTCCTGAGGTCGATGCAACATTCTTATCAATAGGTTGAACCGTGTTCTTACCAAAAGACGACATAGCACCATCTTTATTACCACCAGATGGAGTGTTAGCCTTCTTTTCAGGTATTTTCCCAGACTTGCTAGACTTTCTTATAGTAGGCTGCACTTGACTTGTGTTCTCAGGAAACTCCATTTGATCAACATTAAAAAAAGAATGAACATTTCTCTCAGAGGAAATATTTTAAGTTATAATGCCATGCTCACTGCCATCAAAAGTATTACACTTCTATTGCAAGAATGGTCACCACCATATTTATATGGGGTATTTGTAACTCTCCCATCATCATTGGGACTTTAAGAAGTTTGATTATCATAATGTTTCTCATCAAAGAAATTTTTATAATTTAAATGATTATCATAATTATCCACAAAAATGTCTTGATCCTTTTGAAGACTAAATTTCATTTTGAAAGGAAACATAATTTCATAGAACTTTACAACTCTGGAAGAATAAATCATTTTTTAACTAAGACTGTAAATTTATAAGCCTTTTTTGTAGTAGAAAATCTAATTAAGACACATTTTTCAGACATGGATGAAAACTTATCAAACTTATTAAGGACAAAAGATAAACACATACACCCAAAACTTAGAGAGATTGCAAAAATAATTGGACTTAGAGAGATTGCCAAAATTCCATGTCCCGTTTTATATAATGACAACCAAAAAATATTTATATAAAACCCAACTCAAAGCCCTTTAGCTAACTCAATTTTTTTATAAAACAAGCTCAACACTTGGAGATTCATACTTTTATAAATTGTTCAAATGAGAACATACAAATGGGTATAATCTTTACTTATGACTTAACTAATTACTATATGGGTCTACTCCTTTTGATCAAACAAGTTAAGGTCACTTTGAGCACTTAGCTAAACGCATTCTTCTCGTAATAATCAATGGTTTATTAAATATGCAAAGTATTTAACTTATTTACATCAATGTGATTAGTTTACAAGTTAATTGTGGCTTAACAAAGATCATAACATTTGAATTTTTAATTTTAAGTTTGAATTTTGAATTTTGAATCAAGAATCTCCATTGCATTGCTTTGTCTAACTTTCTTCCCACACAAAGCAACTTTTCATCACATTAACCACCTTTCCCTTCTTCCAAGTGGTTAATAGTATGCTTCCCTCTTTTTTGTTTAACCAATGCTTATTTGACCCCCCATTTGACCATGCATAATTGTTGGGATTTTGAATTGGAATTGGGAAGCTTAAATGTGAAGTTCACATAGGGGTTTAGCAAGAGGTAACAACTATATCGCAAGAAGACAAAACAAGTCTCGCACACCATACCCCACACATCGCGTGAGGTGTAGTGTGCCAGACATTGTCTTGCCTTGGCTTGCCTATATATAGTCCTCTTGCCATTCTTGGACTTCACCTCTTTCCAAACATTTCTCCCCTTTATTTCTTTCTTAAATCACTCTTATTCTTTCAATATTCTTATGTCTTAACATCTTTCTATCATTTCATTGTAAGAAAACTTCTTTGCAAATGCACAAGAACTTGTTACATTATTGTTTGTTGTGTCTAGTCTTTTTCTACTCTATTCTTTATATCATGTCATATTCTTCTAACTCGATATTTTTGGAGTCTTTTTGTAACAAATACTTAAACATACTCACTCATATTTGTAACTAAGTGTAATTCTTACTCCGGTTGTAGAGAAGCTAGCGTCAAGTCTTACTCATGGTGTGGAGAAGCAAGTTTGTAAGTCTTGTCTGGGTGCAGATAAACAAGGGTGTAATTAGCCTGTGTCGAGGGCGGTCAAGCTTGTGTTTGGTACTTCTTTGGTAGAATTCATTGTATCGGTGTATCGAATATGCGAGGTCGTTGTGGTGGTTTTAGTGTGACTCTGTTAGGACTAGCTTGGGTCTAGGTGTAGATTGGTGAAAGCTAAGATTGTACGATTTATCCACCACAAGGATTTGGTACTAGTGAATAGTATGGGTGTCGTGGATTTGAAATTGGACGTCGGATGATGTAAACCCTCATCCCGCACGGCCACACCAAGATAAATCATTGTGTTTGTTCTCTTCCTTAGACTCTTTCAATACTTTACATACGATTTATATTGCTTAATTGTTTACACGCACTTGCATGTAAACTTAACACTAATTTACTTAAACTTAAAAGAAGTTAAAAAAAATGTATTCAACCCTCCTCTATGGTTCTACAAAAGTAATTAAAAGGTTTAAAGTAATAACATGAAAAGAGATTATAGAATTACATCTCATGCAATAAACACATGTTTGAGTGACCTTTTGACATGGAATTACACGTCATTCAATTAACACATGTTTCACTAACCTTTAACTAAGGGTTCAAAACTTAATATACGGATTCCAGTCTACACTATTTAGCAAATATCGAAATATTGATCGAAACTGGAATTCTTGTATAAGTATGCAATTTAAGAAAGCACAACAATTTTATTATGTGTTTTAGTTGTCTTATTGCACCAAACACGAAAGAAAAGCATGTTTCCGGGTTTTCCGGGTTTGGCCTCATGAACACATGCCTACTTTGATTCATGTTGTCCGGTCAAATTTACGATTCCATTGTTTGTGGCAAGTGTACAAGTTTGTATGATATTTTTTGTCATAGCTAAAAAGCAATTACTATTTGTTGCTCATGAAAAAAAATTGTAAAAGTATTAAAGTTGCATTAAAATGGTCAAAGTGGTTTAATTTTGTGTTGACTGGTGATAAGAATGTTGTGATTGTGTTACATTTGCTTGTATCTTGAGCAAAAAATATGTATGTTAGGAGAAAAATGATAGTACTTTTAACTTTATTATTTGTATATCATAAATTGTTATTTCTTTGGTTGATTGATTTGTACAATATACTCATTTAGGGTGTGTTAGGTTCAAACTAAAAAAAGAGAAAAAGAAAGACAATGGTAATGCTAAGGAAAAGAAAAAGGAAAAAAAAAAAAACATTTCCCTAATTTGTTGGGTAATGGCTCATTACCCACTATTGGGTAATGGGTCATTACATTATCCTCTATCAAGCATTTTTTTCATTATCTTTCCCATTACTTACCCCCTATAACCCCCTATCAAGCATGTTAGTTATATTTGCTTAATTTAGGATTAAGAAATGTCTTAATCACATTTAATGGAAGAAATTAGAGGTGACAATTTGTGCTTAAAATAAAAAAATGGGCTAAATGGGTAATGTTTTAAAAGATTTAGACATATTTGGGCCCTCTTTTTTTTTTTCGAATTGTAATGTATTGCTATTTAGAAGTTAAATGATAATGGTATGTGCTTTTCTCAAACATTGGATTGTTTTTAAAGAAAAGCTTATATTTAATTTTTAAATATAAATAAGGTGTACGCTCGAGAAATTTATTTCAATCGTTTTTTTTTTTAAAAGCGATTCAGTATAACACGAGCTGCTGGCCCGTGTCCGCTTAGCCGCACCTGCTTAGCCCACGCCTGCTTGGCCCATAGCCCATTTGACCCATAGCTCGTGTCCCCGTCTGACCCGCCCGTTTTACCACCTCTAGAACAAATAACATTTCTCCATTATATGTACTTGATACTAATATTAATATCAATATCATAATTGACTAATTTGTCATGATTCTCGTTAAATCAACTAAATCAGTATATAAAGACATGCTGAACTAAGGCAACTAAACCACGACTTAATATTAGGGTCGGTTTATACAATATGTTTAGGGGTGTTATTGGTGACCGACCGAACATGACCAGTCAATTGGTCAGGTCAATCGGTTCGAATTATATTCATTCAATCGGTCAACCCGAATTGACCCGAGTTCTAAAAAAGGTCGGGTTCGAGTATTTGTTTTTACCCTTGACCCGACCCGAACCCGACCCAAACCCAACTAACCCGGCTCAACAACACTTTTACAATGTAAAAAAATCAGGTTGACCCCGAACCCGAATTGACCCGAACCCGACCGGATCAACCCGAATAACACCCCTAAGTATGTCGTCCAAATATGTTAGGCAGAGTTTAACAAAAAGAGCTATGGCTTTAGCTAAAAGCCATTCCATAAGTGCTTTCCATACTTAATTTAATTGTTTAGTCTACAAAATGTTTAAAAGCATTTTGTTCCAACTTTTTAAGCTAAGATAACAACAAGACACCAAGAGAAAACAAAAACTAACCACTAGTTTAGGCTACCCACAGCAACAGCAAACGATTGATCAATTTTTTGTCCCAATCGGTCGGCCGATTGCGGCTAGTTGGTCACATGTAGGTCGATCGCTTTTTTTTTTTTTTTTTTTTTTTGTGATGAAGGTCGATATACGATCGACGTAAATACACACAAAAACAAAACATTTACTTTCCAATTAATTTTATTAAAGGTCGTTTTAATTGGGGCATCCAATCGCCTGAAGATCGCTGGAGAAAGAAAGCTGACGTAACAAAGAAAATGGGAGGGATTGAACCTCCTTACCGGGTCCAGCCTTACATTTGACTCAACAATATTTTGTTCCAACTGTTCCAGCTATACCTCTTGTAAAGAATGCACAATGCACAATGCTGTATTACACTTAGGGGTGTTCAAAAAATCCGAGAAATCGACGAACCGAGACGATCCACTCGATCTAAAACCCATGAAAAACCGAGCAATCAAGAACCGAAACCGAAAAACCGAACCGTAAAAACCGCTTATCATAGTTTGGTTTAGGTTTTTATTTTTAGTTATCCGTGGTTATCCGAACCGAAACGCGTATAATATACATGTATGTTACAACAAATCATTCACAAGAATGTACAAGTATTAACTATTTCATTGACAACTTTTGTTGTATAATGCATTTTTACTTACTTAATGTGATCATTTACTAACGTCCATGGATTGCATATGATTAAACGTCAAATAAATAGTATCCGTTATTTTGTTACATATGATAATTTGAATGTTTTTATTGCGACGGAACAAGTTTACTATGACTCTAATCTATTCAATGTTATTTAGTTTTACAATAATGACATATTACGTTCTAATTTATGTTATTGTTTGTATGATTCGATTCAATTAATTTTTGAATGGTTGACCGTAACCCGAACCGCGGGTAACCGCTCATTTTGGTTACCCGCCTAGTACGGTTCGGTTTCGGATAGTAAAATGAACTACCCGTCCCGCGATGAATAGTTAAAATCTTCAACCGAACCGAGCCGAACCCTAGTTACACTATCTGAAAAAACAATCATGAGGTGAAGAGTTATGGGGGAAATTTTCCAATCAGGTTTAAAGTATCCACTCAAATGATTCAAATATATTATAGTTGATTACATAATTTACACTTAAATGCACCTTCCGTTCTTTAACTTCAAAAGTTATGGACTTCAATTTAAACAATTGTTTATGATCATTTAGGATAAAAAGTAAGTTAATGCATCTTCATTAAACCAAAGAAAAGTGATGATGATAAGACACTAAAATAGCATTTAACTGACACTAGTAAACAGGCAATGAAATCCAACCAGTATGATAGCAGAAGATATAGTACTAAATAAGATCTAGATCCACATAGTAGAAGTGGATTTAATTGTTATGAGAACCAGTTGCTGATGAAACTGCTGCAGAAGGGTTTGGATCCTAGCAGGCGCGTTCGAGAACAGGTCCTCCTGCTTCAGCCTGACCTTCGGTACCTATTATTTGACCAACACAAAAATACCATAGTATTATTATAAATCAATCTCTATTCATTAACATGAAATACCCTATGTAAAAGATGTAGGCAGGACAACACATGTAGGCTGTAGTCCTATTTTTTCAGGGGTCAATTGATACAAGGTTGTTTGGTTTTCTCGGTGCAATCCAAGATATGGTTTTATCTTGTGGATCGCTATCCAAACACAAAACAATGCAGATTTGGAGTAGCAATCCAAAATTGTAAGAAGCGTATGGATTCACAGTCACCTTTTCTTTAGTTGTGAGTTCTCAAAAATGGTGTGGCCGAAATGTTTCTTTAGCTGCGAGCGCATCACAGACGCGCGACGCTCGCTAATAAAAAAGATAAAAAGTATTTGTAATTAATTTATTCTACAAGTCGATGCTTAAACATCAAATAAATCGCTTATATGTTGATACTAATAGTATGTTTATACATCAAATAAGTCATTACATATTCCTAAGGGCAAATGACACAAAAAGACACTCAACTTAGGGCAAGCAAGGAATTCAAATTATTTAAATCAGTTATTCTCTCTCTATATCTTTCATCAAGTAGGTTATTAAGGCCAAAGTTTGAATTGCCTTTATTGCATTCGATGCAAGCATAACACTATTGTGAAGTCATGCGATAGCATCAGGGTGCATCCCAGAACAACTTTGCATCACAAATCCTGTTGAGTTTTTGCCATCACAATGATGCACGTAATTTTAAACCAAGAGATTAATGCTGAGAATAGGCATAATATATGGAAGATGTGATAAGAGATATGGCTACAAGAGGATGAAACAACACCATTTGGGGTGTATCGAGAAGGATGGAAACTGCAACTGTGGTTTAATTTATGAGAAGGAATTAAAGAAATGGCAGGACGTTTACACAAGTTCAAAGGATGCTGAGACAGTTACCAAAGGAACAAATGAAAACATAAAGCTGCAACTTATGAGCATCAAAGTGAAAAAGACTGCTATGTAGCCAAGGAACGGGAAGTGCAAATGCAACATAGCTCAAGTGGCTAGGCTAGTATATGTGTTAGAATGCTATAAAGAACTGGCACTAAGAATCATAGTGAATGTTGAGTCTAATTTGCTATCCAAGGCCTGTCTTTGGACTAGCTTGCTTATAGTACTTTTTGCGATTAATTATAGGAACATTAACCTTTTCACCAAAAAAGAAAATAAAAATAAAAAACGAAGAAAAAACACATGTAAGTGTAAAAAAATGTTGACAAAGTACTCACTGGTTGCTGCTGCTTCAGATGCTCTCTTCTTGCTTGGGTCTTCCCAGTAACGTGGGATAGGAGCTAAAAGAATTTAAAAGGTTCGGAGTTAGTATACACAATACAAAAGTAGCATAAACAGATGGAAATAAATCGACTTATTTGAGTTATAGAGTATCTTTAACAAGTCATATATTGGTCGAACGGCTCGACCAAACAAGTTTAAAAAAACAAAAGTTTTGTTAAAGCCCAAAACAGAGGATCGGAATATATCATTTTATTTGCTGAAAAATGTTAAGCATTCCCCGAAAACAACAGTTCCAATCAACAAATTAGCAAGACATGAGCAGAACTGCAGAAGAAACAAAAATATCAATTATCGTGAAGACTAGTCCCTTCATTGTTGGGGGAAGGTTCATGTGAGGCAAATTAGTCAAAGATATTGAATCTTTTATAATGTTAATACGATAATAAGCAAGGGTAAATGAGCCTATTATGTTATAAAAAGGAGTTGGTCTCTAGCTACTACAAACAGTTTGAAGGAGTTTGGGTGAATATAATAAGAGAATCTGCCATAATATTAGAGAAAAGATGAGATGCATAAAAGCATGAGAGGTAAAAGAAAGGGTTAGCGAGAGCACTCACGAGCTGCTGCAAGATACCTTGCCGATCTTGCTTCTATCTCTGCTTTTGAAGCTGCTAGGAGTGCCCGTATATTTGCTGCTTTTGCTATACTTTCTTCGAAACTCAACGGAGGGGGAAAAGCTAAAATAAATATCAAAATATCACAAGGTTCAAAGTAAGTATATACACAAATTTGCAATATATATAAAATTAAGTGGGATTGAATTGTTTGGGGAAAGGATTTAGAAAAACAAGAAGAGTCGTTACCATAAGCAACTTGCTGAGGAGGATGCACGTAGCGCAGACTTGGGTCTGGATCCCCAGAAACCAAGGTTTCATTTGAATAGCCGATGATACCCTTTTGAGGGAGCTTAGTACCTAGTATCGAAAAAACCGCAATTTTAAAAAAACAGACATAAATGAAAGAAAGGGGTTGATTTTGAGGTGAGGGAAAATCAACAAATCTAAAGGTGACTAACTTTATAGATAAACCAACTAACTAAGCAGGTTTAGAATCATATCTCATGATAATAATACAGAATGATAAATAATAAAAGATTGGAAACAATACCAGTTTCTGCTACAGCTGCATCACGTTGTGCGGGACCTTGTTAGCAATACCTAAATTAACAAAAAAAAAAAGGTTTCAAAGTCAATAAAAAGCCATGATTCAATTGAGTAAGTAAAAAGCAAAGCATAAAAGTACCAAAATAATCGATGACAGTCGATTTCGATGAAGGTTTCTTTTTAGACTTGGAACGCGCCAGCCTGGCAAGGGTTTCTTCACTCAAATATGGTTGAGTAAAATAAAGGTGTTTTCCGGTGTAGGTTTTTATTGCTGGATCATTCATCATAATTGAAACTTTGTTTGGATCACCGTCTAGACTTGGATATAAGGTTGGTAATCCACGACCTTCCATCATTATTGTTTTGTTTTCCTTTAGGATTAATAGAATTAAAGCTAGGGTTTGCATGTTTCATGACTTTTCAACTAACAAATGAGTCGGTTTTCAAATTTTCACTTTGCCCCCCTCATCTATCTATCCTTCCTTCACCTATTATTTGTTGTGAAGCCAAGCCGTATAAAGACCGAGCAAGCAACGCCTGTTGTTGATGTTGTGAAGTACACGGGCCAAAGCCGGCCCTCTTTTTTCCGCATCTACTTAGTACCATTAATCTGTTTTGCAGTCAATGTATTGCCTAAGCTTTCACCTCAAGAAGCATGCATCAGTGAAGAAAGACCATGTCATCTATGATTGTTGATTTATATGTTGTAAATTTCTACATCATTATTTTTAGATATTAATTTGGATAAATGCCTATCAAGTGCTTTGTCGAATGGCACCCACCCATCCTACCGCACCTGTGGGCGGTACCACTCGTAGCAGCGGTTAATGCCCCACAAGCATTCTTACGACAATGGTAGCTTTTTCTAAGAAGATGACCGGTTTTTCAATTTGCCCCCAAGAACTTATAAATAAAAGCAAAGTAAACTTTCAACAAAGAGATGGTTTTGGCCTAGTTGCTTTATACGATGTGTTGCTACACAGATGATTAGATGTTTGAGCCCAAATTTTGTCTCTTCGCTGCTTAATTTTTTACTTTTTCGTTATTTCTAGCTGTTTCCTTTTCCTTAATTATCACTGCCCTTCTTCTCATCTAATTATTCAATTAAAAAGGAACATTAAAAGCTTAAATGACATCACAAAGAAAGTTATCTTTTACGTTTTTTTTTTCTTTTGAAAACATAATATCACAACCGTTGTACTTAATTGGTTTTTGGCTTATAAAATGAACTCTATTAATTTAGTGTATTTAGTAAACTTGTATTGTTTGGAACTCTGATATATCGAAATCATTAAAAGCCTTCTAAAATTGTACGTGTATCATCGCTATATATTTTTCTTTTGTTCGAATATTGACATGGTAATGAAGGATACAAATTTTGATTTTTGGGCGCAAATGAAAGCCACATCGAATTCGGTTTGGTTCATACTAAATTCGTTTCATTTCAGTTTGTCCTTGAAAAAACTTGACTCGAAGACCCTGACCCGACGTACACCTTTAATTTTTGCCCCCACGTATATTCTTTTCTGGTACCGCCCCTGACCGTACCCATAGGTACTTATATCATACTCAATAGCTTGTGAATGTATGTGTGTTTCGGCATTATTAGCGTGTTGATAGAACTATTCCCACCCTATTTTTTATTACACAAAATTAAAGGTCGACATCTTGAATTTTTATTTTTATATTTTATGTTCATTGTCAAAAAGACTCGCTACTTTTATGGTTCCCTATCTTCATCGCAGAACTTTGTTATGGTGACCCTTTTGTTAAATGTAAGGACCCATACGGATATCCTAACAGTGTTCCGTTTGATGCACGGATACGCCGATAATATGGAGTGGGAGTGAACTGGGACGATAGCCACCGCCACCCGTAAACGCGGTCGATATAATGTATAAACCGCGGATTGCTTTGGTGTATTATCCGATTATTGGGTTTATGGCAGCGATGTTGTTCGCCTTCATTCACAATCTATAAGGGTTCGAATAAATCTATTTTGGGACAGGTTTGATGCGACAAAAAGTGCGAAAAACTAGAGATAGAATTATCAAAACGTAAAAACTAAATTGTATTGATATGGAATGAATTGTTTACGCATTCTTGCCCTATATATACTAATAGAAGCGGCACCAATAGTACCGCTTCAAAAAAAGTAATCGTTGTAACCTAAACTAAACGTTGCATCCTATCTAACGGTTTATAACCGCTTGTAAAAACCAAACCCATTACATGTTACAGCTTTATACCAAGTTCGTAAATAATAACACTAAACTACCCTTAACTATATTAAGATTACATATAATAACTTAAATATACTACTAAGTTTCGGTTTTGTCATTTACTTCCAACATTCCCCTAATGACAAAATCAAGCTTTTATTCTTTCTTTCTTGACGAGTCTTCACAAAGAATGTAGGTTCGTGTCGCTGTCATAGGTGAGATGCACTCTTCTTGCTTGTTGTATTTCCATTTCGGGCATTCTTTCGCAAAGTGTCCATGCTTGCCACATTCATAACATCCGAGCTTGCTTTTGTCGTTAGTTCCTTGACTCGTACTTGCATTGTGTACATTCGAATCTGTAACACCCCCAAATTTTGTTTAGCGGAAGCATACGTGTTATTCGGGAGCGTTACGGGATTGGTGAATCATAACACAAGTAATAAAGAACGGAATACATACTCCGTTTGATTTTATAAAATAGTTTTAAAACATTGTCTTACAACATAGTTTAAATAAATGGGTACATCCCTTTAGTTATAGTGGTCCCAATGTAAAACATCATTTTGTGTAAAACACTTCTTTAATACTACTACGACCATACATCCGCTTCTTGCCTTGCTTTTCGTGAACATAACTTAAACACCGAGAAAATATGTTAAAAGGTCACTAAAAGTCGTGAGTTCATAGGTTTAAGTTAAAATAGTAAGCTTGGACCATCAAGAAGGCATATAATCATTACAACGAATATAATGATATATGTATGAATGTCTATTACGTTAGCTCTAAGTTCATGCAACCGATACTACGACAGTTTACGATGCTAAAAGATGTCATACAATATAGGGCCCATAGCAAGTGTTTTGTCCTCAACACTGATTCCGACATGGTATACGTTTCATTTTGGCCTAAGCATGGCCAACCGAATCGAGGAGTCACCCTCAATAGATCTATTTATAACATTCGCTTTCCCAATGGGGAATTGACGGTTCATGAAAAAGGGCATTCTCTAGGGACATAAGGGCTTAGGCTAAACCACGTAATAGTAATCATGTGATAGTTTTGGTCCATAAAATGTTTTGCATATTTCTCACCCCAAAATGTATAAAACAATTTATCAAGTAAAAGTGGGGCTATGAAACTCACCTTAGCAAATGTGCAATCCAAATGTGGGATTAGTGATGATTGTGGTGCGGCACCGACACGCGACCTAGATAAGGAGGGCAATGTTTTAGTTCATCGTTTTTAAGTCTTACTTACTTAAAGTGGTTCAATGATTTTTATAATTGTGTTAATACTAGTCATAAGTTTGTAAAAATCATTAAAATGGCTTTTACTAGTAAGTATACGAAGTATATATACTTTTATGTTGACATCAAAATGGTTTTAAATCCAAAGTTTGATTTAAAACAAATAATCACAATGTTCCACTAGTAATTATATAAATGCATATATACTTATTTAAGTTGACACAAAATGGTTTTGTCAAAGTTATTATTAGTATATTTATTTTCTAATTGTATTTAGAAAATACGTAAGAAAGTCAAAGTCAAAATGATATAGTAGCCTTCGTTTAATTATTAAAATTTGGTTCTTACAATGTACGACTAGAAATCTTTATGATACGTTGTCGTTAAATCCGTTATGTAAACATTATTATATGACTTACGTTTTTAGACACTTGTTTCATTGTTTGAAGGCCTTTACTCTTGTTTTACTTGTCGATATAAGTGTACATATCTAAGGTCGAAATCTCCAAATATGTGACAAATGAGTTTAGCTTTATAATTTATTTCCGGTATACATTACACGTTTTATTTTGTTGGCTTGCTTAAACTATCAACGCACCCCCGAACCATCATGGACTGAGGTCCGGTGTCGACAGCAACAAGGCACCAGAATTGGGCCTAGGCCCGAAGTAAGGTTTGTACAAAATAAAAGGCTTTAGCCTATTACTAACAACCACACTCTTATGGACAAACTATGGGTTGTGGCCCAACATAGTACCAGAAAATTTTGTTACAGGTTTATTGTGAAATCATTTCACTTAGTAGTTTCTTTACAAGTTTTTGGAGAGTATGGTATAACCAACGAAATGCTAGAGTAGTTATCTTTGACACGGAGGTTCGACGTAAATGGTTTTGTCTTCAAGATATAACTCGACTCTAGTATGACTTACGTTGTGGTACTACCGCAACCTCGTCATGTATCTAAAGTGAAGTAGACTTGTCGGTCAACCCAAAGTTTACACATTATAACGCATTCGGTTTGACATGACCATGGTTTTACTCGACTACCCTTTGAACACTAAGTGAACCACATATGGGTCAACAGATGGGTGTCACTGGTCTCGAAGTGGGTTCCCATTCGAACCGAACACATGGTATTAAGGACAACGACAACTCTTAGTCCAACAACAACAAAGTTGTTATGAGATGTTTAGTATTACTTGGGCGAGTTTTACTTGAAGCTAACTTAATATCACGACATAACATTAGGTTCCCAGACTCAATCCGAAAATCACTAGTAGGTTTATAAAACTTAACTTTTCTAAAAATTTCCTTCTCGACAGAAAACCAAACCAACATAATGCAAACGACATACTTAGATTCCGGAGTGACATAGTTGTTTATCAAAACACAAGTATTATAACATCAAGAGTACCTAGTTACATAGTCAAATTACCAAGTTTTTATAAGACTTAACCCTCGTATTTCTTGGCTCATTTACCTCGATAGAAAATCATTTTAACAAGTGAGTGACCAAATCAAGTTTCAAAGCGACAAGTTTATTATCATATCGCAAGGTTGTACATACATATCTTACAAACTCAAATAAAAAAAATAAGACATCACCATTTAACACTTCATTATCAAATTTTATGTTACAACAAATTTACAAGAAGAAAAGAATTAAGGGTGAACCTTATGAAAGTGAGGCGAAAATGACGAAGATGAAGGCTAACTCGAGAGCTCCACACAAATCGAACCTCCAAATCGAATCCGAGCAACAAACCCAATAGTTTCACAACACCCTTAAGAACACTATTCTTTTGTGGTGGGTTGAGATTTGATTTGTGTGTGCCCTTAGTCTCTCGAGCTGCATAAAAAGGAAATAAGAAGGAAGTCTTTGACCAAGTCTTTACATCCTGCACCTTTGTTTGAAGCCAAAAATGGTTTACTTCCAAAACCAAGAGAATCTTGGATATAAGCTCAAGGTAGATTGGTGGAAGATTTCTTTCTTGTGGTTACTTGATCTTCCCTTGGATTTCTTTGAAGGGTAGTGGCGCATCAAGATAAGTTTGGGGAAGCAAATCTTACATGAACATGGTATGAAAGAGGAGGAATATTTAGATGAGGGGTGTCGGTTTACCATTTTTGGAGAGATTCGCCTATGAAGCGTGTGAAGAGGAGAAGCAAATTTCTAGAGGAAAGAGATGAAGATTTGATATCTCTAACTCTCTGCTTTTGTGTATGTTTGTCGTGTGTGTGAGATAAGAAAACAAGAAATATATTATCTCTTCACTTTTCAATTGTTTACATGTGAGTGGGTTTTGTCGTGTGTGAAAGGGAGGACAAAGAGGGTACACCTATTTTTTATCAAGTCTTCTTTAAGTGCATTTTATGTACATAAAGAAATTAATATAAGGTAATATAAGTAAATGTAAGTAACAAAAGGTGGGTATGTGTAATGTATACCTATAATTTATTTTGTGTACATGCACTTGGGTTTCACTTGTACTTGAGTTTTATAAAGTTTCATGTTTAAAGGTAAATGTGTTATATACTTTGTGTCTCGCGATGTTACATTGTGACCAAGGTATCGTTGTTTGACAACTTTTTATCCGTGGTATTTTATTGTTACGTGTCCGAAATATTTTATCTTTGTAATATTCCAAGTCACAACATTGGTTAATTGTTTTAGCGAGTCCTTATCATAGTGTCGATGCACGCTGCGATGTCGGTCCTTCGGGAAAACGAGATACCCTCTCGCCTTATAATTTAAATCATAAGACAAAATGAAATATTCATAAAATGATATGAATGCAAAAGTGATGCGCTTATTCATCAGATGCGAGTTAACTACTCAAATGATCGTGCAAAGCTTATGTATGCTTAATGACTTAGGCTTAGTAATAATAAATTACTAATTATCGCTAAATTTTAGTGAAAATTTACCGTGTGTCACATCCTCCCGCTTGGAAGAGAAACCGCCCTCGGTTTTCGTTAGGATCACTTGGTGAAGTAGAGAAAAGGTGTGGATATTTGCGCTTGAATTGGTCTTCACGCTCCCACGTATTCGGACCTCTTTGATTGTTCCAACGGACTTTGATGATCGGGATGCGGCTTTGCTTAAGCCGCTTGATTTCTATCCATAATTTCAATGGGTTCCTCGACAAAATTCAATCTTTCGTCAACTTGGATTTCTTCCAAAGGAATGGCAAGAGTTTCGTCGGAAGGCATTTTTAAGTTGCACACGTGAAACACGCCAGCACAGAAATGAGTTCTTGTGGTAATTCAAGTCGGTATGCTACCGGTCCGATTCTAGCAAGAATTTTGAAAGGTCCAATATAACGAGGATTTAACTTTCCACGCTTTCCAACGGATCACGCCTTCCATGGCGCAACTTTGAGCATAACTTTATCTCCCACTTGGAACTCAGTGGCTTCCTCCTTTATCCGCGTAGCATAACTTTATCTCCCACTGAACTCAAGTGGCCTTTTTGACTTTCTCCTTTGATCCGCGTAGAGTGCTTCATTTGACGGTCACGAGTCGCTTGTAGTCGGCTATTGATTTGCTATCAGGATCTGCTCGTAGTGATGAATGTCTAAATACTC
Organism: Chrysanthemum lavandulifolium; assembly: GCA_022545495.1. Taxonomy (NCBI): domain Eukaryota; kingdom Viridiplantae; phylum Streptophyta; class Magnoliopsida; order Asterales; family Asteraceae; genus Chrysanthemum; species Chrysanthemum lavandulifolium. Next base: position 238,978,504 of record CM040243.1, on the reverse strand, counting down.
ATCATTTTGTACAATATAAATCGCAAAATCATCCGAAAACACTCAAAAATGCATCAAAATGATGAAAATATCACAAATCGTTGTTTTATGTGTTTTAAATGCAAAAATATCAAAATCGATGAAAACATATCAAATTTGCAAAATTGCGCTTTAGTCCCCAAGTTTCAAAAGTTGTCAAAAATAGTCCCTCGAGCACATAATTTCAAAAGTAAAGTCACCAAAGGTCCTTTTAAAATCAAAAGTTGTCAAATTTAGTCCTTTGGTGAAAAATATAAAAGTTTGAGAAAATTACAAAATGGTCCTTCAACTTTGAAAATTGGCGAATTGGTCCCTCGAAAATTGGAAATGGCAAGTTTGGTCCTTGTACTTTTAGATTGTCAAATTCAGTCCTTGGAGCAACTTTTCGAATTGCGCCTAGGTCCCTTGAAGTTTGAATTTACACAATAAGTCCCTGTAGTTATTAATCCTTTTAAACTCAAATGACCCCGCCAACCTTGGACCCCACAAATTGAATTATGAACCCCTTCTATTATTAATACCCTCGGTCAATTAACCGTCAAACACCCTCTCCGCCCAAAAGTCTTCTTCAACCGCTTTCATTCCAACCAAGCTATCCCCATCCCCTCCTCACCATCCACTCAAACCTGTTCCCCACCTCAACTAACATCCAAGAGTGCATTTAATGTATTCCCCCACTCAACCTAAATTGTCAAATGTCAAATTGGCGCCAAAATCCTTTTCAATGGCTAAGATTAATTTTGGTCATCCAATGGTGGAGATTAGTGATGGATTCAATCGAGAGAGATAGATGAAGACCTTGGATTATAAAAGGAAGAAGAAAAGCAAGCAAAAGAGGAGATTTTAGTTTTTTAAATTCTCTTATGTCGTTTTTACTATTTCTGTCTTAGTTTAATTCCAAAGTTGTAATATTTTGTTCCTAAGCACTAAATTCAAGTTATATTTTCAGTCTAATCAAGCTTTAGTCACTAATTCCAAGTTTCATTCAGTTTTACTTTTATATGCTCACTGTTGAAAATTTAAGTTTACATCTCAATACTTCAAGCTTCATATAGCTTATTAATTTCAACATTTAAGCTTATATAAGCTTTTCATAGCTTTTTATAAGCTTAAAATCAAGTTTCAAACCATTTTGGTTCTTGGTCAATGTAAAGTCAAAATAAGCTAAAATGGGTTGATGCGCTTGGAAATGGGTTGATGCATTGGAAATGGGTTGCTTTGGATTCATTCGGGGTGATATAAAATAGGTTAGTGGTTCATGGTTCATTGTTTCAAGCCATAGTGGCTAGGACCCTTTGTAAGTGAATTTCAATTTTAAATCCACATCTTGTATTTGTAGTAATAAGTAGTTCATATCTGTTTAAAAGTAGTATTTAGGTTATTAAAAGTTAGTTTGATTGCTCGCAGGTTCATTGTAACAATTAGCTTCATTTTATTTGCAAATCACTTTATAAATAGTGTTTGTTTTCATCGATCTATCTGCTTTAAAGGCTTGTTCGTTGTTTGCTTCTTGTTGTTTCATGTTTCTTAAGCTCATTTGAGCACATTTCATCTTAGTTTGGTCTCAAAACCACCAAAGTCAACACTTCATATAATCATTATCAATCGCTTCACTCGTTGGATTTTAGGATTAGCAAATCACTTGTTTTGTGTTTTAAAATCATATATATAGCTTGCATTAGTGTTATTTCATCATAAATAACCATCAATCTCACCCTTAAATTTGAATCAAAGTTCAAAAAGGTCAAAGTTTCACTTTCACTTAAAAGTCAAAATTGTAAAAACTGCTTTTGAGCTCAACTACAAGGATTTTTCATATCTTCATTTTTGGGTCATTATCAAGTGAGACTTGTCATTTTAGAAACTTCATCTGGTGTTCTTGGTTATTACCATTTTAGCATAATTTTACAATTTTTTAAAAGCTTTAAACAAGCTTGTCAACTTGGACCCTTAAATGCCTCTGCTCCACTGCACTCGCTTGACACCGAGTTTTTCATAGATTTTGTGCAGCTGCAGAGCTCATAAGAGCTCATCATGGTCTGAGTTTTGGTGCATTTGATCTCACCTGTGTCTAGTCAAGTTCCAATTTGTAGTTTTCATTTTGAGCTTATCTTTAAGCTTGTGCTTTGCTCTAAACTTGGTACCTCAAACATGCTTTTAGCTTGTTAGCTCAAACATCAAATCTTAGCATCTTGTGATTCCGAGGTATTAGCTTGTTAGATTCTAGTTGCATTTCAGTTCTTTTAGCATATTTAAGCTTCTGTAATCAGTTGGTAACTTATCATTGGTGATTTGGCTTATCCAAGTGCTTATTTATAAGCACTTGTTTTATCGATTCTTTTATCTCCACATAAGTGCCTGTTTTTCCATTTTTCCGAGATTCCTAATATCATTTTAGAGTTTTCCTGAAATTTTCAGATTTTTCCAAGTTGTTTGCTATTTTTCTTAATTTAAATTAGTTTTAAGCATTTTTAATTAGCTTTAATACAAAAAATTAAGAAAAGGTTCAAAAAATAATTTTTCAATTTTCTTAAGTTTAGATAAATATAAAAAGTGAAAAAGTATTTTTCCAGATTTTTCTTAGTTAAATTTGTATTTTTAAGTAATTTAATTAGTTTTAATAGTTTAAAATTCATAAAAATAGAAAATAATCGAAAATTACAAAAATAGTTTTGAAAATTCTATTTTGATATTTTAGATTTTTCTAAGTCTTAATTTTATTTTTCTAGCTTTATTTCCTAATTTCTTGTATTTTAGGTAATTATTAAATAGTTAAAAATAGTTTTTAATTAATAATAATTAATTAAATAGTTATAAAATAATTTTCTTTTTCTAAAAATTTTCTTTTATCATTAGGTTTGTAAAATATCATTTTCATATTTTTAGGGTTAATATTGCTTTAGTTTCACTTTTTATTTTAGACGTCACGTAGATTTTAAATTCGCTTTTTAAAAACATAAAACAAAAACATCATTTTAATTATAGTGATAGCGTTTATTTAATAGATTTTATCTTTTAATTTCCTTTAATTTGCATTTAAGCCGTTGTAATTTGTTGGCTTTTTCGTAGTTATAATCATAATTCACAATCCTTTTCCGCTCAAATCTCGCGATCACTATACGCTTGATAATCCATTGATAGCTCACTGGGACATAACGACCGGGAAACCCTATACTCCCGGATCTTCATTGATTTCGTTCTGAGCTGCTTTTAAGCTTGTTACGGTCCGCCATTCACAAGTGGCGAGCTTGTGATAAAGCTCGACTGCTCGAGCGCATCAAATTTTACGCCACGCCGGAGTCAGGCTGATTGTCTTACGCCTAGCGATTAGTTGTTTGAATACTCACTCTTTGTTCATATCATCCATATCCATCTATATATATATCATATTTTCTTATAAAAATCCAAAAAAAAAAAAACCCCAAAACAACCAAAACGATAAAACACAAAAAATATTTTCCTTTTGTTTCTATATATGTATCAAATATAAAAAAAATACAAAAGATTCGCTGCTTTCTTTAATAATAACAACTTAAAAGATTACCACCGCAAACAAAGGCAAGGCACTACCTAACCTGGGTGCGACCATAATAAGTTCCCGAACTAAAGATTTAAAACTTGCCTTTGTGTCCTTGTGATTGGTGTACCTTTTCAAAGAAGCCATTCATCTTGGATTATTGGTTAAGTTCATCGTTGTTTTGCCTCGATTTTGTGTTAATTGATTTTGTTGTGATATCTACGCTTCGTAACCGTAAAACCCATAAAGATTCTCCTCACCCCATTTTTATAAAACGCCTTCATAATTCTCATTCTCATCCGAAAGATTTTCATAATTCCCATTTCTCTCTTAACTCGAGATTCCTTAGAGTTATCTCTAGTGCATGCGCACTGCTCTTCTAGATCATCGAGTCCTTTGCGTGATCTAGCGAAATTCCAAGAAGACGCTCTCGAGACGTGCCGCCCAAATAGTCGAACCCGAGATTCGCACTATTTCAAGCAACAACATGGCGTATTTAACGCATTATGGCGAAATGCTCCAAGCACCCACCGAGGGTTATGGAGATGCCATCGTTTTACCGGTTATCAACTCGATCACTTTGAATTGAAGACACATTTGATCCAACTTGTGTCACGAATCAATTCCACTGGTCCGATCGAGAAGACCAGATGCACACATCCGTTGGTTTAACAAGTTGACCTCAACTATCAATTTCAAGGATGTGCCACAAAAGTGATCAAGTTGATGCTATTTCCATTCTCACTTGAGGACAAATGGATTTGGTCGGAAAAGAACCCCTCGATCCATCGAAACTTGGGAGGATCTTGTTCAAAAGTTTGTTAATTATTTCTTTCCTCCATCAAAGACGACTAATCTTAAAATGAAATTTCGGATTTCGTCAAAATTTCGATGAAAACTTTGGAGAGGCATGGGAGAGATTCAAAGATCTCCTCAGAAATGCCCCATCATGAATTCACTGAGCTTCAACAAGTCAATATCTTTACAATGGGTTGAACGGTAATGATCAAGATTCCTTGAATGCAGCCGCAGCGGCAATATCTTGAATCGTAGACCTAAAGATGTGATTGAGATTTGCGAGCAAAATCAAAGTTCCTATTTCTCGCAACAAAGTCAATGTTCCTAACACTCGCTTCTTCTTCCATCCAAGAACTCTTCCGAAGTTAGCGCTCCGATAGTCGCTCTAACGGACATCATCCATTGTATGATAAAAGAGGTAAAGGAAATCAAAAGCGAAATTCATAAGCCCGAACCAATCAAAGCCATAAACAAGGTGTGTGAAACTTGTAGTGGTCCACACGCGATTATGATTGTCAAGCAACCGATGCTTCCTTTTACCAAGCTCCGTAGCTTCGTAAACCACAATCAATACCGACCACAGTCGATCCTCACTACTGCACCTAGCGGTATGACACCACCGGTTTTCCTCCTGCAAAACCATGGCAATCGGCAATCGCTTTGTTCAATCAAGGACAAAATTTCAATAACTCTCAAAATTTCAATCAAAACCGAACAATTTCAACCAACCTTATCAAGCTCCTAATCATCAAAGTTATCAACCACCTCCTCAAGCTCCCATGCCAAATGACTTCATGAAAATGACCGAGTCAAACATGCTCAATGCAAACTCGATCAATAACATGAGAGTTGAGCTTAAAAGGAAATTGATACCACAATGTCTCTACAGACAAATGAGTTAAAGAATATGATGAGCGCTTCATGAACATGAATATGAACAAAGCTTCATCATCTTCCTGAGGACTCCAAGCAATACTATTCCCAATCCCAATGCCGAGTTGAAAGTCCGCCACCACTGTAGTGGTAAGACGCACAATGGACCTTCGACTCCTATGCCCCTCCTCCCGTGGCATTTAGTCAAGTTACCAAGGAGACAACGGACAAGGTGCATTATTCAAGCCCACGGCATCAAGACACGTCCCACCTTCTGTAGTCCAAGCTTTAAGTCCGGAACCCGATGTTCCGAGAAAAATCTTGAGCCGAAAACACTTCCATCCCGGCTCAAAAGTCTAGTCGACTTCCTTACCCATCAAGAATGAATGATGAGAAGCTCAAAGACAAAAACAAAGAGCAAATGGAAAATTTTTCCAAATCTTCAATGAGCTTCACTTTGATATAAGCTTCGTTGATGCTCTCGCTCTAATGCCTAAATTTGCATCCACGCTAAAGGCTTACTCACCAACAAAGATAAGCTATCGAGATGGCTAAAACTCCTCTAAATGAGCAATGCTCGTGCCCATTCTTAATAAGCTTCCCGAAAGCTTGAAGACCCCGGCCGGTTTTTAATCCCGTGTGATTTCTTGGGATGTTTCAATGTCCGCCTGGCCGATCTTGGCGCTAGCATTAACCTCATGCCACTCTCAAGATGGAAGAAACTGCTCTTCCCGAACTTTCATCCACTCGTATGACACTCGAGCTAGCGGACTGCATCAGTAACTCGTCCACTGGGATAGCCGAGGATGTCGTGATGAAAGTGGGAAAGTTTCACTTTCATGCCGACTTTGTTGTAGTAGACTTCGATGCGCATCCTAGAGTTCCCTCATCTTGTGGAGAGCTTTCTTAAGAACCAGTCGTGCTCGATTGATGTGTTTGTCAAGAGTCGACCATACGGGTTGACAACGAAGAGCTCACATTGAATATCAACCAAAACTCCAAACCTCTATACAAACAGAGTGTTGCCACAATTGATCAAAATCCGAAGAATCAATGCAACACTCTCAAATTTCACTGGTTAAGAGTGTTCACAAAACGTGTTGAGCTCAAAGCTTTGAAAATTACCCCGGTTCAAACAAATGGTTTGAAAGTCGTACTGTGGAAGTCAAGAGTGTTCTTGATGATGATGATGATCTAGAATCGGAGACTTCATCCAAGTGGTGGAAACCGCTAGCTCTAAGAGCACACCACTTGTCCCACCTCCTAATCGCTTTGTCGATCGAGTTTGTTAACTCCGAGGATGAAACCAAACTCTTTCTCGCTTCATCCGAATTGATGATGATGATTGTGATCCAACGGGAGACATTCTTCCCATTGATGAATTGCTCAAAATGATCCATCATCTTCTAGTCTTATTCCCGACTCTTCCATCCCTTCTCTCACTCCCGATGAGGAAGATGACAACTTTGGAATGAAGTCGATGCATTTCTTAGTGATGAGTCAATTCCAACGGAATTGATAACACTTACTTTGATCCGGAGGAGACATCCTTTTCCGAAAGTCATTGATTGAAGAACCGCTTTCCACCCTCCTCCCGGACATCTTCTTGACAATCACCATCTAAGCTTCAAGTTTAAGCTTAAAGATGTCAAACCGGTGATTTGCTTCTCTCTGAGGAATGGACATGCATTCTCATGTACGCCTTTATTCCATTCTTCACAGATGGTGTGGTTGCTCTTTCCTTTCTCTTTCGGGAATGAGGACACCATCTTTGACCCCGTATCATCCCTTATAGTTTCTACTATTAAACAATACCGAGGTTGTATCTCGTCGGTGTGGAACTTTCGATGTTCATATGTTTATTAACATTGTGAACGAAAGTCCGATTGAGATTGGTTTTCCACGTTACTTTCCCCATGAACAAATGAATTGGGTCGAGTCAAGCTAGCGACTCGGTAATCAAAAACAAGAGCTTAACATGGGTTTTCACCCATGTGTTACCACTTTCTACCACCCCAGCGGGGGGTTGCCCACATGTTGTAAAAAAAAAAAAAAAAAAAAAAAAAAAAATCTTTCTAAATAATGGCCGTAGTATTTCCCTTTACGTTTTTTGTTTCGCATAACCGCTGGTACTTTGAATATTGAGGGCAATATTCATTTCTAAGTGTGGGGAATTCTCACGAATTTTATCATATAATTATACCAATTCCCCATTTTTGGCCAAAATTTTTTTTGGAGTAAGTGTTTTACACTTTCTCATTTGGTTATCATCCGCCATGTCTAATAAACTAAAGGATTGGCTAATCCAGAGCAAACGGTTCTTGGTAAAGATATATCAAATCCGTTTACGGCTTGCAATTTGCCCAAAATTGTATGGTATTCACTCACCATATCCTAAAAAGTGAAGAGTCACTAGCCCGCAAGATTATGGCTTGTGGTAAAGGCAAGGAAAACCATAATTGGTAATCACTCACCAAAGATAATATTGATAATTTATCTAAGAGTTGGCTAGTCCGAGCAAACGGCTTCCGTAAAGACAAAATCAAATCCGTTGAAAGTCGGTGGTTTGCTCAAAATCACATGGTTATCGGTGTACCATGGTTCTTACTTGAACTCAAACATTTGGCTACTCCGTAAGTAATGGCTTTTGGTAAAGAGATTAAAATCCATTATGTTTTTCAAATCATTGCTAGGACTAGCAATATCTCGATGTGGGATTGATGAGTGTCTAAATACTCATCATTTTGTACAATATAAACTGCAAAATCATCCGAAAACACTCAAAATGCATCAAAATGATGAAAATATCACAAATCGTTGTTTTATGTGTTTTAAATGCAAAATATCAAAATCGATGAAAACATATCAAATTTGCAAAATTGCGCTTTAGTCCCCAAGTTTCAAAAGTTGTCAAAAATAGTCCCTAAGCACATAATTTCAAAAGTAAAGTCACCAAAGGTCCTTTTAAAATCAAAAGTTGTCAAATTTAGTCCTTTGGTGAAAAATATAAAAGTTTGAGAAAATTACAAAATGGTCCTTCAACTTTGAAAATTGGCAAAATGGTCCCTGAAAATTGGAAAATGGCAAGTTTGGTCCTTGTAATTTTGAGATTGTCAAATTAGTCCTTGGAGCAACTTTTCGAATTGGCGACCTAGGTCCCTTGAGTTTCGAAATTTACACAATAAGTCCCTAAGTTATTAACCCTTTAAACTCCATTGACCCCGCCAACCTCGACCCCTTTCAAATTGAATTATGAACCCCTTCTATTATTAATACCCTTGGTCAATTATAACCGGTCAAACACCCTTGGCGCCCAAAAGTCTTCTTCTCAATCGCTTTTCCAAAATCCACCATCATTCCAAGCTATCCCCATCCCCTCCTCACCATCCACTCAAACCTGTTCCCCCCTCAACTAACATCCAAGAGTGCATTTAATGCATTTCCCTAACACTCAACCTAAATTGTCAAATGTCAAAATTGGCGCCAAAATCCTTTTCAATGGCCAGGATTAATTTTGGTCATCCAATGGTGGAGATTAGTGATGGGATTCAATCAGAAGAGAGATAGAAAGACCTTGGATTATAAAAGGAAGAAGAAAAGCAAGCAAAAGAGGAGATTTTAGTTTTTTAAATTCTCTTATGTCGTTTTTACTATTTCTGTCTTAGTTTAATTCCAAAGTTGTAATATTTTGTTCCTAAGCACTAAATTCAAGTTATATTTTCAACTTATCAAGCTTTAGTCACTAATTCCAAGTTTCATTCGGTTTACTTTTATATGCTCACCGTTGAAAATTTAAGTTTACATCTCAATACTTCAAGCTTCATATAGCTTATTTTCAACATTATTTAAGCTTATATAAGCTTTTCATAGCTTTTATAAGCTTAAAATCAAGTTTCAAACCATTTTGGTTCTTGGTCAACAAAAGTCAAAATAAGCTAAAATGGGTTGATGCATTGGAAATGGGTTGATGCATTGGAAATGGGTTGCTTTGGATTCATTTGGGGTGATATAAAATAGGTTAGTGGTTCATGGTTCATTGTTTCAAGCCATAGTGGCTAGGACCCTTTGTAAGTGAATTTCAATTTTAAATCCACATCTTGTATTTGTAGTAATAAGTAGTTCATATCTGCTTAAAAGTAGTATTTAGGTTATTAAAAGTTAGTTTGATTGCTAAATATAAGTAGTTCATTGTAACAATTAGCTTCATTTTATTTGCAAATCAAGTGATAAATAGGTGTTTGGATTTCATCGATCTATCTGCCTTAAAGGCTTGTTCAAGGTTTGCTTCTTGTTGTTTCATGTTTCTTAAGCTCATTTGAGCACATTTCAGTCAGTTTGGGTCCCAAAACCACCAAAGTCAACACTTCATATAATCATTATCAATCGCCCATCACAGGATTTTAGGATTAGCAAATCACTTGTTTTGTGTTTAAAATCATAGATATAGCTTGCATTAGTGTCATTTCATCATAAATAACATCAATCTCCTTAAATTTGAATCAAAGTTCAAAAGGTCAAAGTTTCATTTTTGTTAAAAGTCAAAGTGAAAAATCATTTTTGAGCTCAACTACAAGGATTTTTCTTATCTCATTTTTGAACCATTTTCAGTGAGACTTGTCATTTTAGAAACTTCAGTTGGTCTTCTTGGTTATTACCATTTTAGCATAATTTTACAATTTTCTTAAAAGCTTCAAACAAGCTTCTCAACTTGGACCTGCCTCCCTCGCTCCACTTAGCTCGCTTGACACTTGAGTTTTTCTCAGATTTTGTGCAACTGCCCAGGGCTCATAAGAGCTCATCATGGTCTGAGTTTTGGTGCATTTGGTCTCACCCAGGTCTAGTCTAGTTCCAATTTGTAGTTTTCATTTTGAGCTTATCTTGAAGCTTGTGCTTTAGCTTTAAGTTGGTACCTCAAACTGCTTTTAAGCTTGTTAGCTCAAACATCAAATCTTAGCATCTTGTGATTCGTGGTATTAGCTTGTTGATTCTGTTGCATTTTAGTTCTTTTAGCATATTTAAGCTTCATTATCAGCTTGGTTCACATTGGTGCTCATTTGCTTATTTTAGTGCTTATTTATAAGCACTTCCTCATCGCTTCCATTTTCTCCACACAAGCCCTGGTTTTCTATTTTTCCTAGATTCCTAATATCATTTTAGAGTTTTCCTGAAATTTTCAGATTTTTCCAAGTTGTTTGCTATTTTTCTTAATTTAAATTAGTTTTAAGCATTTTTAATTAGCTTTTAATACAAAAAATTCGTAAAAGGTTCAAAAAATAATTTTTCAATTTTCTTAAGTTTAGATAAATATAAAAGACAAAAAGTATTTTTCCAGATTTTTCTTAGTTAAATTTGTATTTTTAGCCATTTAATTAGTTTTAATAGTTTAAAATTCATAAAAATAGAAAATAATCGAAAATTACAAAAATAGTTTTGAAAATTCTATTTTGATATTTTAGATTTTTCTAAGTCTTAATTTTTTTTTTCTAGCTTTATTTCCTAATTTCTTGTATTTTAGGTAATTATTAAATAGTTAAAAATAGTTTTAATTAATAATAATTAATTAAATAGTTATAAAAATAATTTTCTTTTCTAAAAATTTTCTTTTATCATTAGGTTTGTAAAAATATCATTTTCATAATTTTAGGTTAATATTGCTTTAGTTTCACTTTTTATTTTGACGTCGCGTAGATTTTAAATTCGCTTTTATAAAACATAAAACAAAACATCATTTTAATTATAGTGATAGCGTTTATTTAATAGATTTTATCTTTTAATTTCCTTTAATTTGCATTTAAGCCGTTGTAATTTGTTGGCTTTTTCGTAGTTATAATCATATTCACAATCCTTTTCCCGCTCAAATCTCGCGATCACTATTCGCTTGATAATCCATTGCATAGCTCACCGGGACATAACGACCGGGAAACACTATACTCCCGGATCTTCATTGATTTCGTGCTGAGCGCTTTAAGCTTGTTACGGTCCGCCATTCACAAGTGGCGGGCTTGTGTGATAAAGCTTGACCGCTCGAGCGCATTAGTAGTTTCTTGGATTAACTCCGACCAAGAAGTTGACTTTCTCCAACTTCGCCCAACACACAGTGATCTACATTTCCGACCATAGAGTGCTTCATATGGTGCGGCTTTGATACTTGTGTGATAGTCATTATTGTAAGAAAATTCACTAGTGGCAAGTGCTTATCCCACCATTTCAAAGTCTATCACACATGCTCTTAGCATATCCTCCAAAGGTTGGATTGTTCTCTCGCTTTGTCCATCAGTTTGAGGATGGTAAGCGGTGCTCATGTCGAGGTTAGACCCTAAAGCATCTTGAAGTGATTTCCAGAAGTTTGAGGTGAAACGGCTATCTCTGTCTGAAATGATGGAAATTGGTACACCATGGCGTGCGATGATTTCCTTCAGGTATAGTTGTGCAAGTTTTTCCATTCCATCACTTTCTTTCATCGGTAGGAAATGTGCTGACTTGGTGAGACGGTCAACTATTACCCAAATAGTGTCGTAGCCTTTAGAGGTTTTAGGTAACTTAGTGATAAAGTCCATTGTTATATCGCCCCATTTCCACTGGGGATTTCGGGTTGTACTAGTAGACTCGAGGGTCTCGATGTTCAACTTTAACCTTTGAACAAGTTAAACACCTACCGACATATGTTGCAATGTCGGCTTTCATGTTGGGCCACCAAGACAATTTCTTCAAATCAAGGTACATTTTGTCGGATCCGGGTGGATGGAGTATTTAGACTTGTGGGATTCATGCATAATAATGTCGCGAATTCCTCCGTAGAGTGGTATCCAACTTCGCTCTTTGAAACACAAAGTTCCATCCGACCTTTTCACGAATCCATTTTCACTTTCGGCATTCCGTAAAGGTTCTCATTCGACGATTTTCCTCCTTGAGTGCTTCCAATTGAGCCTCAAGAATCTTGGTTGGAAGAGGTGAACTAATTGTCATACCCAAGGATCCGACTCTAAGAGGTTGTGGTCGCTCTTTCCTCATCGAGAGCATCAAGAACTACATTCGCTTTACCCGGATGGTAACGAATCTCGCAATCATAATCATCGAGTAATTCCAACCATCGCTACTGTCTCATGTTCGCTTCTTTCGATCCAAAATGTGTTGTAGACTTTTGTGATCGGTGTATACGACACACTTTGTGCCATACAAGTAGTGTCTCCAAATCCTGAGTGCGAACACAACTGATCCCAACTCCAAGTCGTGCGTTGTGTAGTTTTTCTCATGAGTCTTCAACTGGCGAGAGGCGTATGCTATCACTTTCTCTCTTTGCATTAACACCGCCCCAAGCCCTTTGTGTGAAGCGTCGCAATAAACAACAAAGTCCTCACTACCCTCAGGTAAGGCCAGTATGGGTGCACTACACAATTTTTCTTTAAGGAGTTGAAAAGCTTCTTCTTTTTCTCCCACCAAACTTGGTGTTTTTCCGGTTAGCTTGGTTAAAGATTTGGCAATCTTTGAGAAACCTTCAATGAATCTTCAGAGTATCCAATGAGCCCTAAGAATTGGCGTATTTCAAGAGGAGTTGTGGGTGTCGCCCAATCCTTTATTGACTCGATCTTAGCGGATCTACATGTATGCCCTGACTGTCGATTACATGACCTAAGAATTGCACAGTGGGTATCCAAAACTCACACTTCGAGAATTTCGCATACAGTTCTTCCTTCTTCAACAATTCCAAGATCAATCTAAGATGCTCTTCGTGTTCTTTCACACTCTTGGAATAAATTAGGATATCGTCAATGAATACGATCACAAATTTATCCAAGTAGGGTTTACACACTCGGTTCATGAGGTCCATGAACACACCGGCGCTGGTTAACCCAAAAGGCATGACTTGAACTCGTAATGTCCATAACGAGTTCAAGGCGGTTTTGGGAATGTCTTCTTCCGAACTCTTAGTTGATGGTATCCGGACCTTAAGTCGATTTTTGAATAAACACTTGAACCCCGAAGTTGGTCGAATAAGTCATCGATTCTCAGAGTGGTAGCGGTTCTTAATGGTTAGTTTGTTCAATTCACGATAGTCAATGCACATTCGAAAGTTCCGTCCTTCTTCTTGACGAATCGACCGGTGCTCCCATGGTGATGAGCTTGGTCTAATGAATCCTTTTTCCGCAAGTTCCGACAACCGGTTCGATAACTCCCGGAGTTCCGTTGAGCTAATCGATAAGGTGCTCTTGCCACCGGTGCGGCACCGTGCACTAAATCGATCCGAAATTCAACTTGTCGGATCGGCGGAGTCCCGGCAAGTCTTCGGAAAGACTTGTGAAATTCTCTTACTATCGGCACGCCCTCCGACGCTTTTTCTTCCCCTTCTTTTCGTCCCTTCCGGTGACTTGTGCTAGGAAGATATGACATCCTTCCTCGATACACCTTAACACCTTGGTACAAGAAATGACATGCAGTCTTGAAGCGTTTCTTCGGTCACTTCTGTCTCCTTCTATTGTTAGGACTTCATCTCCATAGGGTATTCGAACGAGCTTCTCGTCACAAATGATGGCAGCATGATATTTTGCTAACCAATCCATTCCGACAATGACATCGAAACTACCCAATGCTACTGGTATCAAGTCGATATTGAATGGGTGGTTTAACAGGTTAAGGGTGCAACCTCTTATGATGGTATCTACCCTTTCTATGTTACCGTTAGCTAGTTCCACGTTGTATGCATTTCCTAATGCGGTTGGGGCAATATCGAGTAGTGGACTAAATGTATTAGAAACAAAACTCCTATCGGCCCCCGTATCAAACAATATGGATGCATAACGGTTATTTATAAGGAACGCACCGTCACAACATTCGGGTCTTCCCGAGCTTCCACTTTGGTTACAAAGATAGACTCTCCCACGAGCTCCTTCTCCATTTCCCGATTACTGCTTGTCCAACATTTCCTTGAATCCCGCCATTCCCATGGCTTCCTCGGATTTCTGCTTCCTTGATTTCCTTCATGGCCTTGGTTTCGGTCTTCGCATTCATTCTTATAATGCCCTTTTCACCACAACCAAAGCAAGTTATATTAGCTTTTGGGTCCCGAGTGAGTCGTTTGAACCGTCGCCAATGACTTGGACCTCAGCTTCGGTTAGGTGTCCGATTTTCGACGATTCTGGCACTTGATCAGACATCGCCCTTGTGATGCAGTGTGCATCGATTACACAATGGTGCAGTCCCTGAGTACGGTTTTCTTTCCCCAACATTCACTGCATAAGCTCTAGCAACATTTTGCCTCTTGTTTTGATTGTTGCGGTTGTTCCTACTGTTGTTGCCACGACATTCATAGTTGTTGTAACCCTGAGAATGGTCATCCCATTTCCTCTTATTGTCAACCACTTTGTCCATGGAATCCTCAATCACTTGGTCCATGAGTTTGTTGGCTACTTCGATGGTTTCATGAAGATCAGCAGCCTTAGAAGTGGTTACATTGCCCTTGATAGGTTGGGGCGCCCTCCGATGTATCTCTAACAATCGGGTCTCGGTGGGAACCATTTCAGACACAATAAGGCTAGTTCTTGAAATCGTTGATTATAAGCACCATATTGGTGCCTTGAACCTTGAGGTTCCAAAACTCATGTTCGAGCTTCTTGATCTCATTACGAGGACAAGATTTTGAAGTACCATTTCCTTGAAGTTCTCCCATGGCATGGCATAGGCAACATCGATACTAGCGGATTTCGTAAAATTGTTCCACCGTGTCAAAGCAAGATCCGTGAAAGTGAATGATGCATACTTAACCTTAGAATCTTCTTCACACTTGCGGATTCGAACACGCCTCGAGCTTTTCGATCCATCTAGTCGACCGACACTCCTCCTGGTTCCACTAAAGCCTCCAAATCATGGTTTTACGAAAGTCTTGATAAGTACAAGTGCGGTTGTGAGTGGGTGGTCTTAAAGTTCCAAGATTAGTAGACGAGTGGTTTGTTGCGCCCAAAGCGGCGTTTACCCGCTCATTGACTAGTTGGTCGATCATGGCTTGATTCATGATAGGTTGGATTGGAGTAGCCCTAGCAGGAGTAGTGGCTTCAGCATCGATCGTGTGACTGCTTGGAATAGCAAGATTTGCGGCTTGGTTGCAGTGACTCACCGGAATTGGAGCATTGGGAGCTCCACCGTGGTTGGTACGCTTTGATCTTCGCTTTGGCGGCATTTCAAAGAAGAAAGGTGATGAGATATAGAACCTTTAAACAAGGTAAGTGCCATGTAATAGTGTGGTTATCGTAGATAGATCATATGAGCAATCTATAAAAGTAAAGACAATTGGATAGGAAAATAAGTTTGACATAGATAGAATTTCGGTTACAAGGTTCCTACGGTACATGATGAGATACTAGCTGGAATACAACCGAAATACAACGGAATACAACGGAAATACAATGGAAATACAACGGAAATATAACTGAAGTACGAGAATAATAACTAACACTAATCGTTATAGTTCGCTTTAGTGTAATACATCATGCAATAGATCTAAGGATGTCCACGCCGATGACGTAGTCGCTGATGGTAGCAACTAACTCTCGCCGCGTATCCTCCAAACTCGCGATACGCCTCATCCGAGATGCTAACATAGACTCTAAACCAAGAGTCCTCTACCATCCTTCTCTCGACAAGATCTCTAGCAATCCACCGGACGCCTCTAGCTCCTCTAGTCGTCCGTGTATCCGAGCTGACCTCTACCCAAGGCTCGTACTCTGTCCAACTCTCGACGCCCTCAACCCGAGTCTCAACCCTAAAACCCAACGCATCCTCTCGTGTCTCTCGAGCTCCATGCTCTCAAACAACACATCAAGAACTCGGTTAAAACCTCAACACGCCGCCGCAAGCTTGCAAGCGTGTTGGATCGATCCTCTAGTCGATCGAATGGACTCCTAGCAGAGTCTCCCGAGAGTCCAATCGAATAAATATCCTCTCAATGAGGGTCGGATCGCCATCCGGAGATCCCGACAGTCCGCCTCGGCCGCCCTCAACCGTGCGCTTCCTCAATGGTCTCAAGTCGTCTAGTGGCGCGCCAAGGCGCCCATGTCTGCCGCAGATGGTATGAATGAAGGTGATGACGGATCGTAGCTCGGATCGGCGATGACAAGTGGTACCGAATCGATCAAGCAATCAATATCTCTCCAAGCAACCTCACTACTCTCCTCCCGATCGTGGAGAAAAGCGCTCTCTCCTAATCCAAATGGTGCATCAATATCCATGTCCTCGCCCAACCTCGAGCCATCCCGAGCTCGCCCTATATCTCGAATACTCGACAATCTCCGCACCAAGATATCCATATCTCTGCTGCTGCTAACATGTCCGGGACACTCGGTCGGATAGGCTCGTAGTTCCTCCTCAGATCCTCTTCCGGATCTTCTTCCGGTCTTCCTCCGAGTAGGAATCAGAGATCTCCGAGTCTCCGATGAGGTGATGACTCGGTGGGTGATGGTGTCGGTGACTCAAGTAGTAGAAGGACCCATGTAGCGCCAGCGGGTCATCCGAGAGCTAGTGCGCAGCACATATGAATACCGCCTCGATATCCGTGTACTCTCACAATCATGCGGGTTTTTGCTGCGCACAACAAAGCCGATGGAGTGGTGGTGGGGTAGGTATAGATGGAGTAGGTGCAATAACTAGTGAGCCGCTAATGTGGCCCGAATATACGGATCGGTGGCTAAGTGTGCAAGTGACGGATGGTCGGTGAGTGAGCTAGTAGGATGTCCTCCCGAACATCGTGAGGAAAGGTCAGTGAAGGCATAGTCTCATGACAAGACAGTGCATATGTGTAAGTATGTGGAAAAAAATATGCTCATGATGAATATGAAATAGTGCATAAGTAAATAGGAAATAAAACATGTAATCCTATTAAACGAATCTTAGTAAAATGGCAAGTAAGGCAAGCAGCAATCGGTGGTCGTAGTATGATGTTTTTGGTGAAAAGTAGTTATAGTTTAGGGTTTATATGTACCTAGTTCTCTATAACTTAGGCTCGATGCCAATCAGTAACACCCCAAATTTTGTTTAGCGGAAGCATACGTGTTATTCGGGAGCTGCACGGATTGGTGAATCATAACACAAGTAATAAAGAACGGAATACATACTCCGCTTGATTTTATAAAATAGTTTTAAAACATTGTCTTACAACATAGTTTAAATAAAGGGTACATCCCATTTAGTTATAGTGGTCCCAATGTAAAACATCATTTTGTGTAAAAACACTTCTTTAATACTACTACGACCATACATCCGCTTCTTGCCTTGCCTTCATGAACATAACTTAAACACCGAGAAAATATGCTAAAAGGTCACTAAAAGTCGGTGAGTTCATAGGTTTAAGTTAAAATAGTAAGCTTGGACCAGAAGCAAAGGCATATAATCATTACAACGAATATAATGATATATGGATGAATGTCTATTACGTTAGCTCTAAGTTCATGCAACCGATACTACGACAGTTTCTGTATGCTAAAAGATGTCATACAATATAGGGGCCCATAGCGAGTGTTTTGTCCCTCTACACTCGATTCCGACATGGTATACGTTTCGCCTTGGCCTAAGCATGGCCAACCGAACGGAGGAGTCACCCTCAATAGATCTATTTATAACATTCGCGTTTCCCAATGGGGAATTGACGGTTCATGAAAAAGGGCATTCTCTAGGGACATAAGGGCTTAGGCTAAACCACGTAATAGTAATCATGTTATAGTTTTGGTCCATAAAATGTTTTGCATATTTCTCACCCCAAAATGTATAAAACAATTTATCAAGTAAAAGTGGGGCTATGAAACTCACCTTAGCAAATGTGCAATCCAAATGTGGGATTAGTGATGGTTGTGGAGCGGCACCGACACGCGACCTAGATAAGGAGGGCAATGTTTTAGTTCATTGTTTTTAAGTCTTACTTACTTAAAGTGGTTCAATGATTCTTTTTTTTTTATAATTGTGTTAATACTAGTCATAAGTTTGTAAAAATAATCATTAAAATGGCTTTTACTAGTAAGTATACGAAGTATATATACTTTTTATGTTGACATCAAAATGGTTTTAAATCCAAAGTTTGATTTAAAACAAATAATCACAATGTTCCACTAGTAAGTATATAAATGTATATATACTTATTTAAGTTGACACAAAATGGTTTTGTCAAAGTTATTATTAGTCTATTTATTTTCTAATTGTATTTAGAAAATACGTAAGTTAAAGTCAAAGTCAAAATGATATAGTAGCCTTCGTTTAATTATTAAAATTTGGTTCTTACAATGTACGACTAGAAATCTTTATGATATGAGTTGGTTTACACGTTGTCGTTAAACCGTTATGTAAACATTATTATATGACTCACGTTTTTAGACACTTGTTTCATTGTTTGAAGGCCTTTACTCTTGTTTTACTTGTCGATATAAGTGTACATATCTAAGGTCGAAATCTCCAAATATGTGACAAATGAGTTTAGCTTTATAATTTATTTCCGGTATACATTACACGTTTTATTTTGTTGGCTTGTTTAAACTATCAAACGCACCCCCGAACCATCATGGACTGAGGTCCGGTGTCGACAAAGAACAAGGCACTGAGATGGGCCTACGCCAAGTGAGGTTTGTACAAAATAAAAGGCTTTAGCCTATTGCTAACAAACACACTCTTATGGACAAGCTATGGGTCATGCCCAACATGGCACAAGAAAGTTTTGTTACTGTGTTTATTGTGAAATCATTTCACTAGTAGTTTCTTTACAAGTTTTTGGAGAGTATGATATATCCAACGAAATGCTAAAGTAGTTATCTTTGACACGGAGGTTCGACGTAAATGGTTTTGTCTTCAAGATATAACTCGACTCTAGTATGACTTACGTTGTGGTACTACCGCAACCTCGTCATGTATCTAAAGTGAAGTAGACTTGTCGGTCAACCCAAAGTTTACACACTATTACGCATTCGGTTTGACATGACCATGGTTTACTTGATTAACATATCAACACAAGTTTTCAAACAACCTAAAACAATAACTAGGGGGGTTCCCATTCGAGCACAAATTTCGGATCAAACCAAGATAAACAATACAAATGTCGTTTAGTATACCACGAGTCTCTTGAAGTGAATATACATTCAAACAAATCAACAATTTCACTTAAAGGTTTCGGCAAAACTTAATAGCATAACGCCATGTGAACAACAAATATCAAACTAAACAACTCTTCATACAACAATTTGATTTTATTTCAATGTGACTGGTTACTTTTCTAACTCTTAGCTCCTAGTTTTCTTGTCTTTCATTACCTCGATAGAAACTAATCCATCCAAGTCAATGACTAACTCAAAACTCAAAGACCCCAACCATTTATCATATCAAAAGACGTTTATGTAACGTCAAACACCTTATTTAGACATCGAATATCAAAACAAGATTTTACCATTTACATTTCATTAACAACGTTTATAGTACAACAAATTTCATAAGAAGGAAAAGTTGAACCTTATCAAAGTGGGGCGAAAATGATGAAGATGAGGGCTAACTCGAGAGCTCCACACAAATCGAACCTCCAAATCGAATCCGAGCAACAAACCCAATAGTTTCACAACACCCTTAAGAACACTATTCTTTTGTGGTGGGTTGAGATTTGATTTGTGTGCCCTTAGTCTCGAGTGCATAAAAGGAAATAAAAGGAAGTCTTTGACCAAGTCTTTACATCTTGCATCTTTGTTTGAAGCCAAAATGGTTTACTTCCAAAACCAAGAGAATCTTGGATATAAGCTCAAGATAGATTGGTGGAAGATTTCTTTCTTGTGGTTACTTGATCTTCCTTGGATTTCTTTGAAGGGTAGCGGCGCATCAAGAGAAGTTAAAGGAAGCAAATCTTACATGAATATGGTATGAAAGATGAGGAATATTTGGATGAGGGTGTCGGTTTACTTATTTTGGAGAGATTCGCCTATGAGGCGTGTGATAGAGGAGAAGCAAATTTCTAGAGGAAAGAGATGAAGATTTGCTATCCCTAATTCTTCGCTTTTGTGTTGGTTTGTCGTGTGTGTGAGATAAGAAAACAAGAAATATATTATCTCTTCACTTTTAGAATATTTACATATAAGTGTGTTTTGTCGTGTGTGAAAGAGAGGACAAAGAGGGTACACCTATTTTTTTTTTATCAAGTCTTCTTTAAGTGTATTTTATGTGTATATAGAAAATAATATAAGGTAATATAAGTAAATGTAAGTAACAAAAGGTGGGTATGTGTAATGTATACCTATAATTTATTTTGTGTACATGCACTTGGGTTTCACTTGTATTTGAGTTTTATAAAAGTTCATGTTTAAAGGTAAATGTGTTATATACTTTGTGTCTCGCGATGTTACATTGTGACCAAGGTATCGTTGTTTGATAACTTTTTATCCGTGGTATTTTATTGTTACGTGTCTGAAATATTTTTATCTTTGTAATATTCCATGTCGCGGACTTTTGTTATTTGTTTTATCTAGTCCTTATCATAGTGTTTGCAGCGTGCGAAAGGTCGGTCCACTGGGAAAACGAGATACCCTCTCGCCTTATAATTTAAATCATAAGACAAAATGAAATATTCATAAATGATATGAATGCAAAAGTGATGAAATCTTTATTGTATGCGAGTTATCTACTCAAATGCTCGTGCAAAGCTTATGCATGCTTAAATGAATTAGGCTTAGTAATAATAAATTACTAATTATCGCTTAAATTTTAGTGAAAATTTACCGTGTGTCACAGAATTATTCTTCCATTCCTTGCCTTCTTTGTTGAAATCTTTACTTCGCCATTTACCATAAGTTTTGTTGTTTGAATTTGCCATGAGAAGCTTGTCTTGATCATTTGCCTCTAGTATGTCTTGACTCTTAATTCGTTCTTCATAGGCTGTTAACCTTCCAATGGCTTCTTCAAACGACATTTCGTCTAGATCTTGATATTGTTCTATAGTTGCCACGATCGGTAAAAACTTCTTTGGAGCAGAGTTAAGTAGTTTCCTTACTAGCACCTTATCTTCCAAGGTTTCACCAAGTCCTCTAAACTTGGCCTTTATACTACTTAATTTTCCTCCATAGTCACTTACTCTTTCGTTTGGTTTTATCCTTAGCGTCTCTAGTTCACTTCTCAATGTTTGTAGTCGTGCCTTTTGAACAAGATCGGCTCCCAAGTGCTTGACTTTGATTGAGTCCCATACTTCCTTTGCAGTTGAGTATTGTGCAACTTGCATTAAAACATCTTCTGGCGTTGATTGGAAGATTATTGCCTTTGACGTGTTTTCTTTCTTCTCATTTGTTGTTGTTCCGTCTTTCGCAACTATCATTTCCCATATGCCATATGCCTTCAATATTGTCTCCATCATCGATGCCCATGTCGTGTAGTTTGTTTCGGTCAATTTTGGACATTGTAGTGAAACATTTCCTAGTTCTCGAACTGATGTATTGTTCGATGTGCTAGCATTCTTGTCTCCTTCTACCATGCTTGCTTGCTTGCTTATAATCAGAACCGAAATGTTTCTGATTTTCTTGCTTTTTGTGTTTGATCGAAAAGATCAAAAGTTCTTGCTTTTGTGATCAAAAGATCAAAATTCTTGCTTGAAACTCTAAGGTTTCTTCTTGCTATCTTGCTTGAAACTCTAAGGTTTCTTCTTGCTTGAAAACACTAGGTTTTCTCTTGCTATGAACCACAAGGGTTCAGTTAATCTTGCTATGAATCACGAGGATTCGGAATAATCTTGCTTTGAACCACAAAGGGTTCGGTTTGACTTGCTATGAACCACAAAGGGCTCAGGTTATCTTGCTATGAACCACAAGGGTTCGGGTTATCTTGCTATGAACCACAAGGGTTCGGGTTATCTTGCTATGAACCACAAAGGGTTCGGGTTATCTTGCTATGAATCTAAAGGGAAAACGGTATTTGCTATTCTAATCAATCGGGGTTCTTCGCTAATGGGATTTCTATCTTACTAACAAAATATTTCTTACTTTATATGGTAGAAAAGTAAGAGAAAATTGAAAGAATTAAAAGAAAAAAAACGATTGATTAGTGAAAACCTGGGAACGTGTTTTGTTTACAGGTTCAACATGCTTTCCAGATTCGTGATTCCAAAACAACTTGCTTATGATCAGTTTCTGCGTGTGTTTCTTCTTGCGCAATAAAAGCAAAAATTCGATCCCTTCTTTCTTTCTTACTGCAAATCGATGGCCTACTCTTGCTCGTTCTTTCTTGGATTCTTTTTGCTCTGATGCCACTGTTGTTCGGCCTTCATTCACAACTGTTATAAGGGTTCGAATAAATCTGCTGTTTGGGACAGGTTTGATGCGACAGAAAAAGTGCAGAAAACTAGAGATAGAATTATCAAAACGTAAAAACTAAATTGTATTGATATGGAATGAATTGTTTACAGAATTCTTGCCCTATATATACTAATAGAAGCGGCACCAATAGTACCGTTTCAGTAAAAGTAATCGTTGTAACCTAAACTAAACGTTGCATCCTATCTAACGGTTTATAACCGTTTCTGGTAAAAACCCAGCCCATTACATGTTACAGTTTATACCGAAGTTCTGTAAATAGTAACACTAAACTACCCTTAACTATATTAAGATTACATATAATAACTTAAATATACTACTAAGTTTCTGGTTTTGTCATTTACTTCCAACAAGCAGACAATAAGAAAATAGTGTCTGACAAAAAAAGTTATGATTTGCGAGACAATATGCAGTTTTGAAAGCAATCCCAAAAACCTCCTAAGTTACTTCTGCTTGATACCCATTTCGTAAGAAATGACAGACAGTTTAATC
Organism: Chrysanthemum lavandulifolium; assembly: GCA_022545495.1. Classification (NCBI taxonomy): domain Eukaryota; kingdom Viridiplantae; phylum Streptophyta; class Magnoliopsida; order Asterales; family Asteraceae; genus Chrysanthemum; species Chrysanthemum lavandulifolium. The sequence continues at coordinate 238,955,503 of CM040243.1, read as the reverse complement.
TTACACACGGTGCAGCACTAACTGGGTGATGCTAATACTGAAACGACGACAGTGCACCACTAACTGGGTATAATCTTGCAAATATTAGTACTCATGCTTAAAACAGTGGCGAGTAACAACATTTTAGTACTAAAGAAAAGTAAGTTAATGAATGCATCTTCATTTAACCAAAGAAAAGCACCAAGTGGTGATGATAAGACAGCATTTAACTGACATTAGTAAACAGACAATGAAATCCAACCAGTATGATAGCAGATTATATCGTTTAATAGACACATTTAGATATAGTACTACTAAGTAAGATCTAGATCCACATAGTAGAAGTGGATCTAATTGTTACGAGAACCAGTTGCTGATGAATCTGCTGCAGAAGTGTTCGGATCCTGGCAAGCGCGTTTGGGAACAGGTCCTCCTGCTTCAGCCATGACCTTCGGTACCTATTATTTGACCAACACAAAAATACCATGGTATCATTATAAAGAAATTTCAATTAATTAACATGAAATACCCTATGTAAAAGATCTTGACCGGACAACAGTGGTCCTATTTTTTCAGGGGTCAATTGATACAAGGTTGTTTGGTTTTCTCGGTGCAATCCAAGATATGGTTTTATCTTGTGGATCGCTATCCAAACACAAACAATGCAGATTTGGAGTAGCAATCCAAATTTGTAAGAAGCGTATGGATTCACGGTCACCTTTTCTTTAGTTGTAATTTCTCAAAAATGGTGCGGCCGAAATGTTTCTTTAGCTGCGAGCACATCACAGACGTGCGACGCTTGCTAATGAAAAAATAAAAAGATATTTTTAATTAATTTATTCTACAAGTCGATGCTTAAACATCAAATAAGTCGCTTATATGTTGATATAAATAGTATCAAATTAGTCACTTATATATTCCTAACCATTATCAACAATGTCAAAAGCCAATTGCCAATAAGAAAATTAACTCTCATTAAAGTGAAAAGCATTTAAATTAGTTATTCTTTCTCTATATCTTTCATCAAGTAGGTTATTAAGGCCAAAGTTTCAATTGCAGTTATTGAATGCGATGCGAGCATAACACTATTGTGAAGTGATGCGATAGCATCAGAGGGTGCATCCCAGAACAACTTCAATTCGCATCACAAATCCCGTTGGGTTTTTGCAATAGCCAAGATGCACGCAATTTAAAACCAAGAGAAGATCAATGATGAGAATAGGCCTAATATATGGAAGATGTGATAAGAGATATGGCTACAAGACGATGCAACAAAACCATTTGGGGTGTATCGAGAAGGATGGAACCTGCAACTGTGGTTTAATTTGTGGGAAAGAAAGAAATGGCAGGACGTTTACACAAGTTCAAAGGATGCTGAGACAGTTACCAAAGGAAACTGAAAACATAAAGCTGCAACTTATGAGCATCAAAGTGAAAAAGACAGCTCAAGTATGCTATGTGCCAAGGAATGGGAAGTGCAAATGCAATATAGGTCAAGTGGCTAGGCTAGTATATGTAGTGAATGTAGAGGCTAATTTGCTATCCAAGGCCTGTCATTGGACTAGCTTGCTTATTGTACTTTTTGTGATTAATTATAGAAACTTCACCTTTTCACCAAAAATAAATAAAAATAAAAAACGAAGAAAAAACGCATGTAGGTAAAAAAAATGTTGGCATAGTACTCACTAGTTGCTGATTCAGATGCTTTCTTCTTGCTTGGGTCTTCCCAGTAACGTGGGATAGCAGCTACAAGAATTTAAAAGGTTCAGGGTTAGTATACACAATACAAAAGTACCGTAAATAGATGGAAATAAATCGACTTATTTGAGCTATAAAGTATATCTTTAACAAGTCATATTGGTCGAACGGCTCGACCAACAAGTTTAAAAAAACAAAAGTTTTGTTAAAGTCCAAAACAGAGGATCGGGATATATCCTTTTATTTTGCCGAAAAATGTTAAGCATTCCCCGATACTGTTTCGACTTGATCTATTAGGGTCGCAAGACTCATGTTAAAAACCGAATCAACAAATTAGCTAGAGATGAGCAGAAGAAACAAATATCAGCGGCAACAATTATCGTCTAGCCTAGTCCCTTCATTGTTTGGGGAAGGTTGATTTGAGGAAAATTAATTTGTCAAAGATATTGAAAATAGGAGTACTTAATTAACAACCCTTTCTATAATGTGAAAATACGATAATAAGCAAGGGTAATATGAGCCTATTTATATGTTATAAAAAAAGGAGTTGGTCACTACTACAAACAGTTTGAAGGACTTTGGGTGAATATAAGAAAATCTTCCATAATAGAGAAAAGATGAGATGCATTGAGGTAAAAGAAAGTGTTTAGAGAGAGCACTCACGAGCTGCTGCAAGATACCTCGCTGATCTTGCTTCTATCTTTGCTGTTTCGGCTGCTAGATTTGCTTCAATGGCAGCTCCTGCTGCTTTAAGTTCTTCGTAACTCATCGGAGGGGGGAGACCTAAAATAAAAATAACAAGGTTCAAAGTTGGTATATGAATAGAAAGATAAATATTGGTGAGAAGCGTACAAATATATATAAAAGTGTTGGAGAAAGGATTAATTTATAAAAACAAGTAGAGTCGTTACCAGAAGCAAATCGGCGAGGAGGATGCACGTAGTGCAGACTTGGGTCTGGATCCCCAGCAATCAAGGTTTCAACTGAATAGCCGATGATACCCTTGTGAGGGCGCTTAGTACCTATAGTAACGAAAAAAACGGCAATTTCAAAGAAACAGACATAAATGAAAAAAAGGGGTTGATTTTTAGGTGAGGGTACCTCAAAATCAAAAAATCTAAAAATGACTAACTTTATACATAAACCAACTAAGCAGGTTTAGAATCATATATCTCATGATAATAATACAGAATGATAAATAAATAATAAAAGATTGGAAACAATACCAGTTTCTGCTTGAGCTGCAACATGTTGTGCGGGACCTTTATTAGCAGTACCTAAATTAACAAAAACAAAAAGTTTCAAAGTCAATTAAAAAAAAAAAAAACAATTTAAAACCATGATTCGATTGAGTAAGTAAAAAAAGCAAAGCATAAAAGTACCAAAATAATCGATGACAGTCGATTTTGATGAAGCTTTCTTTTTAGAATTGAATTGCGACAGCAGGGCAATGGTTTCTTGCTCATATTTGGTTGAGTAACATAGAGGTGGCTTCCGGTGTAGGTTTTTATTGCTGGATCATTCATTTTAATTCCAACTCTGTTTGGATCACCGTCTAGACTTGGATATAAGGTTGGTAATCCACGACCTTCCATCTCTGACTGATTCATTATTGTTTTGTTTTCCTTTAGGATTAATAGAATTAAAGCTAGGGTTTGCATGTTTCATGACTGTTCAATTAACAAATGAGTCGGTTTTCAAATTTTCACTTTGCCCCCCTCATCTATCTATCCTTCCTTCACCTATTATTTGTTGTGAAGCCAAGCCGTATAAAGACCGAGCAAGCAACGCCTGTTGTTGATGTTGTGAAGTACACGGGCCAAAACCGGCCCTCTTTTTTCCGCATCTACTTAGTACCATTAATCTGTTTTGCAGTCAATGTATTGCCTAAGCTTTCACCTCAAGAAGCATGCATCAGTGAAGAAAGACCATGTCATCTATGATTGTTGATTTATAATTTTATATGTTGTAAATTTCTACATCATTATTTTTAGATATTAATTTGGATAAATGCCTATCAAGTGCTTTGTCGAATGGCACCCAGCCCATCCTACCGTACCCATAGGTGCTTATATCATACTCAATAGCTTGTGAATGTACGTGTGTTTCGGCATTATAATTAGCGTGTTGATAGAACTATTCCCACCCTTTTTTTTATTACACAAAATTAAAGGTCGCATTACAGAACTTTTATTTTTATATTTTATGTTCATTGTCAAAAAGACGCAGTTACTTTTAAGGTTCCCTATCTTCATAGCAGAACTTTGTTATGGTGACCCTTTTGTTAAATGTATGGACCCATACGGATATCCTAACAGGTTCTGGTTTGGATGCACAGGATACGTCAGATAATATGGAGTGGGAGTGAACTGGGGGACGATGATGAGCCACCAGTTAATTACCTGCAGAAAACGTGTTCGATATAATGTATAAACTGTGGGATTGCTTTGGCGTGTATTATCCGATTATTGGGTTTGCGACCGCAGATAATAAGAAAATAGTGTCTGACAAAAAAGTTATGATTTGCGAGACAATATGCAGTTTTGAAAGCAATCCCGAAAACCTCCTAAGTTACTTCTGCTTGGTACCCATTTCGTAAGAAATGACAGACAGTTTAATCTTACACACGGTGCAGCACTAACTGGGTGATGCTAATATTGAAACGACGACAGCGCACCACTAACTGGGTCTAATCTTGCTAATATTAGTACTCACGCTTATAACAGTGGCGAGTAACAACATTTTAGTACTAAAGAAAAGTAAGTTAATGCATCTTCATTTAACCAAAGAAAAGCACCAAGTGGTGATGATAAGACAGCATTTAACTGACACTAATAAACAGACAATGAAATCCAACCAGTATGATAGCAGATTATATCGTTTAACAGACACATTTAGATTATATCGTTTAACAGACACATAGCAGAAGTGGATCTAATTGTTACGAGAACCGGTTGCTGATGAATCTGCTGCAGAAGTGTTCGGATCCTGGCAAGCGCGTTTGGGAACAGGTCCTCCTGCTTCAGCCTAACCTTCAGTACCTATTATTTGACCAACACAAAAATACAATGGTATCATTATAAAGCAATTTCAATTCATTAACATGAAATAACCTATGTAAAAGATCTTGACCGGACAACACATGTAGGCTGTGGTCCTATTTTTTCAGGGCTGAATTGATACAAGGTTGTTTGGTTTTCTCGGTACAATCCAAGATATGGTTTTATCTAGTGGATCGCTATCCAAACACAAAACAATGCAGATTTGGAGTAGCAATCCAAATTTGTAAGAAGCGTATGGATTCACGGGTCACCTTTTCTTCAGTTGTGAGTTCTCAAAAATGGTGTGGCCGAAATGTTTCTTTACTGCGAGCACATCACAAACGTGCGACGCTCGCTAATGAAAAAATATATATATATATATATATATTTTAATTAATTTATTCTACAATTCAGTCGATGCTTAAACATCAAATAAGTCGCTTATATGTTGATACTAATAGTACGCTTATACATCAAATTAGTCACTTATATATTCCTAACCATTATCGACAATGTCAAAAGTCAATTGCCAATAAGAAAATTAACTCTCATTAAAGTGAAAAGCATTTAAATTAGTTATTCTCTCTCTATATCTTTCATCAAGTAGGTTATTAAGACCAAAGTTTCAATTGCAGTTATTGAATGCGATGCGAGCATAACACTATGGTGAAGTGATGCGATAGCATCAGAGGGAGCATCCCAGAACAACTTCGCATCACAAATCCCGTTGAGTTTTTGCAATCGCAACGATGCACGCAATTTAAAACCTAGAGATGATCAATGATGAGAATAGGCCTAATATACAGAAGCTGTGATTAAAGATATGGCTACAAGACAACAAAACCACTTGGGGTGTATCGAGAAGGATGGAACCTGCAACTGTGGTTTAATTTGTGGAAAAGAAAGAAATGGCAGGAGGTTTACGCAAGTTCAAAGGATGCTGAGACAGCTACCAAAGGAATAACTGAAAACATAAAGCTGCAACTTATGAGCATCAAAGTGAAAAAGACTGCTCAAGTATGCTATGTAGCCAAGGAACGGGAAGTGCAAATGCAACATAGCTCAAGTGGCTAGGGTAGTATATGTGTTAGAATGCTATAAAGAACTGGTACTAAGAATCATAGTGAATGTTGAGTCTAATTTTCTATCCAAGGCCTGTCTTTGGACTAGCTTGCTTATTGTATTTTTTGCGATTAATTAATTATAGAGACATTCACCTTTTCACCAAAATTAAAAAATAAAAATAAAAATCGAAGAAAAAACACATGTAAGTGTAAAAAAAATGTTGGCAGAGTACTCACTAGTTGTTGCTGCTTCAGATGCTTTCTTGTTGCTTGGGTCTTCCCAGTAACGTGGGATAGCAGCTACAAGAATTTAAAAGGTTCAGGGTTAGTATACAGGATAAAAAAGTAGATGGAAATAAATCGACTTATTTGAGCTATAAAAAATCTTTAACAAGTCATATTGGTGGAACAGGTCGAGCAAGTTTATAAAAACAAACATTTTATTAAAAAGCATATTAGTATATGCCCAAAACAGAGGATCAGAACTGTTTCGACTTGGTTTGTTAGGGTCACAAGACTCGTGTTAAAAACAACAATTCCAATCAACTAATTGGCAAGACATGAGCAGAAGAAACAAATATGAGCCGCTACAATTATCGTCTAGACTAGTCCCTTTCATTGTTTGGGAAGGTTGACATGAGGCAAATTAGTCAAACATATTGAAAACAAGAGTACTTGATTAACAACCCTTTCTATAATGTGAAAATACGATAATAAGCAAGGGTAATATGAGCCTATTATGCTATAAAAGGAGTTAGAAAGAATATAAAGGAGTTTGGGTGAAGATAATAAGAGAATCTTCCATAATATTAGAGAAAAGATGAGATGCATAAAAGCATGAGAGGTAAAAGAAAGGGTTAGCGAGAGCACTCACGAGCTGCTGCAAGATTCCTTGCTGATCTTGCTTCTATCGCTGCTGTTCTAGCTGCTAGGTGTTCGCGTATAATTGCTGCTTTTGCTTTACTTTCTTCATAAGTCATCGGAGGGGGAAGAGCTATAATAAAATTCAAAGTAAGTATATACATATATTTGAAATAAAATATATAAGTGGATTGACTTGTTTGGAGAAAGGATTTAGAAAAACAAGTAGAGTGGTTACCAGAATCAACAGGCTGAGGACTAGGCACGTAGCGCAGTTTTGGGTCTGGATCCCCAAAAATCAAGGCTTCACTTGAATAGCCGATGATACCCTTGTGAGGGCGAGGGAGCTTAGGACCTAGTATAAAAAATCAACAAATGACTAGAATTATACATAAACCAACAAACTAAGCTGCAGGTATAGAATCATATCTAATGATAATGATAATAAAGTGATGTTATGATAAATAATAAATAATAAAAGATTGGTGAATACCAGTTTCTAATGGTTCAGCTGCAAAATGTTGTGTGGGAACAATACCTAAATCAACAACAACAACAACCAAAAAAAATAAATAAATAACCAATTAAAAAAATAAATAAATAAAATAAAAAATTGAAACCATAATTGAATTAAGTAAGTAAAAAAAAGTACCAAAATAATCGATGACGGACGAGTTGGATGAAGGTTTCATTGTAGAAAGCATGGCAAGGGTTTGTTCACTCATATATGGTTCAGTAAAACAAAGTTGGGTTCTGGTGTCGGTTTTTATTGCTGGATCATTCATTTTAATTCTAACTATGTTTGGATCATCGCTTCGACTTGCATATAAGGTTGGACATCCACCATCTTCCATGTTTTCTCTTCTTTTTCTTTTCGCTTTAGGATCAATGATAAAATTAAACCTAGGGTTTCTATTGAAAAAAGGATAAAGTTTTATTCAGTCGGTACTTTCACTTTGCCCCCCTCATCTATCTATCCTTCCTTCGCCTTTGGGATTTCTGATTTCTCTCTATCCACATAGATACATGTCGTAACAATTTAGGTCTAGTTTGTTAAATATTTATTAGAATATTACTTTAGTTGCATCTCCTCAAATGTTAAAGATGTGTCTAATTGGTTGTTTGATAGAAAATGCAATTGTATTTTTTTATTTTTTTTTTCTTTTTCTTTTTTGAAATAATGAAGAAAACTCATCTACACTCGGACTCATTTAGATCCATCACCGCAAATATATCGAATCACAAAAGAGTTTCATAGAGACAAAAAACAATAACATGATGGTGTATTCCCTACTAAAAGAGTGAAAATACAAATGACACACACACCCCTTCTCCACACACACGTTCATAATGAAAACATAGCTAGATTGCAATCGAGTAATATCTTGACCAGTTTGGAATTCGACATCGGTGTAACACTTTACATTTACGCCTCTTTTCCTTCTGCACAGCTCCCCGAAAACAACGTTCGGCTTGCATGTCCCATTGTCCAAACCATCATAAACCTAAAACATATCCTTAGTTCATCTCAAGTACTTTAAAATATTTTTCTTTCACTGCAGTCCAGTGAAACTTACCAGATTCTTCTGGAATCCACTAGTCATGCTTAATGCAAAAGATACATCGGGACTAGTACAAGTCATAGCATACGTTATTGATCTATTTGACGAAACATATGGAATCTTACTCATCTTTGGGATATCTCTAGATGTGACAGGACTTTGAGAATTACTCAAATGCATCTTTAGGTCATAGGTAGACATCTCTTCTTAGATTTATCTAGATTAAATCTCTTAAAGCATCTCCAATGTTGGCACTAATGTTTTGTAACTATCTTAGTGCAAAAAAGCATCTTTTTTTAATATGCTCTTACTAAATCTTGCACTAAAGTTTGCACGAAACATTTTTAATGAGTTTAATTAACTTGTTTTTTCAACCTTATTTTCTTTCATGATATAAAATTAACTAAGGTTCTAATATTATGTTATAATACAATAACTTGCATAAAAATAAAGAGATAATATTTTACATATGGATTAATATATCATACAATCACACTACGAAGTTTGAAATGGAGTGAAAGTTCGAAATAGAGATAAATTTTTTGCAGCTAGATTAACATCGTACAAGCACATTAGAGATGCATTAACACACTTTATAATAAAAGCTTTTATTTAATATATCTATTTAGTTTGTTACAATTTTCATTTGTTTTAGTCCATAGAATAGTTTTGCAAGTTCAGGTAATAGTTTTAGTTCATGTTCTTGTTGTGTTGTCTTGGGTGGTTCTCTTTTCTTCGTATCCCTTTTACATTTAACGACTGTTAGCCTTTTTACCGTTAAGTTCTAACGATCGTTAAACGCTTATTGTGAAATAATAATTAATTCATAACATTTATTGTAATTATTAAACATTAAATCTCATACGCAATGCGTGCAATCTCATAGTCTCGTGTTCGAATATAGTCATACGTATATTAAATATAGTCCATAAACTAACAGCACCCACTTTGACATATCTTAATATAGGTAATGACATTGGTTAGCGCTAACAACACACCAATGCCCCAAGAACGACCCTGAGTGTGGTTTCCTGGACAAACCTTTTAATGATTCATCATTACACTTATACTTCTGTTACTAATATCACGGTAAATATAGATATGCTGCCCAAAAGATAATAGCAACTTCTGTTGAAGTAACAATATACGATCACATTTTTACAATTTTTTTGCAACCATTTGGCTTTATAAATTCGTAATCCATTTATCACAACATTTTTAAATGTAGGTTAATGTTTCATGCTTCGGTCTCTAGGGACATCTTGTAGCGACACCATCACAGCTAGGAGATGAGCATGTATGATGCAAATGCAGATGCAGCTTCCTGTCATGTCATGGAAGTGTGCTCAAAGTACACCAGCTTTTGTTGTTGATCATATTTGATTCGTGATATTCTGTAAAAACTTGTTTCTTTCCTCCCAGCTTTTTGTTGGTAATATTGATATTTTGTGACTATCAAAGATTTTATAGATACTTTAGGCGACGTATGATTAGTATAACATGCAACCATGAAACCCAGACAAGCATTTTAGTACCAATAAGTCTCATACCATGCCATACCTCCAAAATAATATACTGCAAAAGACGGAGTTTACATTTTTCACCGCTCAGTATCACCGCTAGTTAGTTATCACCAGTTACATCCAAAAACCACATTACAAATGTGGCATTTAATTCTTAACAATACTCATCAAGTCTAAATCAACATCCCTAAGTCTAGATGACGCTTGACGAATTGATCCTCCGCGTCACCTTAGGGACTAGCTTGGGTCTAGGTGTAGTTTGGTGAAAGCTAAGATTGTACGGTTTATCCACCACAAGGATTTGGTACTAGTGAATAGTATGAGTGTCGTGGATTTGAAACTGGACGTACGGATGATGTAAGCCCCTCATCCCGCACTAGTATAAATCATTGTGTTTGTTCTCTCTTCCCTTAGACTCTTTCAATACTTTACATACGATATACATTGCTTAATTGTTTACACGCACTTGCATGTAAACTTGACACTAATTTACTTAAATTTAAAAGAAGTTAAGAAAAATGTATTTAACCCCCTCTATGGTTCTACAAAAGTAATTAAAAGGTTTAAAGTAATAACATGAAAAGAGATTGTAGAATTACATCTCATGCAATGAACACATGTTTGACTGACCTTTTGTCATGGAATTACACGTCATTCAATTAACACATGTTTCACTAACCTTTAGCCAAGGGTTCAAAACGTAATATACGGATTACAGTCTACACTATTTAGCAAATATCGAAATATTGATCGAAACTTGAATTCTTGTATAAGTATGCAATTTAAGAAAGCACAACAATTTTATTATGTGTTTTAGTTGTCTTATTGCTCCGAACACGAAAGAAAAGCATGTTTACGGGTTTGGCCTCATGAACACATGCCTACTTTGATTCATGTTGTCCGGTCAAATTTACGATTCCATTGTTTGTGGCAATTGTACTAGTTTGTATGATATTTTTTTTCATAGATAAAAAGCAATTACTGATGACGTATACTCTACATCCGGGTCACGAACCCGCCCAAAAGCCCAATACTGATAAAGCCCAGCACGATATGGGCTACGCTGATAAGCGTTTAGGCCCACGAAGGCCCAAATACGAATCTATTTACGGAATAGATATGGGATATCTTCTAATCAAGGAGATAATCATTCCTCAACCGATTTAAGCGGGATACGCGAAGGTTGAGGAACACGAACCAACAAGGATTCCGTGTGTATATAAAGGAATCACATCCCTCGCTTAAGGTACGATCTACAAACCCTAACTCTCCTTAAACACTAAACCGATTACTTACTCTCGCGGGAGGATAATCGTGGAAACAATCCCACGATAAGCTCGACGGTGTCTTTTGTCTTTTAGTGCAGGTCCCAAGCAACAATCCTCAATTGGTGTAGGATCCGGAGCTCCAAACAAGGAACGTCCAACTTTGCATCAACAAGTGGCGCCATCCGTGGGACCATTCACTAAGAACCAAGAACTAGGATGACAAAGCGATCGCAATCGATTTTCTTGGAAAGAAGGTGCACAATGGGCAACCCCAAGCGGATCTGGAACAACCAGTATTGCTAAGAATCGTGGATCGTGCCAGTCGGCCTTCCTCCGTGGAACCACTCTCGGGACAACCCACAACAACTACTACCACCAGCACTGCAGAGACCCGCCACAAGCACTCCTTTTACTCCACTCCAATCGGTGCTAGAAGCTAACTTCACAAAAGCACCGACGCACCCGGCAGTGAACAAAGGCGTGTTGATAGAAACGGATACCCCTGTTCTGAGGAGTCGTTAGGAATTAGAGCCAAGTAGTTTTGTCTCTCAAAATTACGAAGCCCTAGCTATCCTCATGCAAGAGGAAGCAAAGAAAGACCAAGTCGGAGCATGCATGCTCGACTAGACTTTGGCCCGAGTTTGAGATATCTCCACCGCCATCATAAGGAGAAACGCTGGAAGGGTAATCGCCGACCCCGGTGTTCAATAGAATTGGAAGGAGAGTCGAGGAAGATAATACATCCGACTCACGACCTATGACCGAAAGTGAGGAAGATGGGAAGCGCACGTGTCCACACTAGACTTGGTGGCCGCAGAGTACAAGATAGATTGGGGAGCGATATTCCCAGTGAAAGCCCCCAAGCACGAATTGAGGACAACCGGCGTACGCCGGCGGGAGAGGAACTATCCTCTAGTAATTCCTCGGACAACGAGGACGGTGAGACCGACATTGGAAATCCGAAGAAAAACCGTGACCAAGAAGAGGAGGACATGTCTCCCATGGCGCCGCCGAGAAGGTAGATGCGTTCACTAGACGACGGTGATTTTCGGAGAACAAAAGAGGCGATGCCTACTAATGTTAAAACCTATGATGGAGCAGTGACCACGATGATCACCTAAAATTTTCGAATCAAGAAGAACCATTGAAAACGCCACAACCTCAGATGGTGCCACATGTTCAATTCCACATCGGTGGAAATGCGCGAATCGGTTCAACAAGCTTCCACGCAAGCATCAATGGCTTTGAAGAGTTGAGGAAGGCATTCCGCCTAAACTTTACTCAACGAAAAAAGTGTGCCAAAAATCCCATTGAACTTGCTAGAGTCAAACAGCGCCAAGGGGAATCCACAAGCGCTTTCATGGAGCGCTTCAAGGATGAGTGCATGCAAGTCAAAGCATGTCCCGAATTACTCAAAATCTCAGGGTTCATGAATGGAATCAGCAACCCGGAACTTATTAAAAGGTTGAATGACAGGATTCCCCAATCCTTCGATGAGGTTATGAAGCGTACATGGTCCTTCGTACAAGGAGAAGTCGCCGCACGGATAAAAAGAAGCTACCCAACCACCGGTCACAGAACAACCCGGGAGACAATCCACGATCGAATAGTAACCGTAATAGAACTATCGCAACCAAGGAATGGACGCGACAATGACAAATATACCCGCTTACCAAATCACCAAAGGAAATACTCGCAATGAGGCGCTAACTTCCCAAGACCACCACAAATGCGCACTCGGAGGATAGGCGTGTCGGCGGATATTGTGATTACCACGCGCGAAGGGCCACACTACTAACGAATGTGTCCAATCTGGCCAACTCATTGACAAGATGGTCAAAGAGGGTAGATTGGACCATCCGGTCAAGAATATCAAGGAAGGAAGGACAAGCAAAGAATGGCAATAAGAAAGAAACGCTTAAAGATAAGCCCGACACCATTTACATGATACAATCATGGCAATGGTCACAAAGCGTAAGTAAGCCGGGATTTTCATGGGAAAAGAAATCTCGCTCCCCACCTTAATCATGAACAACGCAGCGGTAGAACCACTTACTATAGAGATAAGCGGGGGTCACGACATCCACCGCATGTATGTTGATGGTGGAGCTCACGACATCATGTATGAGCACTGCTTTTAAGCGATCAAGGCCCCGAATACGCAACCGCTAACCCCACCGTAATGCTTGATCGGTTTTACTGTGTGAGAAGATATGGCCTATGGGACAAATAAAATTACCTGTCAGCATAGAAGAACACTCCGCAACGGCATGGATGGAATTTATGGTGATTAAATCTCCCTCGCCATACAATGGCATTATTGGGAGACCAGGAATTTCAGCTATGCGAGCAGTGCCGTCAATAGCGCATGGGATGCTTAAGTTCCCAGTGGAAGGTGGTATTGTTACTCTTTACAATGCCACTATACCACATAGAGAATGCAACACGATTGCATGCGAAGACCGCACCAACCCCAAAGACAATGGACACCGAATTCCACATCCGAAAGTAGCAATCCACCCGTAATACCCGTAATGTAAAATCGCCATCGGAGGGTCACTATCAGACAACGGAAAATCACCGTGTGCGCCCCGCAAAAGAACTTAGACATCTTTGCATGGGAGCCAAACACATGATTGGGGTACCGCTACCAATCACGTAACATAACCTCGCGAATCCGGCAAAGTACTACCGTCCGCCAAGAAACGCGCCAAGCCCCGTAGCGCGCAAGCGATCCCGCGGTACACAAGTTGGTCGACGCGGAATTATGCGCTAAGTCTACTACCACGATCGGCTTTCGAATCCAAAGAATGGTCAAAAGAGCGACCAGTGGTCGGCGAATGTGTGTGACTTTACGGATCTTAACAAAGCGCGCTTACAGGATCATACCCATTACCGAGATAGACCGAAAATAGAGTCTCTGTATGGTATCCATTGAAGTGTTTCCTAGATGCGTACAAAGGTACCATCAAATTCGATGGCTAAAGAGGATGAAGAAAAGACGGCCTTCCACATGTGCCAAGGTGTTTATCGTTACACAAAATGCCCTTCGGCTTGAAAAACGCGGGTGCCACCTATCGGTTGGTGGATAACGCCGAAAAACAGTGGGCCGCAACCTAGAAGTCTATGTCGATGATCTAGTCATCAAGAGCCATATCAAGATGAGCTAATACGTGACATTGAGGAGACGCTTAAAACTCTACGAGATAAACATGAAGTCGAATCCCAAAAGTGCACATTCTACGCCATCAAGGCATGTTCCTTGGATACCGATTGAACTGACGGCATAAAACCATGTCCGAAAAAGACAAAGTGAACATCGAACTTCCTTCACCACGCACGTTGAAGGAAGTCCAATCTCTTAACGGAAAGTTGGCCGGCCCGAATGTGTTCCTATCCAAGTCGTGAAAAATCGCTACCACTTTTCAAAACACTCAAGAAGTGCATAAAGAAGGGTGATTTTAAGTGGACTACGGAGGCAGAGGAAGCCTTCACTCACTTAAACAAGATCCGCAACACTCCCAACGCCGCTGCACCCCGACTGTGGGAAGAACCGATCATGTATTTGTCCGCAACGGATGGAGCAACAACAAGATTACTAATGATAGGGATTCAAGGTAAACTCCTATCTACTTTGTAAGCAAAGCGCTAAAGAAGACGGAGGTGAACTACACGGCCATGGAAAAGTTGGTTCTTGCATTGGTGTTTGTCGCTAAACCGCCACGCAGTATTTCCAGCGCACCGATTGCGCAACATCACCGATCAACCAATCAAGCAGATCATCTCTAAACCTGATGCATCAGGCCGACTCCAGAAGTGGAGTGTATTGCTGGGCGAACACAATATCTCATACAGACCACGCACGGCAATTAAAGGACAGATTCTGGCAGATTTCATAATTGAGAAGCCAGACACCGATGAGGTACCTATACCAAATAAGATGGAACAACATGATCCATGGATCTTGTTTACAGATGGATCCTCTTGCATTGATGGTTCAGGAGCAGGCCTTATCCTTACAAATCCAGAGGGTATGGAATTCACCTATGCACTGCGCTTTGAATTTACAGCGACAAACAACGAGGCGTAGTATGAAGCTCTACTTGTCGGATCGCGCATTGCACCGAATGGGCGTCTGTAACCTAGAAGCAACGTGGATTCCCTGGCTAGTAGCCAACCACGTGTTGGGCTTAATACGGCTAAGGAGGATAACATGATCCAAAGATCTGCCAAGACCAAGACGCTAATCAAAGGTTTTGACAGTTCACCATCAAACAGTTCCTAGAAGGAAAACCGCAATGGATGCATCGAGCAAGATTGCCTCGACAAGTTTTGCACACCTATCAAAGCAAGTTCGTAGAAACTTTGAAAAGCAAGTCTATCTCGTAGATGGAAGTCTCCACAATCATAGAGGAGGACGGACCCGCATGGATGACAATCGATAATGAACTTCCCGAACAAGGGAATGCTACCCGTGAGCGTATGAAGCTCGCAGGATACGGCGCACGGCGCAGCCGATTAAGTCCGAGACAACATCTTGTACCGACGCTCCTTTCGCAACCATGGCTTCTCCGCGGGCCCATTACGTGCAAATTATGTGTCATGAGAAATCCATGAAGGTTCATGCAAGATGCATTCGACCACGATCCGTTGTAGCACGCGCCATGAGATCGATACTACCGCCTACCATGCACCGAGATGCGCGGACTTAATACGGAAGTGTAACGATTGCCAAGTGCATAGGCCCGCCCCACGCCAACCACAAAGACGAGCTAACGCCAATAACATCACCATGGCCATTCTACAAATGGGGTATTGACATCACAGTCTTTTCCCGCCGCAATGGGGATTAAAATTCTCATAGTCGCTATAGACTACTTCACCAAGCTGGATTGAAGCAAAGGCGGTGGTAACAATCACCGCAACCGTGTGAAGCGCTTGTGTGGGATAACATTGTATGCCGCTTTGGCCTTCCCGGAGAAATCATCTCGCATAATGGAAAACAATTGCGTGACAACCCTTCGTGGATCGGTGTGAGAAGTTACGCATCATACATCACTTTGCGCCGCTTAAACACCCACAAACCAATGGCCTAGTGGAACGGGCGAATAGAAGCTTAGGCGAAGGAATTAAGACACGCCTGAAAACACAAAGGGAGATGGGTGGAAGAACTATCACATGTTTTGTGGGCGATCGCACCGATCAAAACCAAGACAGAGACACCCCTTCTCTCTAGTCTACGGACCGGTCGCCATACCAATGAAATTGGTATGCCAACCATCCGCACCGCCGAGATAAATGCGGCGACTAATGACGAAGACCGCGCCTTGACCTAGACCTGCTAGAAGAAAGGCGGAACGCTGCAGCTATACGTGAAGAAAATCAAGTCAAAAATGAAGGGATACTATGACGCTAAGGTAAGAGGTGTCTCATTCGCACTGTGTGACTTCGCTCACCGCGCTAATGATGCGAGCCACGCAGAGACACAGTAAGCTTGGACCAAAGTGGAAGGACCCTATGAGGTTATCAAGCACCAGGTACCAGCCACATATAACCTACTTCGGGCTTGGATGGTCGTGAACCGCCACGCACATGGAACATCCGCAATCTCAAAAGATGCTACCTATAGATCAAGGCTATGGCCAAGCCTTGCGCACGCCACCATTTTACTAAAGTACTTAATAGATAACTATGTATCTTTCTTTTAATTTCCTTAGTATCATGTTTTTTATTTTCCATAAACACTTGCAAGTATTAATAAAACGCTATGTTTCTAGCTAACTCCGGACACACTTTAATTTGTTACTTCCATATACTATATGTCTTAACAATTTTTCACATTTTGCCTACATGGCGCCGATGCAATATATACACCCACGATGGTCAAAAGGATAAGTTAACCTAATAAACAACTTGTTGAGTAAGAGGGTTGCAAACCCATCAACGATGGATTACGATCCTTGTTAAACACCTTGTTCTCAAGACGTTGAATAGCTTTATGCGCACCCCACGACGGATGCGCAACCATGCACATGTGCACGCTATCAAATCGGGAACCAAGACACTTGATTCCTTAATTTGGTATTTACAAGACGCAGCATGCACTATTAATATACACGATTATACTTGACATTTTTTTTCGGATCTTCATACATGATTATGAAATCCTTGTATTATTCACACTTGCTTATACAGATAACAAAGCATACTTCTTTTACGCAAAGATACACAATATAAGGGTGTACATCATAGATAAAACAACGTATATTTCTTTTACGCAAAGGTACATACGATAAATGTGTACATCACAAAATGACAAAATATCCTTACAACACCCTTCACAAAAGGAGATCCATTAATGAACTACGAGTTATTTCTCACGGATAGTTACAAGACCGTAAATAAACTAAAAGCTATGACTACGCTTCAGGAGGAACTACCCACGCGGTTAGTATCATCCCCAATCCTATTTAGCTCTCAGAATAAATCAAGATCTCGACGAGCTACGGTGGCAACGCCACAGCACCCCATCGCATCGAGGGAGGCGCGCCGCGCCAATACCACACATTACGCCTTGCCCTTAATACCTTTCTTTTCAAGAAGCCTCGCCGCATGCGCCCAACACTTGTTTCTGGGGACTTCCTGTCAAGGACAAAAGGATTCTGTGATATCTCCGGGCGCGAAACAAGAACCTGCAGCTGGGATGCATCGGCCTAAGATAATAGTCTCGTCACAAGAATGCCTCTCCACCGAGATGCCGGCTAGGGTCGACCGCAAAATTACGCTTATTGATAGTCCCATCACGCCCAGCCCGCGATCTTGGGAGTTCCAAGTCCTTCATCTTCTCCATAGCAATGACTAAATTGTCATAAGCCTTTGATCATAAGAGGTACCGCCAAGAGTACCTTTAGCAGCTCACCTCTTGCAGCTTTTCAATGGCCTCGACTTTCCACGCCCAACAAGACACTTCACCACATCCCCAAAGGAGTCACGAACTTTTGCGACTCCTGTGACACTTAACGTCATAAGCGGAGCCCATGGCTTATGAGCCATCTCACGCCGCCATGGTGGAGAGAAGTCATGGATATAACTCCTCGTCAGACTTATGCTTAGTTTACGCAACTTCTCCTCCCGCGCCTAAAGCACTTTTCACAAGAGTGCCAAGCCTTCAAGTCGGGTGGTCATGCCTTTGCCATTTTCCAAGTATTTAATAGCCCATAGACAAGAAGACTTATAGCCGCGGTCTCAAGGCTTCTTGATTGATTTGACACATCGCCATTTTTCCTCGCTAGTTTTGTAGCATACGACCTAAGAGTCTCGCTCGCCGCCTCTAGCATTTGCCAATTGAGCCTCGAGTGATGCAATGCGCTTGTCTTTCTCCGCACCTTGGCTAGTATCGCCCGAGTGCTTTACCTTTATCTCGCCGCAGTGAGACCAGTCATCAACAAGTTGTTCCATGGGTGCTTCCTCACGTCTCAGTTCGCGCTTTGGCCCTTCAAATTGTATGATTCAACATGAATGGACTTGCTTGGGGGGGCGACTTTGCGGATTGTTCAACCCTACACACATGATGAGATAATCACAGTTATTTAGTGCTACCTAGCAATATTTTGATATATAAACTTTCAAGGATACTTACGCATGAATGGAGGTGTCAGGTGATGGGGGGCGCGACGCAACATCACTGGACGATGACTCCACACTAAACACAACGGGGCGCTTCTTCCGGGAGGTGGCAGCGCCATCATCGCAAGGCTTCCTTTGCGCCCAATTCGTGGCTTTCTTCCGCCTCCTCTGCTTTCTTCCACGTGCCCGCCGCCATGGGCGCCTGTTGCACGGGAGGTGTCTGTACTATTGTACTCGGCATACTTTGTAAGGGAGTTGCTTGAGCGCCACGGATGAACTTTCACCCGCCTCGCTTAGGTCCATAGCTACGTGACGCCCGGCCACCGCAGCCAAGCACGGGTTCTTCTCCTCCTTCGTGGCTCGGGTCCCCACCTTTACCTCGCTGGCTTTGTCAGTGTACCACGCCAATGCATCCATCTCTACGCACCACCAAAAACACACATAGTTCATAACAATTACGAAGCACAACAAGTACATAACTTACGTAAATGTAATTCAACTGGTACGAAAGCATGAGCACCCACCCCGACCATCGGCGCCTAAGAAGATAGGAACTTCTTCCGAGTGCCAAAATAATTATGGCTCGTGCCTATATGCACCAAGAACTTCTGGGTAGGAGCTTATAGGATGCGGTTCGCGCTATTATTTCCGCATCCTCCGCATTATATGATCCGTGAGGGGCGCCATCCTTAGCAAAGGTCCCCTTAGCGTAAAAATCGAATTGAGATGGAAAACAGTGTTGTCAATCCGTAAAAGGTTTCCTCCACTTTCGGAGCGCCTAACTTATCTCGTAGCATTGAGGGATCCAGTATGCCATGAATGAAACCCACCCATTTGACTACGTGGTGTGGTAAAATGCCCTAATAAATGGATGGTCGGATTTATGGCCAATAAGTGACAGCTCACCTCGAATTGATTAATTTCACGCACCTATACAAAGGTACCGACAAGTGTATACGGTAATAATTTAATACATCGCTAAGAATAATGATATGGGTATGCGCCGATTTGCGAATTCAAAAATCGCGTATACACCAATCTTCCCATGGGGAAATCCAGATTGATGCATTCGCACCGAACTTCCTGATGTACCGCTAGGGATATATTAACGATGCAAACCGTTGTAGTTCTTCTTCCGTTATGTCGGATGTAAAGTCGATAATTCTTTCACCATGGTATTGTTATAATCAAAACAAAGGCGCAGACGTGGTTACCTTAGGGGTATTTCACCGAGGGCTTGGTTAGGTTGGAAGCTTTGCTAATGGCGGGTTGTTTTACCGTGTGGAGACGGTGAAAATGAAGTGAAGGAGTTATATAACCTTCTTCCTCCTCACGATGGTCGATATGTGGACCCATCGACCATAACCGTGCGGTTGAGATTGCTTGATGGGACACACGGCAAGAACTTTCCCCCATTATTTAGGCGCCATTTTTATTATTACGGCCGGATACAATGTATCCAAGACATATTTCTTGGCTTCTTTGTTACGCTTTGGTATATTTTTCAATGCCTATGGTTATTAGTCTAGCATCCGCAGCTACGCATCGCGATACTAGACTGGGGACATGATGACGATACTCTACATCCGGTCACGAACCCGCCCAAAAGCCCAATATCGATAAAGCCCAAGACGATATGGGCTACGCCGATAAGCGCTTAGGCCCACGAAGGCCCAAATACTAATCTATTTACGGAATAGATATGGGATATCTTCTAATCAAGGAGATAATCATTCCTCAACCGACGAAGGGATACGCCGGCAGTTGAGGAACACGGAACCAACAAGGATTCCGTGTGTATATAAAGGAATCACATCCCTCGCTTAAGGTACGATCTACAAACCCTAACTCTCCTTAAACCCTAAACCGACATTTACTCACGCCGAGGATAATCGGGAAACAATCCCACGATAAGCTCGACGGTGTCTTTTGTCTTTAGTGCGCAGTCCCAAGCAACAATCCTCAATTGGTGTAGGATCCGAGCTCCAAACAAGGAACGTCCAACTTTTGCATCAACAATTACTATTTGTTGCTTATGAAAAAAAATTGTAATAGTATTAAATTGCATTAGTGATTTAATTTTGTGTTGACTGGTGATAAGAATATTGTGATTGTGTTACATTTGCTTGTATCTTGAGCAAAAAATATGTATGTTGGAGAAAAATGATGCACTTTTAACTTTATTATTTGTATATATCATAAACTGCTATTTCTTTGGTTGATTGATTTGTACAATATAGGGTGTGTTTGGCGACACGTAGCAGTAGGAGTAGCAGTAAGCAATATCAATAAGCAGTAAGCAGTAGCAGTTAGTATTAGCAGGTAACAGTAGTTGTTTGCTAAAAAAAGTGTTTGGTAACGCAGCTGTAGCAGTAATTATAAAGTGTCAAATTACGAACAAGGGCATATACACACTAAAATAAAAAAATGAGAAATCAATTAAGGGTATATGAGTAAATTACAACAAAACGCTTGAGCATTTGCTTGAAATGCTTCTTTAGCAAGCATTCCAAATAGGAGCAGTTGCATTAATTTTATACTCTAGTTGCTTCATTACCAAACAAGCTTTTCAATCAAATTGTTAACCGCTTGTCGCTTACCGCTCTAAAATACTTCAAAACGCTTGTTGCCAAACACAACCATACTCATTTAGTTATATTGCTTAATTTAGGATTAAGAAATGTCTTAATGGAAGAAATAACATTTCTCCATTATATGTAGTTGATATTAATATTATATATCAATATAATAATTGACTAATTTGTCATGATTCTCGTTAAATCAACTAAATCAGTATATAAAGACATGCTGAACTAAGGCAACTAAACCACGACTTAATGTTAGGGTCGGTTTATACAGTATGTCGTCCAAATATGTTAGGCAGAGTTTAACAAAAAGAGCTATGGCTTTAGCTAAAAGCCATTCCAAAGTGCTTTCTATACTTAATTTAATTTTTTAGTCTACAAAATGTTTAAAAGCATTTTGTTCCAACCTTTTTTTAAGCTAACATAACAACAAGACACTAACACTTCTAAATTAAAAGAAGAAAACAAAAAACTAACCACTAGCTTACATTTGACTCAACAATATTTTGTTCCAACTGTTCCATCTATACCTCTTGTGAAGAATGCACAATGATGTATTACACTATCTGAAAAACAATCATGAGGTGAAGAGTTATAGGGGAAAATTTCCAATCAGGTTTAAAGTATCCACTCAAAAGATTCAAATATATTATAGTTGATTACATAATTTACACTTAAATGCACCTTCCGTTCTTTAACTTCAAAAGTTATGGACTTCAATCTAAACAATTGTTTATGATCATTTATAGGAGAAAAAGTAAGTTAATGCATCTTCATTAAACCAAACAAAACTACAAGTGATGATGATAAGACACTAAAATAGCATTTAACTGACACTAGTAAACAGGCAATGAAATCCAACCAGTATGATAGCAGAAGATATAGTACTAAATAAGATCTAGATCCACATAGTAGAAGTGGATTTAATTGTTATGAGAACCAGTTGATGATGAAACTACTGCAGAAGGGTTTGGATCCTAGCAGGCGCGTTCGAGAACAGGTCCTCCTGCTTCAGCCTGACCTTCGGTACCTATTATTTGACCAACACAAAATATACCATAGTATTATTATAAATCAATTTTTATTCATTAACATGAAATACCCTATGTAAAAGATCTAGACCGGACAACACATGTAGGCGCTGTAGTCCTATTTTTTCAGGGGTCAATTGATACAAGGTTGTTTGGTTTTCTCGGTGCAATTCAAGATATGGTTTTATCTTGTGGATCGCTATCCAAACACAAAAAAATGCAGATTTGGAGTAGCAATCCAAAATTGTAAGAAGCGTATGGATTCATAGTCACCTTTTGTTTAGAGCATCTACAATGCATTAAGTTTTTAAGACTTGATGCATTTAATGCATATGACATTTAATAGCCAAAGCTTGGATGAAAGACTTGAGGTATACCAAGTCTTTGAAGAAAGACTTTTCAAAAAGCTTTCATTGAAATGCAAAAAACCCCTTCAAAAGACTTTTTAGAATAGTAAAAAGCTTTTAACCATTTGATGCATTGCGCATGCTCTTAGTCGTGAGTTCTCAAAAATGGCGTGGCCAAAATGTTTCTTTAGTTGCGAGCGCATCACGGACGTGCGACGCTCGCTAATGAAAAAGATAAAAAAAAAATTTAATTAATGTATTCTACAAATCGATGCTTAAACATCAAATAAATCGCTTATATGTTGATAGTAATAGTATGTTTATACATCAAATAAGTCACTTACATATTCTTAAGGGCAAATGACACAAAAAGGCACTCAACTTAGGGTCTGTTCCAAACAAGGTATTCAACTTTTTTCTTGC
Organism: Chrysanthemum lavandulifolium; assembly: GCA_022545495.1. Taxonomy (NCBI): domain Eukaryota; kingdom Viridiplantae; phylum Streptophyta; class Magnoliopsida; order Asterales; family Asteraceae; genus Chrysanthemum; species Chrysanthemum lavandulifolium. Next base: position 238,932,495 of record CM040243.1, on the reverse strand, counting down.
ATATAAAGGCGTCCAACTTTTTTTTTTTAGCCGATTTAGGTTTTTTCCTAACTTCCGTTAACCCACTAACGACCATTTCGTTAGTAAATTACATGTTTGGTCCTTGAGTTTCTATAGGCATTTCATGTTTGGTCCGTTTTTGTCCGTTTTATACGTTTTCGTCTGTTTTTATACGATTGCATACGTTTACGTCCGTTTTTATACGTTTTTGTCCCTTTTTATACGTTTTTGTCCGTTTTTATACGTTTTCTTCCGTTTTTATACATTTTCTTATGTTTTCATCCGTTTTAGTCCTTTTTTTACGTTCTCGTCTGTTTTTATACGTTTTCATCCATTTTTAAATGTCTTCGTCCATTTTCTTACATTTTCATACGTTTTTATTAGTTTTTGTGCATTTTCGAACGTTTTCTTATGTTTTCGCCCGTTTTAATACGTTTTTAACGTTTTCGTTCGTTTTCTTCCATTTTCGTACGTTTTTATTAGTTTTCATACGCTTTTATCCGTTTTTATACGTTATCGTCCATTTTTATAATTTTCTTACGTTTTCGTCCGTTATTTTACGTTTTCGTCCTTTTTTCTGTTTTTATACATTTCCGTCTGTTGGAAGCCTTCATAAATCTTATGTTTTCTTACGTTTTTATTAGTTTTCATACGTTTTTGTCCATTTTCATAGGTTTTCTTACGTGTTCATTCGTTTTCGTATGTTTTTATACATATTCATAAATTTTTATCTGTTTTCTTCCGTTATTATACATTTCTGTCCGTTTTTATACATTTTCATCCGCTTTTATATGGTTTTGTCCGTTTTATTACGTTTATATATGTTTTATCCACTATTATTCGTTTTGTTAGGATTAAAACGTAAGAAAAACGGACGAAAACATATATAAACTTACAAAAACGGATGCAAATATATATATAAAAAAGAAGAAATCGTATAAAAATAAACGAAAACATAAAAAAAACATACAAAAGTAGATAAAAAAAAGTATGAAAACGTATAAAAATAGACGAAGACGCACGAAAACGTATAAAAACGGACGAAAACATAATAAAAATTATAAAAACGGACGAAAACGTAAGAAAACGTATGAAAGCGTAATAAAAGAGACAAAAGCGTTTAAAAACGTATAAAATGGACGAAAACAGATAAAACATATGAAAACCTAAGAGAACGTATAAAAACGGATAAAAGCCTATGATAACTAATAAAAATGTAAGAAAACAGACGAAACGTTTAAAACGGACGAAAACATATAAAATCGGAAGAAACGTATAAAAACGGACGAAAATGGACAAAAACGTATGACAACTAATGAAAACGTAAGAAAACGTTTAAAAACAGACTAAAACGTATAAAAATGGACGAAATCGTATAAAAATGGACAAAAACATATAAAAACGGACGAAAGCGTATAAAAACAGACGAAAACGTATTCAAAAGTATAAAAACGGATACATGAAATGCCTATACAAACTCAAGGACCAAACATGTAATTTATTAACGAAATGGTCATTAGTGGGTTAACGAAAGTGAGAAAAAAAAACCTAAATTGGCTTAAAAAAAATTAGACGCCTTTATGTGCAAGGAAAATAATTGGATACCTTGACTGAAAACAGACGAGTACTTTTTTATGTCATTTGCACTATTTGTAACAATCATCGACAATGTCAAAAATCAATTGCCAATAAGAAAATTAACTCTATTTAAAGTGAAAAGTATTTAAATCAGTTATTCTATCTCTATATATTTCATCAAGTAGGTTATTAAGGTCAAAGTTTGAATTGCCTTTATTGCATTCGATGCAAGCATAACACTATTGTGAAGTGATGCGATAGCATCAGGGTGCATCCCAGAACAACTTTGCATCATAAAGCTATGTAGCCAAGGAACGGGAAGTGCAAATGCAACATAGCTCAAGTGGCTAGGGTAGTATATCTATACTATTTATAATGCATCTTTTACATTCCCTCCTATTATTTTTGTAAGATTTCTTAATATAGAACTTTTAAGCAAATACAAGTAAAAAAATATAAGTTACAACTATTTGAATCACAAATAAAACTAAAAAAACACTATTCAACATATACAATTAATTCACTATTTAATTTACCCCTTCACCAAAATATACAATCATTTAATCACAATGTACAATCTAATCAAGCTACTAAGGCAAGCATTTAAAAATAAAGCCATTAGGCTGCCCGCAGTGGCCGGTCGACCGATTCGGTAGCCATTGCGCCGACCGAGTCACCGCCATTGCGGCATGAGGGTCAAACTGGGTCGGTCGGCTCCAAAATTGACGAAGGGTTCATCCCCTCGACCGATAATTTACTCGACTAAAAAAAAAAGTGAACCGTTTTATTATTGAAAAAACATTTTTAACTTTGTAAGATTTTATTTTTATTTATTTTTTATTTTTTTTTTGTTAGGCTACCAACTGGTCACTCCCCAACTCACTATAAAAGCCCACAAGATCTCCATTATTATTATTTCTAAATTAATTGTTAAAAAAAGTATGGCCACATAACATCACATTACTAGAAAATTCAGTTACAGAGTACCCGCCGCCGCATTGCGCGGGTACCCTGCTAGTGTGTTAGAATGCTATAAAGAACTGGTACTAAGAATCATACTGAATGTTGAGTCTAATTTGCTATCCAAGGCCTGTCTTTGGACTAGCTTGCTTATAGTACTTTTTGCGATTAATTATAGGAACATTAACCTTTTCACCAAAAAAGAAAATAAAAATAAAAACCGAAGAAAAAACACATGTAAGTGTAAAAAAATGTTGACAAAGTACTCACTAGTTGCTGCTGCTTCAGATGCTCTCTTCTTGCTTGGGTCTTCCCAGTAACGTGGGATAGGAGCTAAAAGAATTTAAAAGGTTCGGAGTTAGCATACACAATACAAAAGTAGCGTAAACAGACGGAAATAAATCAACTTATTTGAGCTATAGAGTATCTTTAACAAGTCATATATTGGTCGAACGGCTCGCCCAAATTAAACAAGTTTAAAAAAACAAAAGTTTTGTTAAAGCCCAAAACAGAGGACCGGAATATATCATTTTATTTGCTGAAAAATGTTAAGCATTCCCCGATAACAACAGTTCCAATCAACAAATTAGCAAGACATGAGCAGAGCTGCAGACACTACTACAAAAAGGACATCCGAGACCAGTTATAAAAGGGTTCTAGACCGGTTTTTAATATGGTCTCTATGAGGGGGGTCTCCATGTGAAAAGTAATGGAGACCGGTTCCAAAACCGTCTCTAACTGTAATATCAAGACCGGTTTTCAGGAGGAAACACGTCTGTATCTGATTTCAATATTCTAAAATATTCGTATGGAGACCGGTTTTCTATTGAAAACATGTCTATAAGGTATTTTATAGACATGTTTTGAGCTCAAAAACCGGTCTCTATCTTTGTTTTTTTACTGTAAATATTTGGGCTGTTTGGAATGTTTATCAAAACTTCTTATAAATGGACTAATCTGGCTTCGCTTACTAAAAAATCAGCTTATAAAGGGATTATATCGTGATGGCTTATTAAAGTTGCTTATAGGAGTTGTTTGGAATCCCAAACTGCCCTATAAGCAACTTTAATAAGCCATCCTAGATACTACCTTTATAAGTAGAGAGTTTAGTAAGCAATCCCGAAACAACCCCTTTAAAGCAGTTCCAATAAGCAACCAAACAGCCCCAAAAGCAGTTGGAATATGCAATACAATATGCACCATTATAATAAGCAATCCCAAACAACAACGTATAGGGATAAGCAAGGCAACACCTTTATAAAAGGTAATCCAAAATAATGGCATCACTGTAACGAGGGCAAATACACCCACCCTCACCTTTCACATATTCATGGGTTCTTAGTAAACTCATTGTCTTCACTGACCAAATTATTCAACCAAATCTAGAATTATAACCAAACACCAAAACAGGTAAAAGACAACTTCCAAAACTTCATGAAAAATGATGAAACCGATCTAAACTTTCACCTTCAACAAAGTACTTTCTTGAGCTGAGAAAAATCACATAGCTTTTGCACAAGTAATAATGCTTTCTGACCAGCTTCAAAGTTCTTGAGAAGTTCTTGTCATGCCTTGATTCAGTAGTGGTTTGAGCTTTGATTCAGCGCGTGTAGGTCTAGTGTTGCCTCTAGATTGTTATCATGGCAAGAACTACATAACCAAATATTTCTTCACTTAGATAAATTATGTTAATTTAATAAAATAAAAAATAGGATGTGATAAATGGTATGATATACGGACCATGATGCTGAGTGTATATTTATCAATAGTATCGCCATTTCCTTGTGGTCAGCTCAGAGTAAGTATGCTCAGTTCGAGCAAAATTCCTTCGAACATAGCCTTGTTTTCAGCTAAGTAATACATGTATGGAACACACCTTGGACCAACCTCTTTCAGCTACTATTGGCACCAACCCATGGCCCTACACAAATTGACCAGAAGTATAATCAATTTTTAAGTTTTGAATGGTTGCTTACACGTATATATCAATAACACTAAGCAGTTGATGGAGTAATCTTCAACTCATGTACAAGTATTTTTAAGTCTCGATTATATCCTACCTTTTTGATGATGTACGATGTTATGCTTACACAAGCCGCCAACCATCTTCTTTCCATTAGTATTTGACTAATATTGAGTCTACTCAACAAGGATGGAACCACAGATGACCCAAGTCAGAAGTGGTCAAGAATAGTTGGCGAATCCTAAACACAATAACTAATAAACCACATGAATCACTTCCTAAATAATTATTTTTAATAGAAAAAAACTCTAAACGCTTATGAGATATACTACAGTTAAGTAAGCTATCTTTAACCTACAAAACCCCAAATTCAAACAAATTAATCAACTGATCTTAACATAGTTTAACCTACAAACTCCATATCAAACAATCAAATCAACTGGTTTTATTATGTATCAAAAGAAAAACCATAAAAGAAACACATCACTTGATCCTAAGCAAGAAATAAAAAATAAACATGTCAAATTTTATATAAAGATAACGTAATTGCAAAAAAAATACAGATTCAATTATTGTTTATACGCACCTTTGGTGGAAACACGTGGTAGCATGATCGGTGGCAGCAGTGGCAGAGGTGTTGTCATTGGTGTGTGACGGTGGTACGACGGAATTGTGGACGTGTGACGGTGGGAGCAGGTATCCCAGTTCGTGAATTGGGAGAAGCAAGATGACATCTTTCCATTTTATTTTTGCAAAGGTTGAATTGGTAATAGATCTGAAATTTGAATTGAGGGTTCAGTTTGTGAAAAAATAAAGGGGGAAAAATCCCGCTCAATATTTTGGGGAATAAAACCGGGTTGTAATTGGTATTAATAAAACCGGTCCACATTAGGCCCAAGATAGTCCGGTTATAAAAGTGAAACCCGGTCTTTGTTTTGTTATTTTTATTAAAACCGGGTATATTCTTCAAAACAGGTCTCGATGGTTTTAGGCGGGCCTCAATCCTTTTTTAAGACCAGTTTTTATTAGAAAGGGTCTTGATGAAGGGGTCTTGAAACCAAATTTTGTAGTAGTGAGAAGAAACAAAAATATCAATTATCGTGAAGACTAGTCCCTTCATTGTTGGAGGAAGGTTCATGTGAGGCAAATTAGTCAAAGATATTGAATCTTTTATAATGTTAATACGATAATAAGCAAGGGTAAATGAGCCTATTATGTTATAATAAAGGAGTTGGTGTCTAGCTACTACAAACAGTTTGAAGGAGTTTGGGCTAATATAATAAGAGAATCTGCCATAATATTAGAGAAAAGATGAGATGCATAAAAGCATGAGAGGTAAAAGAAAGGGTTAGCGAGAACACTCACGAGCTGCTGCAAGATACCTTGCCGATCTTGCTTCTATCACTGCTTTTGCAGCTGCTAGGAGTGCCCGTATATTTGCTGCTTTTGCTATACTTTCTTCGAAACTCAACGGAGGGGGAAAAGCTAAAATAAAAATCACAAGGTTCAAAGTAAGTATATACACAAGTTTGCAATATATATAAAATTAAGTGGATTGAATTGTTTGGGGAAAGGATTTAGAAAAACAAGAAGAGTCGTTACCATAAGCAACTTGCTGAGGAGGATGCACGTAGCGCAGACTTGGGTCTGGATCCCCAGAAACTAAGGTTTCATTTGAATAGCGAATGATACCCTTGTGAGGGAGCTTAGTACCTAGTATCGGAAAAACCGCAATTTTAAAAAACAGACATTAATGAAAGAAAGGGGTTGATTTTGAGGTGAGGGAAAATCAACAAATCTAAAGGTGACTAACTTTATAGATAAACCAACTAACTAAGCAGGTTTAGAATCATTTCTCATGATAATAATACAGAATGATAAATAAATAATAAAAGATTGGAAACAATACCAGTTTCTGCTTGAGCTGCAACATGTTGTGCGGAACCTTTATTAGCAATACCTAAATTAACAAAAACAAAAAACAAAAAAAGGGTTTCAAAGTCAATAAAAACCATGATTCAATTAAGTAAGTAAAAAACAAAGCATAAAGTACCAAAATAATCGATGACAGTCGATTTCGATGAAGCTTTTAGACTTGAACGCGCCAGCCTGGCAAGGGTTTCTTCACTCAAATATGGTTGAGTAAAATAAAGGTGTTTTCCGGTGTAGGTTTTTACTGCTGGATCATTCATCATAATTGAAACTTTGTTTGGATCACCGTCTAGACTTGGATACAAGGTTGGTAATCCACGACCTTCCATCTCTGACTGATTCATTATTGTTTTGTTTTCTCTTAGGATTATGTAATTGTATAATAATTAATTAAAGCTAGGGTTTCTATTTGTTCAACCAATAACAGATGAAAAGGGTAAAGTTTTATTGAGTCGGTTTTCCAATACTTTCACTTTGCCCCCCTCATCTATCTATTCTTCCTTCTCTTATTCCTATTCCTAGTTTAATACTCCCTCCGTCTCAATTTAATTGTCATGAGAGAGAAATCACAAAGTTTAATAAAAGTGGGACCACTTTAATTTTCAACCACAAGAATAGAATATTCCCTCTTTAGATTCTCTAGTTTTTACTAAAAAAGGAAAGTGGACAATCTTTTTAAGACATCCAAAAGTGGAAATATGGACAATTAAATTGAGACGGAGGGAGTATTACACAAGCCGTGTAAATATAATTTATATAGTTTTCAAAAGTTACGAAATAGTAAGGACAACCACAAATATAAACAAAAATGACGGTTACCAATGTCACTAATTGACGATTACACAATTCGAACAATTTTAAATTTGCTTGAAATAAAAACTTAATAACTCATTTTGATCTAAAAGAATGAGGCTTTTTATTTGGTGACTTAATATTCATATTTCATATAGCGAAGGCATAGTCTTCTTTTTTCTCTCAAATAAAAGCCTCATTGGCGCCAAGCGTGAGGGAATGCTAGACGTTTGGTAATTTCTCCTCCTACCAGGATAAACGGTGATGCTGGATCTGAAAAAGTAGGTGCCGGTGAAAGTTATGGAAATCTGCTATGCAAATGATAGACACGTGGATTACAGGTGTTTATGGAAAAAGAGGAGATAGAGTCGGTAACCGAACCAAGAAAAACCCGACCACGCAGAATATTTTATATTCCCGACACGGTTCCATAAGTTGGGAGGCACGAATTCATAAGTCCTCGCCAAATGAATATATATATATAATGATATATCTTCCTACCAATTTCTCTAGTTCCACTTTTTATTTGAAAAATTAAACGGCTCACATTCTCACCATCTCTAATCCAATGATTTCATTAGATTTTGTTTAGTGTAAATTATGTATTGCCTTAACCAAAAAGGAACGATACATAATATAGAGTATGTATTAATATTCTAGAAGTAGGCTTTAAGCCCAATAAACTAATCTAATACATATGTCGACTAACACTCCCCGCAGTTTGAGCGGGAGGACACATACCACTCAAGCTGGTACAAAACTCTTCAAACAAAACAGAAGTAAACCTTTGGTGAAAATGTACGCATATTGCTAACGAGATGGAACATGAAAAACCCACTTGACCAACAACAACCAAATCATAAACAAAATGAATATCTATCTCTATGAGGAAAGTTCAATACAAAACAAGATTTTTCTAATGAACATATCCCTTGATCTCAACCATCCATTCCTTTTAAATCTAACGATGGAGTTTAATTATTATTTGAATAAAACTAACTAAGGAGGGGTAGTTTTGTAACTTATCATATCCTATCTTATTTACACTCACACACACACACACTCTCTCTCTCTCTCTCTCTCTCTCTCTCTCTCTCTCATATCTAAACTTCATCCTCCGCTGCCGGATCTTCTTATCAACCACCACCACCTCGTATTCTCAACTTGGTTGAGTAACATAAAGGTGGCTTCCGGTGTAGGTTTTTATTGCTGGATCATTCATTTTAATTCCAGCTCTGTTTGGATCACCGCTTAGACTTGGATATATGGTTGGTAATCCACGACCTTCCATCTCTGACTGATTCATTGTTTTGTTTTGTTTTGTTTTAGGATTAATAAATATAATTAAAGCTAGCTAGGGTTTGCATGTTGAACCTGACAAAGTTTATAAGGACGGGTCTAATTGGGTTTCAAACAATTAGTTAATACATATACCGAAAAGGATTACTACTATACACTTATATGGCTTTTGTTATAATTCGCGACTTCCGATAACCCGATCAAAAATTCAGCAAATCCCGATAACCGGCCAATTTCTTATAGGGTCAGGTTGCGGGTTACTTTTCTATAATCGAAACCTGATTCGATAACACCCAGTAACCCGACCCGATAACACCCCTAGTTATAACAAGGAAAAGTCTGAGCCCCACGTTGCGGTGGAAATACATTATTTATTTAAGTTTTGATGATTATGAAAATTTACTTCTAAAACTATAGGAGTTAGGAAGGTGTTATACCTTAAGTAAAAAAAAAAAAGCCGACTACTATACAATAAGCAAAGAATAAATATCAATATCTTTTGAGTACCCAGAATAAAGTTTTTTAAGCTAACTTGAGCTTCTTGTGCCTACATATCTAAGAGATTCTACTACGCCGTCATCTATGGTCATGATGTGCTTGAAGTGTACAAGTTTTAAATTTATAAAAGATGATTTACCAAATTTATCAATAACACATACGAGCAAGTGCACTCGTCCGTTATAGCAAGATTATGAAGGTATGTCTGGATCGTTCGCATGGATTTGAGTGAATCATATTAACAAGTTTAAATCAACTAAGGCAATCCAAACGCATATAACAACGAAAATATATATAATAAAATTCAGATGATTAAAAACTACACTTGCTTAAACTAGTTTCTTATCCTTGATTAGTGTGATTGTGTTAACCTCTTAACATGTTGGTTATGATAATTAGTTGGTGTACTAATCTATTGATCTTACAAGTTAAACCTTCGTCAAGATTTTAGTTCATAAAAACAAGCATTAAGTTTAACCAATCAATTCAAGATCAATTCAAGTTTCATAAGTTTATTTTCACAAACTTAGACACAAAAACATCCATTTGCTTTATCAAATTGCTTAAGAAATGGTCAATGCAAAAGGTAACCGATTATAGACAAAAGGTTACAATTGATTGTTAACAACTAATCTTACGACCTTTTAGATGTTTCCAATCAATCCAACTTGATAATCAAAAAGCGTTCTTATTACAACCACACCTTAGTTCCTTTGTTTAATCAAGAATAATGGGTAAAAACAATCATCCATAGACAAAATGATTATAACTAGTTAAATAACAATAAGTTCTTTCGATCTCTACGATTACTATCAACTAGTCAAACTTGATTAACAAATGTCACTATGAAACTTTAGCACAATTGGATCTTAGAATCAACTTGAAATTGAATTAAAACATGTTAACACAATCATGCACTAATCACATGATAATCAACATCATTTAAGCAAATGTATAAAGAAACTAGCCACTCATAGCAAACATAAACATAAACTCAGAACTTTGAACATTAGAAAACATGATTAAGAGTCTTACAATGCTTGGAATAAGATTACAAATGGTGAAGTAATTATTCACAAAGTATTGGGGTAGACTCCTTGGGGTTTTGGCCTCCAAATGTGGTACTTCTGGAACTCCAAACTTTCCTGGACTTCTAAGGACGAATTTGAGAGCTTAAGAGCTTTGTTTGAAAAGTAGAGAGAGCTGTATTGAAGTGTATGTCTCATATGCTCACAAGAGGTCTCTATTTATACTAGTTCCAAGGCCTAGGGTATTAATTGTTGAACTTGGCCTCCAAGGAGTTAGGAAGGGACTAGAATATACCAAGGGAAGGACCTAGAATCGTTTGGATACAAAGGGGAAACTTAGTTATGAAGATTTGGCATAAACAGTCCTTCCAACAGGATCGGTCACATGACCAACCGATCGGGTTGGTCTTCTACAAGTGTTCCAACCGTATCGGTTGCGGGTGGCAACCGAACGGTTGGACTGGCATCCTGGGCAATCTTTTATCTTTACCCAACCGATCCGGTTGGTCTTCCTGAGTGACGGAAAATCGACCTTTACTTTATTATGACTTGTAGAGCTTGGTTCTTCAATCATCTTGATCTTCTATGGTACTTGAAATATGATTTGTGCTTGACATGCTTCATTGAAACGCGAATCTTCCAATTGTTGAACATTCTTTTACTTTTCCTTCCGTTTCCCTGCACTTGGTTATAAACACTTGACAAACATCTTTTGATGCGATTAAGCACTGAAATCATACGAATATAACCAAATAACATATACAAAAGCACTCATAACGCCATCGAAACATGTACAATCTGAGCGTTATCAAATTTCCCACACTTAAACTTTGCTTGCCCTCAGCAAATCTAGGAAAAACATCCACCGGTACAAAATTATGATTACGAAAAATATGATGCAAATCTACCAAGTACAAGTACGAGAGAAGATTCATCAATTAAGCTTTTAAGAGTGAAACTTTCAAGATGTTTGACAATATCCAATGATTTTCTTGCATGATTAACATTTCAAAACACCTCACAAAAAAGGAACAAAATATAATTCACTCAATCAATCAATTTTTAGTGGAGTAACAAGATAAATCACACTCATTGCTCAGTCATGATTAGATTATTACCATAAGCTTCTACAAGAAACAAAACTCCACCGACGTGGCGTGAGCACCAAGAAAAAACATCTAAAGAGGACTTTTATTCGGGTTATAATGTTTAAGGCTAAGGGTTAAGGGTATGGATAAGGCATGGGAATGTTAATGAAATTGGTGTTAAAATAAAAATAGAATCAAGTCTAATACTCGTGCTGCTAGCTACCAAACAATCCGCAAACCAATAAATGATTATAGCTTCATTTTTTTTTCTTCGTATTTCCACAAATCTTTGCTTTGATTCGCCATGACAACTTTTCTTCGAACTTAGCACATTGGCTAATACATTCATACTTTCAACATTTTTTTTTAAACTCTTGAAATGGCTCACATAACTAACAAGGTGCGGTTACTCATAATCATTTGACAATCTTCTCATTCCAGGTGAGTAGCAACCAACCGTTTAGACATTGACAAGGGTTAGGCTAAGGTTTAAAGTTGTAAAATCTTTTTGTATTTTTCTGGGTTTATCAAAAACGAAAAGGATGGTTCAGAGGGTGTAACTAGGGGTATCTAGCGCTAAAGATGAGCGCTACAAATGGGTCCATGTAGGTGGTTAACTAACCGATGTGGCTAGCTAATATATCATAATATGAAAAATGGAAGGCCATTTGGGTTAAATCCTAAGGTGCCTCTTTATCACACGAAATTACTTATATCGCACGAATGCGATCTCACTGCGGTCTGGTAATGATTTACAAGTACAAGTTCTAGAATAAATAAAATCACCCAAGACACTCATAGTAAAAGATTCAAGCATAAAAGATGTATGCTTTATATAGAACAGGCTCAAATCCTCACAATTTTAGTGGTAAGGGCTATAATTTGTGCTAGCAAATGTTATCGATCCCATAATGGATTGCAATATTAATCGGAACACATCTCAAAGTTTCAAAATATTACCAGTTTTACCAGTGGTTTGATCAAGTTATTCTAATATATTATCCTAAAGGCGTGAAAATAACTAGATCACAAGGGCAAACAAAATTTTAAATTTAAGCTTAAAAACTCTTATTTTCCTATTCACCCCCCCCCCCAACACTTAATTTAAACATTGTTCTCAATGTGTAAAACGAACTTCAAAGTATAGAAATAGGGAAATAGAGATGAAACCAGATATTCCAATCAGTTTGTCAGCTTAATTTTCTTCTTCTTCCAAGCATCCACTAGAGTAATCATTACCTGCACAAAATCTTATATACAAACAAAAGAGTTTTATTAAGTTGTGGCACCCCCCACACTTAAGTTCAACCAAAGGATTAATATCGCTCCAGATGAACTCAGCAGATGGTTTCCAAGGAACATTTTGTGGGATTCTTCCTAGAAAAGGTGCTACGAAGGTGATGGTTTCGAATTCATTTTCAGGTGAAACTGTTTCAACTGATATTTCATTCATTTGCTCCTTATCGTAGTAGAGTTTAATTCGGTGCCCATTAACGATGAAACTTCCACCTTGTTTGTCATAAAGTTCAACATAACCGGATGGATATCCATGTTTAACGATATATGGTCCAAACCATCTTGGTTGTAATTTAGGAGCTTTGAATTTAAATTTCATGTTGAAAAGCAGAACTTTATCTACGGCTTTTAATTCTTTACGAATCCTCAGCTTTTTGTCGTGATAAGCTTTTGTTATGGCCTTATACAGTTTGGAATTTTCATAAGCTCGGAGTCTTAATTCATCGAGTTCGTGCAATTGCAAGAATCTCTCCTCTCCAGCTATTTTGAGATCGGTGTTACAATTTCTAAGAGCCAAGTAAGCACGATGTTCAACTTCGAACGGAAAATGACAAGTTTTTCCATACAGGAGTCTGTAAGGAGTTGTGCCAATAGGTGTTTTGTAAGCCGTACAAAATGCCCACAGAGCATCGCTGTTTTTTTTGACCACATCAAGGATTATCCTTCACCGCTTTTCAAGTATTCTTTAAGAGCTCGCTGGTGTTTTCAACTTGGCCACCGGTTTGTGGATGATAAGTCGTCGTGAATCGATGACGAACTCCATATCTTTTCATGGTTTTCTCCATTAGTTGGTTACAGAAATGGGTTCCTCGATCGCTTCTCAAGGCTTTGGGGATTCCATAAAGAGCAAAAAGCTTTTTGAGAAAGTTAACGACGACGCGAGCATCGTTTGTTGGTAAAGCTTCAGCTTCTGCCCATTTGGACACATAATCTATAGCGACGAGAATGTATTCTTATTTGTGGGATTTAGGAAAGGGTCCCATGAAATCAATTCCCAAATATCGAATATTTCACACACTTGAATGCTTGTCAACGCATTTCATCTCTCGTGAAAGGTTGGTGGTTCTTGGCAAGAATCACGCTCGAACAAGTGTATGTGCTTCTTTGAATATTGTTGGCCAATAGAATCCAAAGATCAAAAACTTTTTAGCTATGGTGGAAGGACCATAATGTCCCCAGTTGGGCCATGATGACACTCGTCAAGAATCTTGCGGGTTTCGGAACCAGAAACACATCTTCGGATCATTCCGTCATGGCACATTTTGAAAATATATGGTTCTTCCCAAAAGTAGTGTTTAAGTTCCGAAAAGAATTTGCTCCTTTGAGCGTGACTTAAACCTTTTCTGAGAATTCCTCCAGCGAGATAGTTCGCAAAGTCAGCAAACCAAGGATCGTCATTTCCATCGATGGTCATGAGGGTTTCATCAAGGAAGTAATCATCGATTTCTTCTTCCTTTAATTCCTCAAGATCTGTATTTTCAAGACGTGATAAATGATCAGCGGCTAGATTCTCTGCTCCTTTCTTATCTTTGATTTTGGAGTAGCAGAATCCATCGGATAAGACGTGGTTTAGCATCTTGCTTGGTGAACAGATATTTGAGCGCCGAGTGATCGGTGAACACGACTGTTTTTGAGAGTACGAGGTAAGATCGGAATTTTTCGAATGCGAAAACTACGGCTAGTAATTCCTTTTCTGTGACTGTATAATTTTGCTGAGCATTATTCAGTGTCTTGCTAGCAAAATATATGGGCCGAAAGTGTTTTCCTTCTCGTTGGCCTAAGACGGCTCCGACAGCAAAATCGCTGGCATCGCACATAAGCTCGAAGGGTAGTGACCAATTAGGTGAAAGCATGATCGGAGCACTAGTCAGTTGAGATTTCAATGTTTCAAAGGCTATTATGCAATCAACATTGAAGTCAAAGACAGAATCTTTCTCAATAAGTTTTGTCATCAGACGGGATATTTTTGAAAAATCTTTGATAAATCGGCGGTAGAAACCGGCATGTCCTAAAAATCTTCTAATGGCTTTAACGGTAGTGGGTGGTGGAAGTTTCGTGATAATGTTGATTTTTGCTTTATCTACTTCCATGCCTGCACTGGAGATCTTGTGGCCAAGCACAATTCCTTCGGTCACCATGAAGTGACATTTCTCCCAGTTAAGGACAAGATGTGCAACTTCGCATCTTTCGAGCATTTTATCAAGATTGGAAAGACAAGCTTCAAATGAGTTTCCGAAGATGGAAAAGTCATCCATGAAAACTTCCATGGAGGTTTCAAGCATGTCTTGGAATATGGCTATCATACACCTTTGAAAAGTCGCAGGTGCATTACAAAGATTAAAAGGTATACGACGATATGCGTAGGTTCCAAAAGGACAAGTGAAAGTGGTCTTTTCTTGGTCATTAGGATCGATTGGGATTTGAAAATATCCTGAAAATCCATCGAGGAAACAAAAGAATTTATTTCCTGCTAGTCTTTCCAGCATTTGATCCATGAACGGGAGTGGAAAGTGATCTTTTCTGGTGGCTTTGTTTAATTTCCGATAGTCAATACAAACGCGCCAACCAGTGACAGTTCTAGTAGGGACTAGTTCATTTTGTTCATTAGTCACAACCGTCATTCCTCCTTTCTTAGGAACACAGTGAGCGGGACTTACCCAAGGACTATCCTCGATTGGATAAATGATACCAGCATCGAGAAGTTTTATGATTTCCTTTTTGACAACTTACTTCATGTTGGGATTGAGTCGACGTTGACGCTCTACAATAGTTTTAATCCCATCTTCAAATTGATTTTGTGTTTGCGTAAATTGGGACTAATTCTCGAATATCAAATGTTTTCCAAGCGAAAGCTTGTTTATGATTTTGAGGACGTAAACTAAACTTTCTTTCTCATTGGCCTCGAGTAATGAAGATATGACTACCGGAAGGAGTGAGTTTTCCTCCAAGTAAGCATATTCAAGATGATCGTAGAGGTTTGAGCACAAGATCATGGTGGTTCTTCGATAGAGGATTTTATTCTCATCTCGTCATCGAAAGTTATTTCTTCAAAATTCTCTTCCTCCATTTCTTCCTCCGCCGTGTTATCTCCTTCGAACTCTACTTTCATGAAATCATCAAACTCTTTGTCAAAGTCTGTTTATTGATTTTCTCGAAGTAGTCATGAATGGATCGATTCGTTATAATGCATCCAATTCTTCGTTAGTGACTTCATCGATAACATTGATGTTGAAACAAGTGTCATCACCGAACGTGATAGCGCATTGCTTTATCGATTAGAAAGGTGATTCGATCTTCTCCAACTCCAAGGTTGAGTTCTTTTCCTTTCACTTTGATAATTGCATCGGTGGTATTTAGAAAGGTCTTTCTAAGATGAGTGGGACTTTACTATCTTCTTCCATTTCTAAGATTACAAAGTCCACGGAAAAATGAATTTACCGACTTGAACCAAAGATATTCTCGCAATACCAACAGATATTGATAAGAATGATTTGCTAATCGAATGCTCATTTTTTTGGTTTAAGGTCGGTGTTGCATAATTTGGAATACAACGAATAAGGCATCAAATTGATACTTGCGCCAAGGTCGGTTAAAGCATCGCATTGAATATTATTCCGAAAGTACATGGAATAAGAAAGCTCCGTGATCTTCGAGCTTTGGCGGATTTGGTTTTGAACAATGGTCGAGCAATCTTCGTTAAGGAAAGTAGGTGATATTTACTCTAGCTTGCTTTTGTTATTAAGAAGTTCTTTCAAGAATTTCCGAATCGGGCATTCCGCTAAGACATCAACGAGAGGAACATTGAGTCTAACCTCTTTGATTATTTCAATGAACTTTATAACGCTCTTCCATTTTTCTTTCTTAAGGCGTTGAGGATATGAAATTTTTGGTGTGTACGCCTTGATGATGGGGTGGTTTTCTTTTTGTGGTTTGAGTTGTGTTGGTTTCTCGACCATCCTCACTATCTTGGGTGATAGGAGTATTTTCATTAGGATTATGTGGTGGTTCGTATGAGAGACCACTTCTTGTGAATACAACATTGATATGCTCATTTCATGTTTGTGGTGAATGGTACGCTTTATCATTTGATGCTTTTGGGTTGATTGGGTGTTACTTGGTAACTAACCGTATGGTCGAGAGGAATGTTGGTCGAATTCGCTAAATTTGTTTTCAAGATCTTGGATAGATGCTTGATGATTTTTCCGTCTCGCTCAACTTTGGCTTTGAGATTAAAAATTGATTTTGATGAAATCATTTGCGATTTTTGAGCGCCCACGAATTCTCTCATGGTTTTTTCAAATTCGGATTCTTCCATCTTTTCTCGGATTTTGTGGGGGTGGATTGACAGTTCGAGGTTGAGAATCACGGTTGTCATCCCTTGGTCGGCGATCTTGCCAATTTCCAGAATTTCGACCGTAATAATTACTACGATATCCTCCTCCACGATATCCTCCTTAGACATAGTTCGCTTCTCCTTTGTTAGGTCCACCCATCGTCGCACTCAGACGATGGGTGATTTCCTCCACAATTTTTGCATCCGTCTCGCATTTCCTTCATTTCTTCTTTTATATCTTTGTATTGTAGTCTATTTTGAGGTTAAGGCTTCCATTTTCTCCATAAGTTTTGAGGTATCGGTGTTTTGACAAAAGCAACGGTTTTTCAAGAGGTTTGGTTTTGGAATCTTTGACCAATCGAGTTTGAGGAGTACTCGATCTTCGAGTAATTGGTGTGCATCGTTAGAGTCTTATAGAGAATGATTCCTCCAGCATCAAGGATGCCTTGAGAGATTTCATCTAGTCCATGGTAAAAGATTTGGATAATGGTTCCTTTGGATAATCCATGTCCATAACCAGGCAATATCTAAACACACAGACAAACAAAGAAAACAATTTTCTAGATAGAAAAGGGTAACCGGATCAGTTGCGAGGAGCGACCGATCGGTTAGATCAATTTAGTTTGGTTAAGCACAAACTGCTCCCATATGAGGTAACCGATCGGTTGAAGCTTTACTGTTGGAATCACTCCTAAACTAGATTACAAGTGTTAGTAATTAATATGTAATAGTTAGCTTAATTAGGCTTTTATGTTAGTAATTATGGCAAGGCTTATGTAGAAAGCCCATAAGCCTTGGCCCAAGCCCAATAAGGAAAGGAAGGGAACTTGAGTGTTGCCCTAGCTCCTTCCTATAAATAATCTTGTAAACCTTCATTTGAAGGTTGGTTGTTCACTTTCATATATCACCTAAGCATAAACCTTTCTATATTGTTATTCGTGTGTTTGTGTATGTGTTCATCCGATCACTTCTTTCCTATTTCTTATATTGTTGCTTGTGATACATAAATGGGAACCTAACAGTGGTATCAATCGCCAAATAGTTGGGTGAACGATTTGTTTTTGAAGTTTTCTCTTTCTACGCATAAGTCTCGGTATACTAACCTTCAAACTCTCCAAAACTTTGATTTTTTCACTTTAAAACTCAAGATTCTTGTACTTTAAAAGTTATTTGGTGATAAAGTTGAAGTTTTTGGCAAAAAGTTTGAAACTTTATGTGTTTTTCATTGTTTTTGAGCTTGGTTTCATACGAGTAGTTCTGTCTACGCGTAAGGTGCATAAGGGTTTTAGATCATCAAGTTTCACACTTTTGTGTTATTTTGGTGATATTGAAGCTTTTTCATCACAAAAATCTGGTTTAGAAACATTGGTGTGCTTAAAAATCGGTTTTAGCAAAAGTTGGCTATTCCTACGCATAACTAAACCCTAGTTTTACGCGTAAGTGTTCAAAGTCTACGATAAGGTTTTTCTTGGTTTGATCTTCAGAGATATTGGTTTTACTCGTTTTTCTTGCTTGGATAAGCCCGAAAACACTTCGACTTTGGATATCTTTTACATCGAATAAGTGTAAAGGATTTTGGG
This sequence comes from Chrysanthemum lavandulifolium, assembly GCA_022545495.1. NCBI lineage: Eukaryota > Viridiplantae > Streptophyta > Magnoliopsida > Asterales > Asteraceae > Chrysanthemum > Chrysanthemum lavandulifolium. The sequence continues at coordinate 238,914,148 of CM040243.1, read as the reverse complement.
CAAACCCTAGTTTTACGCCTAAGCATAAAACTTACGAGTAAAATCTTTACGCCTAAGCATTTTCTTACGCATAAGCACGCCTTACGCCTAAGCAAATCTTACGATAAGCATTCTACTACTAAGTCTTTAGTTTACGATAAGCTAAGGTTTAACTTAACCTACGCTAAGCTAATCCTACGCAGAAGCTCTCTTTTACGCGTAAGTTGGTGTTTTTACGCATAAGGTTTTCTTTGCTTAAGTCGTTTTCACGCCTAAGGATACTTCATCAACAAAGTTTCATTCGACTACAAAGATCCATTTTCAACACAAGTTTCAAGATGTCTCAACCACCATACTCTAGCTACTTCCCTCATGTGTATCCTCAACAACAACAACAACAACAACAACAACTCCATCAACAACAACAATTTTATCAACAACAACAACAACAACAACAACAACAACAACAACAACAACTTCAACAACAATTTCCTCAAGGAGCAATTCAACCACAAATGATTCAACCACCACCTAGTCTTCAAGTACAACCTTACACAAACTTTCACAATCAACATCCATCCAGGAATACTATGAAGGAACCGTCTTGGTTTGCAAAGATGTGTGAAGCTTTAAGTAGCCAACAATCCATTCATGAGGCTGGATCACTTGATAGACCTCCAATGCTCACTCCCGGAAACTATGATCAATGGGTGATAAGGTTCTTTAGGTTTTGTGATCTAAAGAAGCCACATGGAAAGTTCTTGAAGAAGGTCATCCTAGAAGGTCCATTTCAGATGCCTACTGTCACTACACCCGGAGATCCAAATGCTAATCCACCAAGAGGTGATGTCACCAACGTTGTCAGTCTTAATGAACTCACTACTGATCAACTTCTACACTTTGAAGCCGATGAACTGGCAATGCAATACATCCTTTTGGGATTACCTAATCCGATACTTCGAAGTGTTGATGCTCAAAAGATCGCTAAAGCAATGTGGAGCATATTCATCTTCTCATGGAAGGCACATAACTCAATCAAGAAGACATGGAATCCAAAATCTACTTGGCTTATGAACACTTCATGATTGAACCAGGGAGACATTAGAGTCATATCATCATCGATTCTCGATATCATCAATGACTTGGACAAACATAACATCATTATGCCAAGAATTGCATCAACACTAAGTTCCCGAGTAGTCTTGGTCCCGATTGGGAAAAGTATGTCATTTTCATCCGCAAGCAAAGAATCTTCATCATGCTACATACGGATTGTTGTACGACTATTTGAAGCCCCACCAAAAAGAAGTTGACAAAGAAAGGATTATCCGTGGACTCCCTGTCTCACCTTCACTTCCGGATAATCAACAATTAGCTTTGTGGGCTCAAACTTGTTATCCTCAATTCCCGACATTACAAACCGTCTTCACAAATCCTCCACAAGCAACTGCAACAATTACACCATATGATCCGTCACAGCACCAATCTCAAGAAACTCAATTGGTTCCATACAACAACAACAATGATCAAGCACTTTACAAAGTTGAATCTAATGAGGATACGTAAGCTTTTGATGCATTGCAACAAGGGTTTGTCATGATTGCTAGAGCCTTCGCCGATATTCAAACAAATCCAACAATCGATTCGCACCTCATCAAACACAAGGAATCAGTCCGTTGTTAACAATGGACGTGTTGAAGTTCGTAATCGTGGTAATGTTCGCCGATGGGCGGTGGTCAAGGGTTTAATCCAATGGGAAGGAATAACATGGGTGCTCCACAACAACAAAGGGCTCAAGTGGTTGAACAGGTAATGCTCGAATGGGATTAATGGTCTTCGTTGTTATAATCAGAATGAGAAGGGTCATCTAGCTAATGCATGCCCAAAGCCGAGGACAAGAGGCGCGCTTATCACAAAGAGGCTTTACTCTTGGCTCTTAAGGATGAAGTCGGTGGAACTCTTACCAACAAGGAACAGAGCTTCATGGCAAATGCAGATTCGATGATGATATGGAGGACTTGCAGCTAATGCAAAGAAGCTGATGTTAATGGCAAACATGCACGAACTCCACATGAGTGATACAGCCCAGCAGTATGACACCGACGGCTTGTCTCGTGTACCGGATCAAACTATATTCATTAATCGATCCGATATCTCCGCCAACATCCGCATCCGACAAGGATCGAGTGTTCAACATGAGCCGTCTACATCTCATTCCGATGATAATCAAATAGATCCCGTAGTTATATTTGACGATCAAGATGACCTTATGGTTACCATTGATAATCAAGTTGACTCTGTGGTTATACTTGAGGATCTGACTAATGATCATGTTGAGACTCACGTTGAACAAGCTGAACTTTCGTCTAATCTAGATATTGAGCTCATGACCTTACTTAAAGACCAAGAATCTCGACTGGAAATATGCAAAGACATCAATAAGCAATTAAAGGACAAAAATGCACTGTTAACTAAGGATAATGAATGCTTAAAATATCAACTCAACATTTTTCAAACACAAGAAAAACGTGAAAAAGGTTTTGAAGTCGCTTTTGCTAAATCTTACCAAAACGAAAAATCATTAGAACAACAGATACGTGATCTAGTCGCATCTAAGAATGCTTTGTTGTCTCAAATAGAACAACTAAAATATGATCATAAACAACAACTTAACGCCTCACTTTGGAAACTCAAAAGCCAAGTCCGAGTTGTTAACTTGTCAAAACAGCTCTCGAGTACAAAAGCATTCAACGAAACGAATAGATGACTATCTTGAAGAAATTGTCGACTTACAAAACAAAATCAAAGAGTTTCAAATGTTGTTTATAAACATGGTGAGTCAATCACAACTATTCAAAAGTTTACTTTTAAACCAAATCCAAATGGATATGGACCGAATCTTGCCGATTACAAACCAAAGTTTTCAAATAGAGCATTCAAACCAAATCCTCAAGTTTACAAAGCGTAACATAGAATTGATGATTCCATTATGAGTGTTGTTGAATATAATCGTCAAGAGGAATTAGATGCAGAAGACGAGAGTCAATCAAAATTAGAACTGTTGTTTATAACAAACCATTTAACTATTCAAAAGCCATCACTTTCGTCGCACAACAGGATAATTCTAACACACCTTGGGTTATCACACCTATTTCTGAGTCTTCTAATGTTGGTCCCCAACCCAATTCTGCACAAATTAATGGTCCTTTACCTTCACTCAGTGAAGTAAAATCAATACCCGAAAAATGTCAAATTCTTAAATATTTTGAAACATTCATTTCGGACATCAAACTTTTGGAACGTGAAATTGAACTCAATTCTGAAATAAAAGTTGAACATTTTCAATCGCCTCATGCGAGAGCACAAAGAGATATTTTTCAGAAAAGAATTTTACCTCATGTCCGAAATTTGAAAATGTGTGCATTATATTGGGAAAGGGATTTTCACAAGGAGCTTGGACTTATGAAAAGAGTTTTCGAACAAACAGAAACATCGATTTCAAATACAAAACGTAAAAAGAAAATGTTAAGAAAAGATGTTGATCGACTCTTGGAAGATGTTATCTGTGCTGATATCAATAATGTTGTGTTATTACATTCTGTTGCATATGCATTTGATTATATCTCTCGATTCTCGTTGATTCCGTTGAAAATGTTGAGAATACCGACATCGTGTCACAAATCAAGTCTTTAAAAGTTGAAAATGAACGATTGTTAAACGAGCTTTCAAATGCAAAACGTCGCCTTCAATGGTGTCAAAAGATTGTCAAAATCGAGAACTCGCTTTGCAAAACAAAATCAACCAGCTTGCATACCAAAACTCTTAATCCAAAACTTGAGCAACTGGATGATGAAAATGTGTCTTTGAAGTGTCAAATCTCAAAATATGAACAAGAAATTTCAAAAGTTAAAAGGAATATGGTGTCATATTTGATTTACTCAAAAGACTCGTGCTAAAGCGCCAAAAGACCTTGATGATCATCTTGCATACACCAAAGATGTTTTACGACGAGATGGACTCACTGCTCGAAAATCTAGATTTGTTACACAAAATCCATGATCTAAAAGCGAGTTGGTGAAACTTAAGCAAGATAGGGATAGTAACACCGTAGTAATCGCACCTAAACACGATTCAAAATGACTCTAGAACATCTAATGACAAACCACAAGAAACTAATGTGCTTCCTCTATCGAAACAGAATAGTTGCCTCTTTTCCCAACGCCCGCACTTCACCGCCTAGAGCAATACAAGGAAGAATAGGAAGTTGCGACGTAAGAAAAGAACAATAAAGAATGTCAAGTAGAAGAACACCTTAGGACTTTGAATAAAACTCAAGTTGCACCCACTTTAGATATTGCGTCCGACAAATGTAATGAACAAAGTGATGTAACGAATGTCAAATCTTTAAGTACTCTAAATGTTTTGTTTGAAGCTTCTTGTGTTGGTTGTCGAAAAGCATGTTTTCTCGTTGTCATGATAAATGTGTTGCTAAGGCTATCTTGAATCGTAAGCGGAATAATAGAAAACGGAATACCTCTAGGCCCACTAATGCTTCTAAGTCCGTGCTAGGTAAACCACCTTCTAGTGTTCCAACTACGATCATTGATGTACCCATAGAACCCTTCACCTCCTAGGAAGAACTTATCACCTAGTGCATTTACTAAGACCAAAGCTAAGACTAGTTGGAGATGGCGTAAATGGTTACATAATACACTTGGATTTAAATGGATACCTAAAATCATTAACATGTGTGTTTCAACTATAATCGCTTGAACCCTCTAACTCTTCGGGTTCCACATCTACTTCTATTCCATCCGTGTCGTCTGTGTGTAATGCAGTGATACAGATCATCCTTTGATTGTTGATAGCGGATGTTCCCGACACATGACAGCAATCTCAAATCGTTATCAAACTTTGTTGCAAAGTTCATTGGCACCGCCGATTCGGAATGATCACTGCAGCCTATCATGGGCTACGGAGATTACATCAATGGTAACATCGAAATTAGCAGGGTTTATTATGTGGAAGGCCTCGGTCACAATCTCTTCTCGCTTGGTCAATTTTGTGATGGAGATTTGGAAGTTGCTTTTCGGGAGAAAACTTGTTTCATTCGTGATCTACAAGGAAACGATCTTATGTCCGGTACCCGCAATTCAAGTCTTTATACAATCTCAATGCAAGACATGATTGCTTCATCTCCCATCCGCTCACTTTCAAAGGCAACATCTACAAAATCTTGGCTATGGCACCGCTGCCTCTCACATTTAAACTTTCAAACCATAACCAATCTTGCACGATACAAACTTGTTGAAGGTCTCCCAAGATTTCGGTATTCTAAAGATCACCTATGCTCACCTTGTGAACAAGGGAAAAGCACTCGTGCTCACTTTCCTTCAAAGGTGGAACACAACTCACAAAGATGTGCTTCATCTTCTTCACATGGATTTGTGTGGCCCGATGCGCGCAGCACGATTAATGGCAAACGCTACATCTTGGTAATTGTAGATGACTACTCAAGATGGACTTGGGTTTATTTTCTTCAAGTAAAGATCAAGCTCCACAGATGATCATCACCTTTCTCACGAAAATTCAAGTTCACCCGAACACAATGACAAATCGTAATGCATAAAGGAACCGAATTTGTGAATCAAACTCTTCGTGCATATTATGAGAAAGTGGAATTGAGCATCAAACATCAATTGCACGAACACCGAACAAAACGGAGTTGTTGAAAGACGAAACCGTACGTTAGTGGAAGTCGCAAGAACGATGTTAATAAATGCAAAACTTCCAGACACTTGTGGGTCAAGCCGTGTCAATCGCATGCTACACTCGTAATCGCTCAATGATTACCAAACGCCACAACAAAACACCTTATGAGCTTATCCACAACCAGAACCGAATCTCAAACACTTTCATGTATTTGGATCCCTTTGTTATCCGAATAATGATCGTGATGACTTTGGTAAGCTCAAAGCCAAAGTCGACATTGAGTCTTTGTTGGATATTGTGAAAACTCTAAAGGTTACCGGATCCGAATCGTCGACAAGGGAGATTATGGAAACGATTCATGCAAATTTCGATGAGCTTACGAAATGGCTTCGAGCATAACAACTTGGAACCCGGACATAACCGCTTAAACTTCCTCAAACCCCATCATCACCGAACCTAGTTTACAACTTACTCGACGTCAAATGGAACAACTATTTGCTCCTCCGCTTAGTGATGATATTGATGAACGTGCTCCGATGTATCAAATGTTTCACCGCTCAACCCGATCATAATCCAATACCGATACACCGCTACAACAACTACTCGCTGAGGAAGCACCACCATTGATTCTACAACAACAATGAACAAACCGCATCCAATGACGCCGAACCACCGATGATCTTCTCAACAATGAAGTACCCCACCGCAGATTATGATCCAAATGCGTTCTTCAACCCGCTTTGCTAATGAAACCGCCACATCCGATGTTGCGGAATCATCTACAAGCCATTTGAATCCTCCTAATCTGCAGTAATGTATATCAACATCAACCCTCCACACATCGTTGGACTAAAGACCATCCTCTAGTGAACATTATTGGCAACCCGAATCAACCAACAGAATTAGACAACGACTTCAGATCGACGGTGAACATTGCATTTATGCACTTACCGCCCGCCAAGTCGAACCCAAAACATTAAGGATGCCATGACATATGACAACCGGATTGAATCCATGCAAGAAGAACTCAATCGCTTTAAACGCCTTGAAGTATGGGAATTGGTTGAAAACCAACCGAGTCTATGTTATTGGTCTCAAATGGATTTGGAAAACAAGTCGGATGTCAAGGAACGGTTATCCGAAATAAGTCACGCCCGTGGCTAAGGGTTATAGACAGAAGAAGGATTGATTACGAGGAATCATTCGCACCGTTGCTAGACTTGAGGTCGTTCGGATCTTTCTCGCATTCGCGCTCACATGAACATCACGGTCTTTCGATGGACGCCAAAACCGCTTTCTCAATGGAAAACCGAAAGAAACGGTCTATGTTAGCCACCCGTAAGGATTCGTTGATCCGTAGTTCCCTAATCACGCCTACAAACCGAACAAGGCTCTCTACGGTCTCAAACAAGCCCCTCGGGCGTGGTATGATAAGTTATCATCCTTTCTTATCGCTAATAATTTCATCAAAGGATCGGTCGACCCTACACTATTCATACAATATCACGGGCACACATTTTAATCGCTCAAATTTATGTGGATGACATCATTTTGGGTCAACACATCTAAAGTACTCAAACGCTTTTTCAAAACTTATGAAAAACATTTTGAAATGTCCATGATGGGTGAACTTACGCTCTTTCTAGGACCGCAAGTTCATCAATCACCCCGTGGTATTTTCTTGAGTCACCCAAATATGCCCTTGAAATTTTAAACAAAATGGAATGCAAACTCGTGACACCTATGCCACACCAATGGCACATACCAAGAAACCGGACGCGATTTGCATGGGAAATTGGTTGACCCTACCAAATACCAAGTATCATTGGGTCTCTCATGTATCTAACAACCAAGAGACCGATATTGTCTTTGTCAGATATCTTTGCTCCCGCTATCGTCGAGACCAATCGAAACTCACCTCTCGAGGCTAAAAGAATCCTCCGATACATCAAGGGAACCATTAACTTGGGAACCGTATCCGAAGGATTCGGTTTTGAACTAATAGCTTTTTCGACGCGATCACGCAGTTGCTTAGATTCTCGAAAAGTACTTCAGAGCTTTACAATTTCTTGGTGATAAACCGTGTCATGGCAATCAAGAAGCAGGATTGTACATCGCCGTCCTCAATCGAAGCGTAATATGTAGCCATGTCGGCGTGTTGTGCTCAAGTCATTTGGATGAGAACACAACTCAAAGACTATGGTTACGTATTTGATGTAATCCCGATGTATCGCGACAATCGAGTGCTATTGCGATCTCGCAACTCGCTCAACATTCAAATCAAAGCACATCGATCTTCGATATCATTTCATCAAGGAGCATGTGGAAAAGGGTACCGTTGAATTATACTTTATGGGTACCGAATACCAATCGCGCATCTTCTCACCAAAGCCTTAGCTCCTGCTAGGTTTACCGAGTTGGTCCACCGGATTGGTATGCGGTGTTTGACTCGAGGAACCGGATGAACTTTTAAAACAATCTTAAAACCACCAAACACCAAAACCTCTTTTGTAAATATTTTCAAAACAAAATACAAAAATATAAAATCTTATAAAATTCAAAAATATTCTTCTATCTAATTTCTTTCAAACATGGCAAGTACAAATCTTCCACAACACTTTACTCTTTCAAAATTCAAGATTTTTCAAACAAGTGTTGAGGGGAGAAAGTAAATATTTTTCTGTTTTATAAAACCTTGTACTTGCATGTTACCTTATTCCGTTGTTTCTTTGATAATGGTGGTCACATTTCGGTTTATTGACACTCCCGACTCAAATTTATAAAATTTCATTATTTCTTAAGTCGAGGGGAGTGTCACAAGTTTCTTTCCAAATATCATACTTTATGTAACCAAAATGGAAGTTATGGGCTATGGATGAAAATGGTTGAGGTGGAGGGACCAAAGTTGTCAAAAGCTCAAACTATTTTTAACAAAACCCTCCACCTAACTTTTCATACACATTTAATTCAAACATTTAATATCTCAACTACCCAATCCCACGCCTAAGATTCAATCTTCAAATCCGTGCTTTAAACTCCTAATTTGTAAGTGTTTTAATGATCTTTATGTTATTTACAAACATAGGTTTTGAATTTCATAAACATCCAACGGTTAGATTTTGTGTTTGGGATGATTTTGTGTTCTACGCAGATGCGTATGAACACAAAATCATCATTGAATGTTTATGATGATAAAAATGGTGTCAAAATGCTTAAAATCATATGTTATAAACATTTCCAACATCAAAATCCACCCGTAAAACGTTTTGAATCATTTTCAAGAATTAGGGTTTATGCGTGATTTAGGGTTTTCATTTGAGAGTGTTTCGGACAATTAGATGGTTGTATGATGTTTGTATACATGTTTAATTGACCAAAACCATGCTTGAATCATGCCCGAAACATGAATTTTGTGAAAATTGAGATTTAGGGTTTATACTCATAAAATTGGGTATTTTTGATTCATAAGGGTTTTGATGTTAAAACTTGTTTAAAACAACTCATTAGGCCTCTAAGATATCCCGTAAAACAATTGGTGCAATTCCTATGGCTAAATTCTTACTCGTAAAATTTGAATGCTTAGGGTTTAGTTTTACGCATAAGCAATTTTACGCATAAACTGTGGATAGGACTATGAGTTCATGTGAAAATTGAAAGGAGATTGAATAATATGTTAATGAATGATGTTATGATGAATTTGTTTCGTGTTTTACGCGTGAAAAATTCGTAATCAAGGTTAACCGAGGACCCACGCGATAAGGATCACCTTACGCGAGAAAGTTATTCGAAGAGAAATCTTACGCGTAACCTTTACGCCGTAAGGTTCTACAAAGGGACCACGCGATCCCGTGAAGGATATGCGTAAACTTGAGTCTTACGCATAAGGTTCACTCACGAGTAAACCTTACGCATAAGCTCCAACATATGCCACGCCGTAAGCTTATGCTAAGGGCTCTTTTCCACGCTGTAACATTTCACGCGTAAGTTAAGATCCCACGCATAAGCTTATGCCTACGCCGTATGGTCTCATCGCTTACGCATAAGCTTGCAAATCCTACGCCTAAGCCTAATTTTAACCAAAATTATGAATTGTTACGCTGCACAAACTTGTAAATAAATAAATCATAACGTCACGAAACCAAAATGTCACTAATAAGCTTAAATGGTTAATATGTTGTGAAAATAAGTGAAAATTTGGACTTTAAAACTCAAAAGTTATAATTTCACGAATCTTATCACGACTACTTTGGACTATTGGACAAACAAGTGACGTTGGACTCTTAACATTCATCAACATAACATATTCAATAATTGGACAATAAAATCAACATTTGACTAACGTAATGTCTTTCGATATGTTGGTTCTTTTGGCTCAATATCCTTCATATCACGATATGGACGTCCAAATGGAAAACGTTGATGCACCAAATGTTCTCTCAATGGAAGACATCTTCCCCAATGGTTACACAATGAAGATTGGGAAGAACAATCTCAGAGTCGATTTTGATAACTTCACGTGTTCTGAGTCTTCTTGTCAAATTGTTGTGGATATTCTGAAGACTCATCCTTACAAGAATATGCTCACTAATTCTGCAACTGTGCCGGAGATTTATGTTCACCAATTCTGGCATACCATGCAGAAGGTCAAAGGTCAAGAGGCTGTGACAGTGACACTCAACGACAAACAAGTCACCATCACTCCAGCAGACTTAAGGGCTATTCTTCTTCTTCCTACCATCCAACCCACCGACATGTTGCTACTCCTTCGAAGAGGTCACTCTCCGCTCATGGTCGACATCGGCTATGATGAAGTCACCGGGATCATCACAAAACACTCATCGCTTGATCTTAAGAACATTCCCCACCCATGGAGAACCCTCTACATCATGATTGCCAACCGCTCGACGTGATAAAGGTTTTGAGCATCCAAAGCTCATGGAACTACAAATATTTTGGGGCATGGTCAACATGAAACACATCGAATTTGCAGCCTCGATCCGGGACGACATGATGTCTTACCTTAAAAGCCCGCACCAAGATCCCTTATATCGATACACAAAATTGTTGATCCAAAGGATTCTAGGAATAATCCGATATTCCTTGAGACTTGATGACCCCAACCATCACTCCGTGTTGCTTGAGCCCACACTCAATGTTGTCGATTTAAGGACTCAACAACGAAGAAACAAGGTGCGGTATTACCGATTGCCTTCTTATCGCCGCGATCAAGGAACTTCAATCGCATAAACGTTATCCGGAAGCAATGGCATCGGCAAAAGTGGGGTTCATTGATGAAAAGTCTTCTGCACACCTGTTAGGAAGACCAGAGAGGCAAGATCGAAGTATTGCAAGCACCGAGAGTACTAGAAAGTATCCAAAGAGGACTCACACACTCAAAACGAGAGTTCCATTAAAGGTTGCCATCCCTATTCCCAAACCGTAACCAAAACTAATGGACGAGGACTCGAGGACACCAAACATGATGAAGAGGTTATCTACTCGAATCCGCAATGATGATACACTAACAGTTGAAAACCTCTAAGTCCCAAGTCCGATAAAGGGAAAACTCAAAGGCAAGAGCAGAAGAAGAGAGCTCTCGATGAAGAGCCACCGGATGAAGACAAAGACTACGAAAGAAGCTTGAAGAATCTCGACTTCAACATGTTGCTAAAGAGTTCAACCTACAACAAACTCGTGGCCCCGGAGGGTCAAGTGGTGGTGCACTAACCACACCAGCTCGATGCGGTTAATCAACCCGATAAGGAAACCGTACCACCACCCACGAATCACAACAAAAGCAACTAGAGGATTCTATCATTTATGACTTTGAGGAACCGTAAAAGGAGAAGAGAAGACCGAGAAATTATCGATGAAGATGTTGAGGTCAGCTAAAGAAAAAGCGTAAAAGAAGCTCAAGCTCAAGCGTATGAAGAAGCTAGGGTTAAGGCGTAAGAAAAGGCTAAAGCGGAAAAGGAAGCCAATGATTATATTCTAGATAGTCCCGAACGTAGCAAGGAACAAACTTCGAGCCACCAAAGGACCCCGAGCCTCCTCATGTCTCATCTTCGCCGACTCATCATCTCATTCTTCACCACCACCATCCAAAGGCACCACCGCATCCGCATCCGGATCGATAAAGAAACCAACCGACACTTGGGCATCACGAGCAAAGACAAAGATTGTCAAAGTCACAAGCAAGTAAGGAAGAAAACGTAGTCAACAAGAAACTCAATCAACTCGCTGACAGAGTCAATCTTCTTCAACAAGGGATAAACGAGATGTTGAGAGAACGGGAACAGATCCAGAAGTTTCTCAATCGAGATGTACAGGGTGAAATGAACAAGACGATTAAGGAATACACTCATAAGTTCCTTCTCGACACTGTTCCTGGAGTGACAAGAGAGATGTTCACCAGACAACTCTATCCGAATCTCATGCAATTGGTCAAGCAAACAATGCAATCTACTCCGGTAGCAATGAAAATCAACCCAATTGATCCTGCAGTTGTCTCCGATGCAGAAATGGTTTCCAAGCTTGTACTACAAATGTCTCATCGATCATGAACGTTTACTTCTAACGAAGCTAAACTATTTGACGCATTGCTGGAATATCAACTTAAAACTTCATGCAAAGCGGCAGCTGAAAGGCCTAAGCATCCAAGAGACGATGATGATCAGGATAAGGATAAAGAGTCAAAACGCAAGAAGAAATCTGGTGAATCATCCTCCATGCCACCACCAACCCAAAGGACCCCCACCAAAAGAAGATCTCCCCCACGTTCTCTACTATCGATAAACCTCGTGACTCGAGTTACCACCACAAACAGAGAAAACCGGTGATCATTTTGAATACACCGGTGGTGATGATGAAGATGTCCCCGAGCCCCAACAACAACCTACCTCTTCTACCACAACAAAGAAACCGTAATCATCATCAAAGCCAAAGAAGAAGAAGAAGAAGACCGTTGTTGTCTCATGGCTAGATGAAGATACTACCAAGAATATGACCGGTTTTCTAAACTTGTTGATGCTACCCTTCATTACCGTAAGGTCAAGAAATGGTAGATGGTCGCACAATGGAGCATGTGAAGCTTATACAGAAAAGTTCAAAGTGAAGAAAATGACTAAAGCGAGTTGAGGCGAATCAAGAATGATGCATTTCAACTACTTAAAGACAACTCGATAAAGTGCAATTGAAGTCGAATATCATCTCGACAACATTGCACGAGCCATGTCTAACAACATTGATTGGCTCAATCCTGAATCAAACATTGACTTCACCAGACAAGATAAAGCTCCATACTACACTGACTGGACCAAACCTCTACCTACCATTGGCCGACCGGATCAACCCAAGATTCCATACCGCTATTTCTTCAACAACGACCTAGAGTTTCTTCTACACGGTAGCGATGTCTCCAAGAAATACGCTACATCACTCACACTCCCTTTCCCGGCAGCAATATACTCCAACAACATAGCCATCGAGGAAGAAGCCACACACATGTTTGCCAACAAAGTGGAAAAGTATGACCTCGATGCATCAGATGGGATTCATCATTGGCCCGAACGACAAAGAATCTACTACAAAAGTCGCCAGTTCTAAAGTCGAAAAGGAAGTGTTCAAGTGATAAACGGATCGTTGCATTCAAAGATGTTTCCTTGTCGTCAAAGTGGGACTACACATTCCTAAAGAAAACAGTGGTCAAACGACAAGACGAAGAGGAATATGACTTCTATGAAGCGGATTTTCTGAGATTGTCACTAAATGACATTGAAGATATGTATCTTGCAAAGGTACAAGGACGAATGCGACAATTCTCTACAACTATCCAACGCGAGTACATCAAGTCATTGTTAATCTTCATCAGAAGCATCGTGATCCAAGAACGTGTAGAAGATATTCAACTTGCCGTGGAATCATACCATAAGCGTGTTAATCTCACAAAACCACAGCTAGACCTTCCCGACATAAACCAACTTGCTCAAGACACCCTTATCAAGAAACCATTTGGGGTAGTCTATCAAGTGAACTACACCACAATTGCTTCATGGCGCAAAGAGCTTCATAAGTTTGGGGATCACACATTGAAGAAAGTTCGGACGGGTTAGCTTATCGGTTAAAGGAGATACATGACGGCATAGGGTCACCAAAGAGATGGAATTCGAGGATAGAAGGGATGTAAAGAAGATCATCACGCGGATTGATGAAAGGTTGTTTAGGCGGATCGATCGTAACATTGGAGAGTTTCGTTGGTGGTCGCCCAAGCATATCTCTCACAGGCTACCAACGCCCGTAACGCATTCCTCGAGTTATTGCCGGACTACCGATACTCCCGGTACCCCTTGATTTGTTTCTCTTATCATTATTTGGATGTGTGATTTATATCTCGACAATGGCTTGTGCACACATACAAAGGTACAACCCGCACTTGTAATGAAAGGACCCCGTGGTACGCTTCAAGGCCACAATCCTTATAAAAGGAGCGAAAGCTTCTTACTTTTGAGTAAAACTAATCAAAACTTTCATTTTTCAAAGTTTTGCTCAAAAGAACAAGTACTTCCCTTATGATTTTCAAAACCTCAAAAGTTAATATCACTTGTCGAGGGGAGTATTTGCTTAAAAACTTTGTTCACAAAATTGTTCTTCGTGGTAATCTTCCCACAAAACTCGAAATGGACATATTCGATATCAAAATTTCGTCAAAATAACATTTATATGCCATTTTTGAAGGGGAGAAAAATTATGTGATAAGAAATATGTTGTGAATTGCTAATGAATCGTCGTGCTAAAAAGACTTAACCAATGAATTGATGAGATCTTAAATGTTAGTAACTCGAAAAGACTTGTCCGGGACGAGTAATAATTTCAAGCTAGTTTGCTAGTGATGTAAACGTGTCTTGCAAAGGACTTGTCCTAGTAGAATGTACCATTCGAGAAACTCTTGGTAGACATGAACTTTGACGGGTTTGACAACCTTCGAGGTTTGTCCACACCTTCAAGGTAGTTATTAGAGCTAGTTGTCACCTAAAAGTCGACAATGTAACTCTTTAACTATGCAACGAACCGTGTCTCATGGGAATTGTCTATCTTGAGTTGATCAATTCAAAAGTGCGCTTTTTCTCTCACCGTGCAAATTTCACAAAATACTTAAGCACGTGTGGAGGGGGAGTATTTCTGCAAAATACAAAACTCTCACAGTGGTACTAAATGCTTTTATTCATAACCACTTTGAGAGATTTTCATGAAAATGGTTTACGGCAACATAGGTTAGTCATGGAGTTATAAGGTGACTAAGGTTAGGAATAACTGTCCTATGATCCGCCAGAGCCGGAGGGATCTACCCAAGGACACCACCAATAGTTAGAATTAGAAGTCCTTAGGTATGATTATAAAAAGGAGAAAATGAGAATCGGAGAAAGAAGGAGTTGAAGAATTAAAAAGAAAAGTAAAGAAAAGGGTGAAAATAAATAGCCCTCCAGATTATTCAACTTAGGCGCATAATCGGTTCAATTCATATGCTACCGGTTGTCACTTGATGACACCGGTATTGAAGATCAAAGTCGTCATGGACCCAAAGGACGCATGCACTAAACCTTCTTAGCCACTCAAGTTTCTCTCAATGTAAGCTTGTTTCATTCTCACAGGAACCCTACGTAAACTATCGGCTTTCTCTTAGAGATTGCCGGTATTGAAGAAGGAGACCCTCTCCTAGTCTCCGCCAGAAAACCAAAGCGCACTATTGAGTCTAGAGCCACGAGATTCATCAAAAGATCTCTTAGGTACACTTGACATTTCATCACTTGTCGCTCAACATTAAGGACGCAAGTGATACATTATCGAGTCCTACATGATCTTAGCAACTGTCGAGAACATTTATGAGAGGTTCACACATGTGATCCTCGGTGATTGAATGGAAACTCCCGCCAGGGTCAACATCAAACAACCCCGACAAAGCAGTCACTTCGGTAACTCCTTGTGGGTTACGCTTAGTGTGTCTCAAACGGTCTACAATCATGGGTGATGCTTCGTGTACCTCAACGACTCATCCGAATCAGAGGTGTACTTCAGACATCGCGTTATCTCACTTGTGGGACTCCAGCTCAGAACAACCTTTGTGAGAATTAGAGTCGTGTTTTCACACTATGTCATTAACACACTCAAGTTCAAACTTGTAAGTTACCGGATTATTTCTAACCCATGTTTTATGTTTTCTTCTTATGGATGCTCATGGAGGAAAAGATCGTGCAGATTCTTCACATGCTCATACCAACAACAACACTAATTGAAGTTCTCTCAAAAGGCAACACAAAGTCGAATGATTCTTCACAAAGTCAAAGAATCTACAAAGTTTAAAGACTAAGAGAACTACATCAAGATCGAAATCCAACGTTAAAGAGCGTGTGAGCATGTTGGAGAAAGACGTGGAGACACCGAGCAACGGCGGACCCGATGCGATAACCACAACATACTATCACTACCACCACAAAGAACAAAGATCAAAGAACAAAGATAATGAAGACGCCAAAGTCGAAAAACTTCAAAGTAAACAAGATCCCTACACTGGGAGATTGTTGAATCAAGACACTTCTTCTCACAAGAAAGAAGAATGTCAAGACGCCAAAGCTACTATTACATCAAGACCTACAACGTTATCACTCAAATCATTAATCACCAACACTTAGGGGAGATTGTTGGAATCACTCCTAAACTAGATTACAAGTGTTAGTAATTAATATGTAATAGTTAGCTTAATTAGGCTTTTATGTTAGTATTATGGCAAGGCTTATGTAGAAAGCCCATAAGCCTTGGCCCAAGCCCAATAAGGAAAGGAAGGAACTAGCAGTGTTGCCTAGCTCCTTCCTATAAATAGCCTTGTAAACCTTCATTTGAAGGTTGGTTGTTCACTTTTCTATTTCACTCTAAGCATAAACCTTTCTATCATTTTCATTCGTGTGTTTGTTAAGTGTTCATCCGATCACTTCTTTCCTCATTTCTTCATATTGATGCTTGTGTTACATAAATGGGAACCTAACAAATTGTTGAACTTGGCCTCCAAGGAGTTAGGAAGGGACTAGAATATACCAAGGAAGGACCTAGAATCATTTGGATACAAAGGGGAAACTTAGTGATGAAGATTTGGCAGAAACAATCCTTCCAACCGTATCGGTCACATGACCAACCGATCCGGTTGGTCTTCTACAAGTGTTCCAACCGTATCGGTTCCGGGTGGCAACCGAACGGTTGGACTGGCATCCTGGGCAATCTTTGATCTTCACCTAACCGATCCGGTTGCAGTTGCAACTGATCCGGTTGGTCTTCCTGAGTGACGGAAAATCGACCTTTACTTTATTCTAACTTGTAGAGCTTGGTTCTTCAATCATCTTGGTCTTCTATGGTACTTGAAATATGATTTGTGCTTGACATGCTTCACTGAAACGGGAATCTTCCAATTGTTGAACATTCTTTTACTTTTCCTTCTGTTTCCCTGCACTTGGTTATAAACACTTGACAAACATCTTTTGATGCGATTAAGCACTGAAATCATACGAATATAACCAAATAACATATACAAAAGCACTCATAATGCTACTGAAAACATGTACAATCTTAGTGTTATCAGGTCATAACCGAGGAGATGCGTTTAAATTCCAAGTCTCAAAGTTTCATCGGCACCAACTGTTCTTTTAGCCGAAAACTCCAAATCCCGTGGACAAGATGCTCGTGTCTCTCGTGATAACCAAACGTTTCAACATCCATTTGAACCTCAAGTTTTTCGTAACTATGCTCGTGGTCTCTGTAAGTTTGGAAACACTTGTAAATTTATTCATGACTCTAATCGTGCAAGTAATAATGTTTCTGTCAGTGGTTTGGCTTATAATAATAAAAAGAACATGCAAAGTCACTTTTCTTCTTCTGGTCTAAACAATACACATAACACTCCTGGACTTGGTAATAATGGGTTAATATTAGATAGTCATCAAGACATCAACAGCTCTCGGTATTGTTGCAAGCACAATAGAATTTGCTACCCAATATGGTCTCTCACAATAGTTGGGCCAAGCCAAGTAATATTTGCAACAGTCTCAACCTTCAGTGCTGGGCTCTAGGCACATGGCTGGACCCGGTTTCGGCCCGTGTACTTCACAACATCAACATAGGGGTGTTCATCGGTTCGGTTATCGGGTTGTTCGGTTTGTTCGGTTAATTTTTTTTTCTGGGTATAACCGAAAACCGAACCGAACTGAACTTAAATTGATTCAACCGAACCGAAAACCGAAAACCGAACCCCCATAACCGAAAACCGAACCGAATAACCCGAATTAAATAAATTTAAATATTTATTCATTTATTTATATAAATTTTTAAAAAGCAAAAAAAAAAAAAGCTTAAAATGTTATATTTAATAGAGTTTTAATACTATATTTATATAAATATATAAAAATATATATATATTTATTTAAATGCGGTTTTCGTCATCAACGTTTCAAAAATTTCCTCTTATTCAAAAACTTCATCTTATTCAAAAACTTCATCTTCCTCCTCATTTCATCTCAACCGAAACCAAGAAGATCCATCATCAACATGGTTTACATCGCACTCGTGCTCATCGCCCTAACACTCATCGCACTTGTGTTCCCTATGATGAAGTTCACATACGGAGACATTTACTTTGTGTTGTTAATCTATATTGGGATCATATACCCAATCCTTTGTATCATCCTTAGTATTGAAATGCAATATTATTAATAATCTAGTTTATCTAGGTTATTTTTATCATAATGTGTTTGTCATTTATTTTGATTTATATGTTTTATATTCTTCGTGATACATTAGAAGTCATGTATGCATGCTAAAAGAAAATTTAGGATAAAACATATTTCGTGGTATAAAAAGCCAGAAACCTATGTTTTATCAAATCATTTCATACTACGCATCCACGGATCCCGGAAGATATACTAGGCGGATCCCTTTATAAAAGAACCGTGGGATCCGTCCTACTGGAAAACAGTTTTTCATGCAAATTAAAAACCACTATTTTTCTAAATGTAATAATCCACTAGAAAGTCAAAATCTTGAGTGAGTTAAAGTGTTAAATACCATTGTTAATAAAAATCTAGTAAAAACATTAGATAATCATAGGTTGATCTCAAACATCTCTCTTTATTAACTTATCATTTCTATAAGTTCAACTATGACGCATGAATATGAGTTTGATTTTTCACTCACTAGCGTCTACACTCCGAACATCTCTCTCGAACCCAACACACCGACAATCATGTCCGTGGGTTCAATAATCTCGAAACCGTCACTTCCACGAAGGACGACAGACACCTCTCTACAATTCAAGAAGGTATCAATACCTCCTTCCTAGCCATAGGACCGAATGTCTTCTTGAAATCAACGAAGATATGTCCAAGGTTCATAATGGAATTGTTCCGTCAAGTCGAACTCGCTCGTAACGAGGATCGCTTCTCATCTCTTTGGTTTTATATCAAAACCAAAGTTCACTCTAACCCTTGGGCATTTGCTCACATCCTCCGGATTCCAAATCATGGACAATGTGCCTTCACCAAGATTGGTCTCTTGATTCTCTCTTCAATTTTCGTGAAGAAAATAGTCCATATTGTTCACACATACCTCTCACGAAGATTTAAATCGCATAATATGCAAACCTCGACCATATTACTCCGATCCAAACATTATCTTTACAAGGGATATCCGAGAAGAGTACAAGCCTCTTGCACTCGCCCCACGTGAAATTGTTTGGAGTCTTAGGGAAATCGAAATTCTTTCCGCTTGTTGTGCTCACATGTTGTAATCGTTTGCTAACACAACAACCATACAATCTCGCCTACTTCTTCGCAAGGCGAATTGAAAATCTTCAAGGCTCCAAGAATAAACTCATCCCTTATGGAATGTTCTTGACACGCTCTATCATAATGTTATGCACTTCCATCCTCAATTTCAAAGTCCGTTTATACGTGCCTGTGAACAAGATGATGGAACCGCTAAACATATCTCTCATGAAGACTTTCTTCATTCTTGATTCCACCAACACTCATCAATCACATAATGATCCTCCTAGCGAAAACACTCAAAGAACCTAGTATTATTCTAAAATAGGATCAAATCTCTTGTACTCGTGCTTTATCAATGTAATCCAATTTCTTTCATGAAATAAAACATCTTACATTTGATATCTTAGTATTAGAACTCTTTTTAGACTATCCTTGAGATATAATGCATTGTCAAGATCACTGCATATCTTTGGTAAAGGTCATGCTGAGTAGATAGGCGGATCCCAAAGATTGCGCTAGACGGATCCCTACACTTAGGGAACCGTGGGATCCGGCAAACAGAAAATGCAATTACAAGCATTATATTTCAAACATATCCTTATAACACCTCACACTAAGCTAAACATAGTGTCTTAAGGAAAATTAAGTCCTTATCAAGATAGGTTGATCTTTCCTACTCATACTTAACTCACCTGGATCACACTCTAAGACGCCTGTAGATCTACCGTTTCATTTTTAATCCATTACTCTTCCGCTCTCAAACTCACACTTCATTTTTTTTCTTAATCCCTCACATTTAGTCTTAGAAATCTTTCGATTATGGCATAATTGATCATAAATCATCCTTACCTCAATATTGATCAAAGTTGATCAAACTCTAGTTTTTCTCATCTCAAAGCTTCTAGGATATTTTCCAAAACACTATCCTAAGTCACAACCTGATCTCTAGGATCATTTAGCTTCAATTGACACTCTCATCTTTAGTGTCATCCTTGCTCATCCATTGGTACTCTTGAAAGTTCCAAATCCTTCAATAAAAGACAATCATTAGCTACATCACTCATTACCTTCAAGTACTTAAGCACCCCTTCATTTAAGACACTTAGAGGACTCAAACACTCAAGATGATTATAGGTCTTAGATCTTAGAAACATCATTTCCACTCTTTCATAGTCAGCCGAGAGCCGGATCCCTAGGATTAGCCTAGACGGATCCTCTCGAGGAGGAACCGTGGGATCCGGGTAACATTTTATGTCAAATCTTGCTAAAACAATCATTTCAACTCATCTTCCTAACTCAAACACTCCATCTCATCTTAAATGAGTTCCTAGATCGATGCAAACTCGTTGACTCTTGTGCATATTAATCATCACATTCCAATGAATCCTAGTGGCTTAAGGCTTAAATGCACTTGCCAAATCTCTTGGTTTATAAACCACTTTGTTAGGACCTCCATAGTCATCACTCTCATCCTAACTTTCAGCTCTTGCAACCTCTTGAAATCATCTCATCATGAGGAAAACCCCAAGCAATAATTCATCCACCAAAGAACCACCCATGAAAAAGGCTCGTGTTATACACGAAATCTCTTCAACCGAATCATCTCCGGTCAAGCCAACAAATGATAGAACCCTTCATCATCCAATCAAACCAATTCCTAAAAGGATAGTACCCACAAAACTACCTATGCCAAACACCACCATACCTCCTAGTCCAAACAATATCATCTCCACTAAACCATCACCATTGTTTCCTAGGGCTATTTCATTTACATCCCCACTATCATCACCACACCTCTACAATTTAGAGGACTTGCCTCTAGGCCGTCTCATCCGCTCACGACAACATTCTCCTCATTAGGAGGAATAATGGTTCAAAATCAAGGTGTTGAGTCAACACTTGCTCCGCTTTCTTTTCGCCGTTTCCATCATATAATCCCATTTGGATTATGAGAAATCATCAAAGTCAACCACCCGACCATATGGAAGTTGACACTTCTCTACCACCACCATCATTCTTGGTTGAGTCATTCTCAAATGCACCTCCACCAATCCTCCATCGCTTGAAGCTCCACAAGCCGCACTTGATCCTTTGCATCAAGCCATTTCATTTCTTCCACCACCACTACCTAGCCATGACAAAGATTGCTATCATTGTCAACATGTTGAAAGTTTGATACATGAAGTGCGAGAAGACCAACGTTTCATGTTCTATCATCTCCTCGAACGCTTTCGACGAGATCAAACCTAAACAAAACTTGAGCTAGAAGATTTTTAGTGGTGTCCTAGCATCAAGCGATAGTTGGTTTAGAAATTCCTAGTCATGTATTTTCTTATTTTTTAGAGTCATGTATATCATAACTCTAGTTTTATTAAATGGAATTACATGCTACTTGTTATTTTTCTGAGAATATGATCACTTTGTATTCTTATCTCATTTCTGTGAGAACATTACTTGTTATATCACCTTTGCTAAAATTAATCAGCTAGTACGGATCCCTCAGAATTGCCTAGACGGATCCCTACTAGGAGGGAACCGTGAGATCCGTGAGACAGAAAGCTTTCTTTTTACTAACTTGAATCACATTTGCAGGAAATTGTGAATTATACTTGCTTTCTAACCTTTGTTTTGTAGTTATTCAATTTACATATGAAGACTTTGACATCCTAAAGCTAGGGGGAGCTTTATGCCAAAGCAATACATTGCAAATTACTTGCAATACTAGGTTTACATTTCGTGTCATCCCCTTGCAAAATTGTAATCATCAAGGGGGAGCACATTCGTCTCTTAGACGAAATCTTTTGCAAACTTATTTGCAAATAAACTAGATTAGTATCACTTACTTGACGCCTTACATAGGGATGGACTCGTCAAGGGGAGTAAAGACAGATCCTTTCCGTTACTTGCTCTCTATTTTTTCTTTCACATGTTTTTCTTAACAACGATGTGTTGCCTTCCTTCAAACACTTTTGTTTCGACAAAAGGGGAGAAGAAAGTAAAAACTACTAATTCAAATTTGCTACAATTTTAGTTTTTCTTAAAATAATTTTATGTTTTGTCATCAACAAAAGGGGAGATTGTTAATACAAATAAGCCGTAAAACATTTATTTATATTTTACGATCTTCTAATGTTTTGTCGATAACAAACGTAAAATCATTTTAACGAAACAAATAGAATACGTAAATAGTTTGAGTTAATAGTTTCCTAACACACTTACGTTTTCACATAAAACACTAAAACAAGTATAAGTGATTTTATGATTTAGTAATACATATGTACAACAACTAATGTTTACATATTTGGGTAAAATATACACATTACTAGTATGTAGTATATTGGGTAATATAAATGGGTAGAAACTTAAGTATCACAACCCATTGGGCAAAATACATTGAATGTTGTTGGGTACAACCCAAAGCCCATAACCCATGGATCTTGACCCATAACCCATTACATGACATCATTCTCATATCACATATGGATAATACCCATAACCCATGGATCAACCCATACCCAGTGACTAAGTGCAATGCACTCAAAGATACATTGTATCTAGCCAAAGATCCATGGTTCAACCATGACCCATGACCCATAACCAAAATACCCATGGGCAAGAGGCGTTCCACGGATCCCTACTTTGTGCTAGTCGGATCCTTGTGGTAGGGATCCGTGGGATCCGGGGAACATGAGGATTTTCCTCTATAAATAGTGAGCCATTTCTTCATTATTTCTTACCCCTTTCTAACACACTTTCTCCCCGAGTCAAAACTCACTAACCTCGGATCCAAGAGATCTATGTTTGTAGTTTTGTTTTGTGTGATCTTTTAGGTTCCTCTTAAAGGCAAGATCACCACCTTTGAAGTCGAGCAAGCTCAAGTCCATGAGTTGCCATGCTTCCTCATCATCAAGGCCTTCAAGTCTTCTTGTTGATGATTCCTTTCTTTCTTCAAAAGAGTGTAGTGTTGAAGACATTAGTGAAAGATGTCTCAAGTGTCAAGACGAAGATATTAGTGAAGGGTATCTATCGTCTATAGGATAAGCACTTGTGGTAGGTGCTTAGAAGTCAAGACAAAGAAGCATTAGTGAAAGGTGCTTAGAAGTCAAGACAAAGAAGCATTAGTGAAAGGTGCTTGGAAGTGAAGACACTAGACATTAGTGAAAGGTGTCTTGTAGATCTAGTCGAGGGCATTAGTGAAAGGTGCCTTAGATGTACATTCGATATGGTGTGTTTCGATGTACAAGATAGACTAGCATTAGATCCAAGGATATTGATATCCTTGATTGTTGATACAAAAGTTGGACGTTCCTGATTTGGAGCTCCGGTTCTCGTATCAATTGAGAATTGCTGCTTGAGACCTGCGCACTAAGAGACAAGAAACACCGTTAGGCTTACCGTGGGATTGTCTCCCACGATTATCCTCCGGCGTGAGAGTGAGTAATCGGTTTAGGGTTTAAGGAGTTTTAGGGTTCTGAGATCGTACCTTAAACGAGGGATATGATTCCCTTTATATACGCACGGAATCCTTGTTGGTTCCGTGTTCCCCAACCTTCGGCGTATCCCGCCTAAGTCGGTTGGGAATGATTATCTTCTTATTTTAGAAGATATCGGATATCTATTCCGTAAATAGATTTGGGCTTGGGCTTTCGTGAGCCCAAACGCAGTATTGATATTGGCCCGATTAAATCTTTCGGGCTTGTAAATATTGGACCGTGTCGGGTTTATGACCCGACTCCGCACTATACGTCATCATGTCCCCCGTCTAGTATGCGCATGCGTATCATGGATGCTAGACTAATGACCGTAGTCAAAAACAAATAACGTCGAAACGTATCCAAGAAGCCATATACCCACCGTAGGTGCAATGTATCGAGACATCCAAGTGAATAGGTAATGCCTCGTTAATCGGGGAAAGTTACGCCTGTTGTCACATCAAGCCATCTCGACCACACAATGAAGACTAGTGGAATCCACGTGTCGCCAATCGTGTGGAAGTGGAGAAGTATATAACTTGGCGATTCATTTTCACGGATTCTTCACAAGTAAAACACCATCCGCCATTACTAAAGCATTTTAAGAGTCGTTATACCAAAAGTAACCAACCACAAAGGTAATCGCATGCGACATAGCAAAAAGTATATCATCATGGTTAAGCGGTTTGTCCGACTTTACCTCAGACCTTAGTTTGATTGATCCGATGGAATTTTCCTCAAATTACTTTATACCGGGACGTGCATCCAATGGTTCCAGATGCGCGAGCCACGATTGCGGATTTCCCCGAAGGGAAAGTGGGTGTATACACATGGTTATTCGAATTTGCGAATCAACGTGTGCCCTATCACGCTTTACGTGCGATGTGTTAAACTATTATACGTTACACATATCGCAACAAGATTGTATCGGCGGCTAAAATTACCAACTTCGAGGTAAATTGCCGTACATGGGATTAACCCTACCATCCACTTATTCGCGTCTTTTATCACACCACATGGGCGCATGGGTGGGTGTCCTTTCAAAAGCTACGGTAGATTACGATGCTATCTGAGATAAGTTAGATGCACTTAGGAATTGGAGGAATACTTTTGGGTAGATGATACATGTTTTCCACGGAATTATGATTTTTATACCAAGGAACGCTACTGAGGGATGAGTACCCGGTGCAGGTCTTATAACATCGAGGATGCGGAACTCGATAAATGCAAACCGCATCCCCATCGGTGCATATCCCGAGGGATTTTTGGTGCATGGGAATCACCAGAACTATTATGGCCTCAAGATGAGATCCCTATATTCTTAGACGCCAATGGCGGGGTGGGTACTTATTCCTCCATTACTCTGATGTGTAAATAATGTAAGAACAATCTTCCGTACATGTTGCGCATAATATAACCTGTTTGTATATGTGTTTTTGTCTTGCGCAGAGATGGATCTGCTTACGCTTATACCTAGCGAAACCCGCAGCCGTGAGGACAGGAGTACGACCGTTGAGGGATGACGAGGAGCCAATATTAGCTGCGACTGCAGGGCGTGTCATGGAACTGACCGCAGGGGATACAGGGACCAGTTCCTCCGTTGCAGTGGAGGCAACGCCTCTGCAAAGCCGTCCTAATCCTGAGGTGACTCCGGTGGTGGCGCAGTCATCGCTCGTAGCTGTAGCTCATCCTGAAGAGGAAGAAGAAGAAGAAGCTGCGCTTAGTCGCAAAAGGACCCGAGGAGATCATGGTGCGGGTCCTTCCAGGAAGAAACGTCCCGTGATTCAAACTGTGGAGTTGTCCTCCACTGATGAGGCGTCGTCGCACCCATCTGCTGATGACGCGGAGCCAAAGTAAGTAAAACCATACATGTATAACCTTCTGTTAGTTGGTGATGTGCTATTTGTGATTCTAACATTGCGCTGGTGACCATCCGCAGGATGGAGCAGGTCATAGAATCACCTCCCAAGCGAGTCCAGCGATCGGCGCGTTCTGCCGCTAAGCCGTGATAATGAAAACCAAGCGATGCGGATGTGCCTGGGTCAATTAGTTGAAGAAGCGGTTCAAGTCTCCGCTCATCGAGCCCGTTAATTGTGAAGTCGAAAGATCAAGTATCGGTGGGGAGGACCAAAGCTCAAAGAAGGATCAAACAATAGCTACTGTGGAGGCGCGGTGGCACCCAAGCGCAACTGGATAGCGCTCGTGTAGAGGCTAGTGAGCTCAGCGCATATGCGCAAAAACAGGCCGAGGACAAGATGGCGCTAATGTGCCAAGTAGACCAAGAGCGTTCTGATGCTGCCAGGTATAAGTCTGCATGCTGCTGGGCACTAAAACATTTGGAGCAGGGTAAGGAAAGTTTTTTCGCGCAGTTGGGGGAGCTTGGAGCTACTGTAAGCTGGTCTTTGGAAGTGCAGGAGGCTAAGTTGCGCAAGATGAGCATCGAGTATGACGAGGAGTTGTATCCTCAGCTCATGTCTACAATTGCGGAGCGCAGGTGGCTCATTGGCCACGGTCTTCGCTTAGTCGCTCTTAGCACCGGAATCGCCAGGTGGTTAATGCTTTGGGGAAGTTGTGCGATGCGCTCGGGCGTGGTAAATCGAGGCGATTGAAAAGCTACACGGCCAAACTGCTGGAGACGCCTTGATAAGGTACCCCATTATGACGCTGAGTCATATGATCATTTGGTCATTGCCATGCGAGAATGAAAGACTTAGAGCTTCCATGATTTACGGTGGGCGCGATCAAGATTATCCATAAATGTTATTATGACGGATTGACTTTGGCGCGTCACCGTCTTTGAAGTCTTTGAAACACGCCCAGACTACTATTTGAAACCCCATGAGTCGCAAACTGCAAGTACACATCTTCTGGCGTCCTAGGGACGATCGAGAATCCATTTGCTTTGGAGAAGGAAGTACCTTTAAAGGAAGTCTTGGGCGCGATGCGACCCGTCTTGCTAAAAAGAAAGGTATTGCAGGTAAAGCTATCTTGTGTGGACTTGGTGCAGCGCACTTGCCGAGGTCTGATGGAGTGCCTGTCGATGCATGGCTCTTGTGAAGCTGCCGGATGCGGGTATTAGCGAAGTTAAAGAAGCAACGAGTCACGTTGGGACTTCATCACTTAAGCGTTGTAGTAGCTGGTAGCTGTCATGTTGACTATCTTTTGTACTAACTCGTAGTTATGAATAAATGTTTCTTTTTATCGCTGTGGATGTAATGTAAGCCTATTTTTTTTCTTTGTATGTATGAAGAAACAAGCGTGTAGGCCACTGCAAATGTAGGAAATTCATAGTCGTGTATGAAAATTATAGTATACTTGGAAAATAATTCTAAGTATTTAAGCACAATCGTGTATGTTATGATTCACAGCGTACTGTAAATATCGTAATAAGGAAGCAAGTATCTTGGTTCCTAAGTTGTTAAACGTGCACGTATGCATTGATGCGCAACCGTCATGGGATGCGCATATCTTATTCAACGTCTTGAGAACAAGGTGTTTAACAAGGATCGTGATCCATTATTGATGGGTTTGCAACCCTCTTACTCAACAAGTCGGTTAGTAGGTCAACTTATCCTGTTACCATCGTGGGTTTATTTGTGGTGCATGCACGCCATCGTGGGCAAGAAATAAAAATTGTTAACACATACAAGATATGGAGATAACAACTTAAAATGTGTCATGAGTTAGCTAGAAACCGCGACATTTTTATTAATACTTGCAAGTTTATCAAGAAATAACAAAGAAAAATAAATATGAAAATAAAAGCGAGTACATGAATGTTTATTGAGCACTTGAAAGTGCGGAGCGTCTGTGTACCGTGCCGTAGCTATTTTTATAGGTAGCACCTCTTGAGGTTCTTGATATTCCACGTCTTGTGATGAGTCACGACCATCCAAACTTCGTAGCCGGTATGTCTTTGTGCCGTTGCTTCATGACCTCATAAGGTCCTTCCCACTTTGGTCCGAGCTTACAGTATTTTCAGGTGGCTTGCCTCGTTGGTATGATAGACAAAGTCGCTGATGCACGAATGAAACACTGCGTGCCTTGGCATCATAGTATCCTTTCATTTTTACTTTGACCTTGCCTCCCGTATGGCCGCGTTCGCGTCTTTCTTCGATGGGTCCAAGTCGACCGTCTTTCGTCGTCGTTTGTAGTCACATTGATCTCCGCGGTGCGGATAGTTGGCATGCCGATCTCGGTTGGTATAACGGCTCATCCGTATACTAGAGAAGGGGGTATCCCGTCTTGGTTTTAACCGAGGTGCGGTGCGCCCATAGTACATGTGAAAGTTCTTCAACCCACCTTCCTTTGTGCTTGTCTAAGCGTGCTTTGATTCCTTCACCCGGACTTGATTTGCGCGTTCGACTAAACCATTGGTTTGTGGGTGCGTAACCGACGCAGTGTTGGGTGATGTTTAACTTTTCGCACCAATCTTTGAAGGGGTTGTCACGAATTGTTTCCGTTATCCGAGATGATTTCTCCGTAATCCGAGCGGCATACTATGTTGTCCCGACAAGCGTTTCACACGGTTGCCGATAATTATCGCCACCGCTTTTGCCTCGATCCACTTGGTGAAGTAGTCTATAGCTACTATGAGAAACTTGAGACCGCTTCTTTGCTATTGGAAAAGGACCCGGCGATATCAATGCCCCATTTGTAGAATAGCGGCTGATTGGTGTTAACTCATCCGTGGTTTGCGTGATGCACGATGCGTGGACTTGGCAATCATTGCACTTCCTTATCAAATCCGCGCATCTTTATGCATGGTTGGCGATGAGTATCCGATCGCGTGGCGCGTGCTACAACGAGACCGTGGTCCCGTGCATGCTACATGAACCCTCATGGATTTCTCGCACATAATTTGCTTGTACGGGCCTCGCGATCAAGCCATGGTTGGAGGAAAGAGCGTCGATCGGATATGTTGTCGCACTGCGATTCGAATCTCTCTGTGACGCGCGCGTATTCTGCGAGCTCATTCATTCTTGGGTAATGTCCTTTGCTTAAGAATTACGCAATTGGTGTCATCCATGTAGGACCATCCTCCTCTATGATCATGGAGACTTCCATCTCCGATATTGACTTGCTTTTCGGTGTTTCCAACAAGACTTGCTTTGATAAGTGTGCGAAGCTTGTCGAGGCGATCTTGCTCGGTGCATACGCTGCGATTTTCTCCTCTAGGGACTTGCTTAATAGTAAATCACAAAGCCTTTGATCGTTGTCTTAGTCTTCTCAAGATCTTGAATCATATTTTCTTCTTTACGTATTCACCCAACACATGGTTGGCCACTAGTCGGGAGTCCACATTTGCTTCCAAGTTACGTGACACCCATTCGAGCCGCAATGCGTAGTCCAAATGATCGGGGCCTCATATTCGCCTCATTGTTTGTCGAGGTAAATTCAAAGCAAAGTCGTAAGTGAATTCCATTCCTACGGGTTTGTGAGAATAAGGCCACCCGAGCCATCCACGCATGAGGACCCGTCTGTAAACAAAATCCATGGATCTTGTAGTGCTTTCTCGCTTGGTGTGGGTACCTCGTCGATGTCTGGTTTCTCGATGATGAAGTCCGCGAACTTGTCCTTTTATTCCAGTGCGTGGTGCAGCAGAGATGTTATGTTCGCTTAGCAACACACCATTTCGGAGTCGCCCGACGTCGGGTTTGGAGATGATCAGCTTGATGGCTTGATGCGTGATTACCGCGCATCGGGTGCGCTTGGAAATCTGCGTAGCGCATCGCTTGGCGACAAACACTAATGCCAAGACCAATTTTTCCATGGCACTATAGTTCATCTCCGCCTTCTTGAGAGCTTTCTTGACAAAATAGATAGGGGTTTGCACCGGTCCCTATTCTGTTAGTAGTACTTCACCGACCGCCCCATGAGTTCTTGATAAATACATGATCGCCTTCCCACAGTCGGGTGCCACGAGTGTTGGGCGTTGCTAGATCTTGTTTGAGTGTGGTGAAAGCTTCTTCCGCCTCCGTCGTCCACCGAAAGTCACCCTTTTTATACACTTCTTGAGTGTTTTGAGCAGAGGCAATGACTTTTCTGGCGATTTAGATAGGAACCCGCTGAGGCGGCCGGTTTTCCGTTGAGGATTGGACTTCCTTCAAGCGTGGTGAGGAAGTTCTATTACCGCTTTTGTCTTTTCTGGACAAGGTTTTATGCCATCAAGTTCTATCGGTACCCTAAGAACATGCCTTGATGGCCTTGAAGGTGCATTCTTAATTTAGCTTCATGTTAATCTCGCGTAGAGTTTTGAATGTTTCTTCTATGTCGCGCACGGTTCCTTTTCGGTATGGCTTTTAATGACCAGTCATCCATAGACTTCGGTGTTGTGGCCCACCTGTTTTTCAAGGCATTGTCTACCAACCGTGATAGGTGGCACCGCGTTCTTCAAGCCAAACGGCATTTTTGTGTAACAAGAACGCGCATTGGCTTGTGTGGAACGCTGTCTTTCCTTGTCTTCGAGCCATTTGTATCGGTGATATCCCTTATACGCATCGAAAACACTTCAACGGTATCCACACAAGGACTCTATTTTCCAATCTATCTCGGTAATGGATAGCGATCCTGTGGGCATGCTTTATTAAGGTCGGTGAAGTCTACACACATTCGCCACTCCGTCGCTTTTTGACCATTACCGGATTAGAAAGCGATCGTGGTAATAGACTTCACGATAATTCCCGCTTTAACTAATTTACGTACCTCTGCGGTACTGCGCCCTCTCGGAGCTTGGCCTCGCTTCTTCCGCGTGTCGGTAAGTATCCTTGTCGGATTCTAAGTTTATGCTCTGTGATCGAGCGTGGTACTCGGTCATGTGTTTGGGCTCCCATGCGAAAATATCCACGTTCTTTTGTAGGAGCGCGACACGGCCGCTTTTGGTTGTCCGACAATGACCCTCCAATGGTTATCTCACAGTGCGGATATTACGGGTGAATTGCGACCTTAAAGTTGGGGATTTTGGCGCGACCGCTTGGGATTGGTTCCATTTCGCATGTAACCGTGTTACATTCTCTGTTTGGCACCGTGGCATTGTAAAGAGTGACAATGCCCCCAACTGGGAATTTAAGCATCCGATGCTGTTGTTGGCACAGCAGCATGGTGATATCCGGGTCTCCCAATAATGCCATTATATGATGAAGGGATTTGATCACCATGAAATCCATCCAGGTTGTCGAGTGCTCTGCGTTGCCAACGCCGACTAGCAATCGCGATTGGCCCATAGGTTATATCTTCTCACTGTGAAACCGGTGAGTGCGGTGTTGACAGATTTAACGACTACGTATTTGGTCGTAGTCTTTTAAAGCAATGCTCATACATAATATTTGCGATGCCCCACCATCGATGTACATGCGGTGTATGTCGTGACCACCCGCGCTAATTTCAATGGTGAGGGCTCACGATCTTTGCGTTGTCCGCGATTAAAGTAGGAAGAGATTTCACTTCTTCTGAAAACTCTTGGTGACCTTCCGTCTGGTGGTTCGTTGCCGCGTCGTATCATATAGATTGTGTCGGCCTTATCTTTGGGTGTCTCCTTCTTGCTTTCATTCTTTTGCTTATCTCTTCCTCTTTAATGTTTTTAACTAAGTGGTCCATTTTGCCCGCCGACCATCTTGTCGATGAGTTGGCGCACTGACACACTGTTAGTAGTGTGACCCTTTGCGCATGGTAGTCACGTTATCCATTCCAGTCGCCGATCTTACGGTATGCGCATCTGCGGTGGTCTTGGGAAGTTCGCACCTTCCGCTGCGAGTATTTCCTTTGGTGTTTTGATCGGGGAGAATACATCATTATCTCATCTCTGCCGCTCCTCCGGTTGCGATAGCTTCTATTACGGTTATTACCTCGGTGCGTTGGATTGTCTCCCGTGTTGTTCCTGTGACCGGTAACTCGAATAGTTCTTTTGCTATCCATTGCGGCCTCTCCTGGACAAAAGACCGAGGCGCTTCATGAGTTCATCAAAGGTCTCGGGGATCTTGTCGTTTAATCTTTTGATGAGTTCGGGTTATTAATCCCATTCATGAAGCCGAGATCTTTAAGACTTCGGGCATGCTTTAACTTTGCATGCATTCGTCTTTAAAGCGTTCCATGAGCAGCTCGTGGATCTCCACAGTTCGTTTTACCTGGCGAGTTCGGCGAGATTTTTAGCACACTTTTGCGTTGAGTAAAATTTAGGCGGGCGCCTTTCTCAACTCTTCAAAACCATTCATGCTCCTTCGTGGGAGTTTGTTGAACCGATTCCGCGCGCTTCCCACCAAGTGTGGAATTAAACATGTGGCACCAAACCGGTTGTGGCGGTTTTCGATGGTCGGTGATTCAAAATTTTAGGTGATCGTCGGGATCACCGTCCCATCATAGGTTTTAACATTTGCGGGCATGCGCCTTTTCTTGTTTTCGGAGAAATCACTAATGCGTCGGTGAGATCCACCACTCTGACGGCGCCATGGGAGAGACATGTCTTCCTCTTGGTCAGTCGCGTCTTACGGATTTCAATGCCTGTATCACTATCCTCGTTGTCCGAGGAGTTGTCGAAGATGAATTTACCTTCTTACGGCGTTTGCGCGGCCTTCCTCGAATCGACTCATAGTGCGGATCGAAGGGCTTTCACTGGGGAATACTTCGCCCCGGTCTATCATGTACTCTACGGCTACCCGATCGGGCGTGAGCGTTGGTACGCCGTTCTTCTCCATCATCACACTCGAGTGTTGCGGTGGGATGTCTCATCACCCCGATCCTCCTTCCGATTCTGTTGAATACTGGGGTTTATGACCGCTTCTCTGCGCTTTTCATACGGTGGCGCGGTGGAAATATCGTGTTCGAATCGAAATTGAGTCGGGCTTCGTGTTCATACGATCTATTCTTCTCTTCCTCTTGCATGAGGGTAGCCAATGCTCGTAGTTTTGGGATACGAAAGCTTACGGTGCTAATTCGCGCGACTCCTCGAGAATGAGTCGTTTGTTTCTCTGCTGCGTTCTTATCCCGACCGTGCCTCTGGTACTTTTGTCAAGTCGGTTTCTAGCACCGATTGGAAGGGAGTAGTAAAGACGGGTTGTTCCAGAGTCTTGTGATGGGTCTACTCACTCGTGGTGGTTGTAGTGACTTGGGTTATTCCGAGTGCGGTTCTACGAGGAAGATCAAGTCTTGACCGACCCTTATTTTTAGCGGTTGGTTGTCCCAGTGCGCTTGGGGTTAGTCCACTCTGCGACTTCTTCCCATAAGATCATTGCGATCGGCGATTGCCGTGTTTTGTCATTCTAGTGTCGATTCTTAGTGTAGGGTCCCATGGATGGCGCCACTTGTTGATACAAAAGTTGGGCGTTCACGATTTGGAGCTCGGTTCTCGTATCAATTGAGAATTGCTGCTTGAGACACTGCGCTAAGAGACAAGAAACACCGTTAGGCTTACCGTGGGATTGTCTCCCGATTATCCTCGGCGAGAGTGAGTAATCAGTTTAGGGTTTAAGGAGTTTTAGGGTTACGAGATCGTACCTTAAGCGAGGATATGATTCCCTTTATATACGCACGGAATCCTTGTTGGTTCCGTGTTCCCCAACCTTCGCGTATCCGCCTAAGTCGGTTGGGAATGATTATCTTCTTATTTTAGAAGATATCGGATATCTATTAGTAAATAGATTTGGGCTTGGGCTTTCGTGAGCCCAAACGCGTGATTGATATTGGCCCGTTCGTCTTGGGCTTGTAAGTGTTGGACATGTAATCGGGTTTATGACCCGACTCCGGACTATCGTCATCATTGATGATGTTGTAAAGGAGTAGATCTCCTTTGGGATTAGTCGTTGGTGTAGTGTGGTAGTAGTTCCTCCATTTCAATGGAACTAGGTGCTTAGCCTAGTACCTAATAAAGGGTAGGCGGCGTTGTGAAGGTGTAGTTCACCTTGCGGTGAAAGAACTAGGTACTTAGCCTAGTACCTTATAAAGGGTAGGCGACGTTGTGTAGGTGTGGTTCACCTGGGTGAAAGAACCCGGTGGTTAGCCTAGCACCTAAAAAGGGTAGGCGACGTTGTGAAGGCTTCTCCGCCATAAGGAGATTGGTGTAGTGATTACGAACTCTCGAGTAGGTGACTCGGGGTGGAGTAGGGCAAGGAAGGTGTCCTTGTATCCGAACCACTATAAATACTCGTGTTGTGGTTTTGTGCTTCTTACTCTTATCTTTCATTACTTACCATTACATGCTTGTTTATCAACATCCAACACACATCCAAATAGATTGGCGTAAGTCGATCTAAATAGATTAAAAGGAAGTTTTAATTGGCAAAACTATTCAACCCCTTCTAGTTTTCCACATTTATGATGGAGGAGTATAATAATTAGTGTTTAATCGTTTATAACTTTATACTTTTAAGCTATTTAATCACTTAAATATTACACATGCATATACATTACTTGTTAATGCTCATGAAATATACATACAAAAGTAAATATTGTATAGTTATACATATAGTTTTCATATATTTATACACTAAAATATCGGGTCGGGTTTGGGTTCGAGGATTGATGTTATCTCATCCCGTCACATACCGATTACATAATTGGGGATTCCCAGCCCATCTCCGATCAAATCGGGATTCTCGATCAAATTGGGTTTGAGGATCGGGTCCCCATCGGTACGGGTTTTGCCATCCCTAATTCAACACGGTGACTCTTCATGATCCTATAAATGGCAACTCAAATGTGGACATAAGTGCCTCTTCTCATCTTAACTCTTATGCTAAAATCTTAGTCTTTGTTTTTAATTTTTCGTTTATCCATTTGTCTTTGTTGGTGACGGTTTGTCATGATTTGCCAACTCCCAATAGAACTCTTCATTTAATAATGTCCTTATTACAATTATCATAATAAGAACCCAATAATCCAAGCGGTTACCAATAGTTGGTTCCATTGCAAACAAGCTTGTGTACCAACATTGAAATGTTGGGAGAAAACTTGACATGGCTACATAGGTGAAGAAATATGGTGCAACCTTCATGCTCAATTACGGATTGGTATATTGGAATTCAAGGCGGAGGATGAACATATGGGTGGTCAAGGCGATGATAACATATAAACAAAGTTGTAAGCGTAACGCCATTGAAAACCCTATTAAAGCAATGAGATCGTAGTTTCGGTTGAAATTAAATAATCATGACAAGCATATTAATAACATAAATCACATAGAGCACGCAACAAAGACTTAATCAAATTCTTGCAATTAATTAACCAAAACATAAAAGTAAGCGTACCTTGCAAGCAATCCAAGCAAACACAAGCAATCAAGAATCACAAACCCTAAAGTTAGGGTTTATGCAAATCAACACACACACTAAATCGATTAGGATTCTTCACAAAATCAATTGGGTTTTCCTACGGTCTTGTACACACGTATTGATAACGATTCAATGTGAATGTTAATTTCTTGATCATAATAGCTTCACCAAACACTTTTATTACGCTCAAGGTCAATCACAAATCCGTTTGTGGGGTTTCGTATTGTCGACAAAGGGTAAGAGGAGAGAAGAAGTTTGGCCAACTATGGAGAATCAATTCTACCAAAGAATGAATACATGGAGATGTATTTATACTATAATGGTAGAGTTCAAGTTTACAAAGTTCTTATGTGGGAATCCTTGTTCGACCGGTTTCAAGCCCAAGGGAGGGGTTCTAGAACTTTCTATTGGCTTGTTTCCTTTTCTTCGTATCCTTTTATATTTAACGACCATTAGCCTTTTACCGTTAAGTCCTAACGATCGTTAGGCGCTTATTTTGAAATAATAATTAATTCATAACATTTATATTAATTATTAAACATTGAATCTCACACAATCGTGCAATCCCATAGTATCGTGTTCGAATACGGTCATGCGTATATTAAATATAGTACATAAACTAACAACTCCTACTTGGACATATCTTAATATAGGTAATGACATTGGTTAGCGTCTAACAACACAACAATGCCCCCAAACGACCGTGAGTGTGATTTCTGGACAAACCTTTAAATGATTCATTATTACACTTATCTTTTGTTACTAATACCACGTTAAATATGGATATGTTGCCCAAAGGATAATAGCAACTTACATTGAAGTAACAATATCGATCACATTTTATAATTTTTTTTCAACCATTTGGCTTTATAAATTAGTAATCCATTTCTAACAACATTTTCAAATGTAGGTTAATGTTTCATGCTTGGTCTCTAGGGGCATCTTGTAGCGACACCATCACAGCCTACGAGATTGAGCATGTATGATCTGATTCAACTTCTGTCATGTCATGGAAGTGTGCTAAGTCTGTGGCTTTTGTTGTTGATCATATTTGATTCGTGATATTCGTAAAACTTGTTTCTTTCCTCCCGATTTTTGTCGGTAATATTGATATTTTGTGACTATCAAAGATTTTATAGATACTTTAGGCGATGTATGATTAGTATAACATGCAACAATGAAACCAGACAAGCATGTACCAATAAGTCTCATACCATGCCATACCCCAAGATAATATACCACAAAGACGGAGCTTACATTTTCACCTCTCAAGATCACCGTTAGTTAGTTATCATCGATTACATCCAAAACCACATTACAAAGGTGGTATTTAATTCTTAACAATACTCATCAAGTCTAAGGTGTCATTTGTTTTTGAGTTTTACCTCTTCATCTGCAAACCATGTCTGCAGAAGAAGAGGTACATTCAAGCTCTTCATCTACAAGAAGAAAACCGTTTGTTTTTGTGCTATTGAAGTACTTCTTTCCTTTTTCTTCTTTTATTTTCTTTTTAAAAAGAGGTGGGAAAAAGAGTAAATTCAAAGAAGTGGAAAAGAGAAATTTATGTCTGCATAGAAGAAGAGGAAAGAAGTGATTTTAGCCTCTTATGTCTAAAAAAAAACCAAGCGGTCTACAACGAAATTGTCTGGCGCTGCGGACAAAAGCATAAATAAGAGCTTCTTTGAAAAAAAAAACAAGGCCTCAACATCCCTAAGTCTAGAGGACACTTGACGAATGTATCCTCCGAGTCACCTTGATATTTTCGGACCTATGATTTAACCAACACACAAATAAAGTTAGTTAAGAAGTTAACAAAATAACCATAACAACATGCTAAGATCGCATTTGGCCAACTAATTTAACACATTTGGCGATAAATCCAACATTTCAAACACTATAAAACATGTCACAAAAGGCATGTTGATAAGCAATGAGTAAAGAGCAATCTACATAAGGTCTCGAGATACAAGTGTGTGTGTGTACACAAATTCATAAGTTAGCGAATGCTTTGCAAGAAACAATAAATCCAAGCCTACATCTCAAACATGGCTATCTCGGTTCTAAAGCTAGCCCCAACTTTGTAAACAATAAGAAAATATTTATAATAGATATGTCAAACCTTTTGTAATGTCCTATACCATTTCAAATCATAATTATAACTAATAAACATCAATATTCCTATTGTTTCCTTTGAGGCTAAGGTCATGTTTCTTTTTTCTGTTTGGATAACAACATTGTTTGGAATAAGGATCATATTAACAAATGTTGTTTTTTCCTACTTAACAAGCCTTCTAAATAAATGTAAATGACTATTACAGATATCGCTCAACACCGGCAATATTTGATGGCCATCAATCACTAACACTACGACATACTATATCGAGATATTGAGAGAAAAACTATACCACCCTATTATAAACGAACTACAAACACATGTAATGAACATCATATAGTCGTCCAATTTTGGTACCAACTTGAGGCATGACTTTGATGATCTAATGTCTTGAGAATCTACTTCAAAGAGGTAACTAGAGCATTGTGTACAAAGAGAGTTATGGCATTTGTATCATACATTGGACATTACCTACAATGTTTCAACAAATTACTACACTACATGTTTCAACGAGAAAAGATGCACATGTTTGAGTTTACTACATGTTCCCAAAAATCACTAAACATAGGAACAAAATGAATGGAGAAACTAACGAAATCATACATAAAGCAAGTTAAGCTATGAAAGGATAAATAACAAACCGAATTTCTAGTCAAAATTTCTCATCGTTAGATTAAGCGTGTTGGTGGACTCATCATAAATATTCCACATCCTGTTCTCTACTTCTCCATACTTTGTTTTCATATAATCAAAATGATTTCTCATTTGCTTCATGTCAACTTCAAAATTATGGTTATCTTTGAGGGCTTGTGCAACTTTCTTCCATGAAAGTACTTTGAGGCTAACACCTTCTCGACCGTCGAGAGCAATAGCATGAATGCAAGCTTAGTAAACCTTTTCACTACATTTTCCTTTTCCATTCTCTACTTTTTTTGTTTTACAATTATTTTCCGGGTTATCCTCGGGTTATCTTCCATACCTAAATGGTAATTTTCATTAACCTATGTGTTTAAATTATTTCAATTCAAGATCGGTGATAAAAACAATGTTACAAACCTTTAACATTATGAATATCGACCAAACTAAACCCAAAAACCTCACATACATTCTTTTCCCCATCCACTTTCCTTATATTTCTAATCTTTCCAAATCCCTATATCTGCATATAGATTCTAATTTTTAACATGCCACAATGATATTGTCCAAGCATTTTAACGGTTTTCATCAAATACCAACGGACCATCCGGGCTAATTATCCTTAAGTTCATTTTCCTACCATGAAAGGCGTGGCGTTTTAGGCATTGTTCACTCTCAGGTTCTATCGGTTTGTTAGATGGATTCATAGGCTCCATTTAGGTGAGACTACATGATGTTAAACATTTACTTTATAACTTTCGGTGATATCATCCTACATTGGGCTCTCTGGTATGAAACCCTTGTTTTGTTTAAACAATGTTAGGTCATTCGTCCATAAAAGAAAGTTTTATCGCATCGGCGAAATACCAAAACAATGAACCTACCACACGATTATATGGATTCACATTTAAAAATGATAAGAACATGCTAAGATCCCATTTGACCAATTTACTCAACACATCAAATGAGACAATCCCATAAGGCACAACCGATAGGCATCGAAGAAGTGTCTATTGCACTTAAATGATCATATCAAATTCGACATGGGACCACGAACATAGAATTCAAACTACGTAAGAAAGGGGCATCAAGGCGAAATTATACCTAAGTCATTATTCCTACACCATGAAAGGAATGTAACCTTTTGGGCATATTGTTCACTCTGCAATAGAGCAGTTCTATTGGGGTTTGTTAGGCAGTTCTGAGACTCCGTTTAGTTGTTTTTTTTTTTTTTTTCTTCTAATTTCGGTGACGATCTCCATGTGTCTTTGGAAGGCGCTAGTTTTCATCAAAACAAGGTTACATTTGTCAATGGAGCATAATTTATCTACACTACGGATGGTAGGGATACCAACACAATATTTACAATGTGAATCTAGGCGTCGCATATTAGAAAATATCATGTTGTGAAGTAATCCACACAAACATCCCCAAAGGGAAGGCGGTATGTAGAGTAGCAAAACTTACAATTGTCTTTTGAGCGAAACAATAATTGAAGAGGCCGGAATTAGATAATTAGAATGCAAATGTATTTTATCAGATAGAAGATATAAATCCCAAAAAATGAAAAAAAAAGAGAGGAAGATACCTAAACGGTAAGCCTAGAGGTGAGGCAGGGGAGACCAACCTGAATAATATCATTCATCGGGGAGACGTGATCAACACTCCATTCATCAGAATCAATCCGATACACAAACATTTTATATGACCGACTTTTCACCCTTGATTCGATCTGAGTCCCACTTGAACAATGTGGTCAACGGCCTCGCGTAACACTCCTTGGATATCAAGATGCTCATTTCCTTCGTGCACGGTGGTCGACGATGAACTCGTGCTCATAAGTAATGGTGATGGGATTGAGCGAAAGAGGCTAATGTCTTTTATGATGTTGGCACGGTTTCGGCATTTACATGAGTGATGATGTTGGCGTACCTTGATGTCTGGGTGCGTTTAGGGAATTTCAATATGATATTGAGTGAAGCACGAAATTAGTAAACACACCAAACCACAGCGGATCCTATAGAGTTTTTTTTTTTTTTTTTAGTTAATGTTGATGTTATTTTTAGTTGCGATTGATTAAGTATATCATGCAGAAGTTAAATCAACAGCACAACAATATCACGATTCAAACAAATAACAACATTGTGGGTGGTGCATGCACAACTATAGAAGTACCTAGTATATTTATCTACAAAAACTATTGTAGTGAAACATTACATTCCATTTCATTGTTATTTAAGCAACTAACAAAGAAATTTTTTTTGAATGCAATTGGAAACTCTCCCATATTAGCATATTTACCACAAATAATCCAAAAATTGCCTTTAAAGGATATTTTGACAACCTTTGCAAGACAATCAAATTGATGAATCTTCTTCTTCTAGACTGAAGAATGTTAGAAAGTACTTTAGTCATATCATGTGAGGAAGTTAGCTAAGTGAATTTTGACATAAACTTGGCCTAATCTAAAACTAGTGCTCAGTTGAGGATAGCTTCGGATTACTTGACGAGTTAAAAACGTCAATAAAGACCTTAACATCTACTACTGATGATTCATGTTTCTTACCTAAACTATATAGGAATAGAGATGCTAAAAGAGTTATTTATATATGAGTAAGCGGGTGATGGTGTAAAACGGAATAAGATGATAAAAAAAGTTAAATGTCTATTATATTTGTCGTTTTTAAAATTATTCATCTTATATGCTTTGGTGTGTTGTGATTTGTCGTTTTAAAATTATTCATCTTATATGCGTGTGTATGTACGGATCGAGGCATCGAGACTCATGAATACCCGTCACTCATCGACACTTATTGGCGAACACATCTCGTTGATGGGGTATTCCTTAACGATGAGGACCATGGGATATATGTAAGTTTTGTTTCAAAACACACTTTAATGAATTATCGAGAAATAATGTAGCAACCCGACTAATATATTTACTATCTTGTGTTTTGTCACTACATAGGGCGAGATGAAAAGCTTGAGGCCACGGGTGAATACACGGAGGATCAAATCAATGCGTTAGCAAGAGGGGTAAGCCATGGGCATATTCCGGTGTGGGTCGCGTATTGCCATCACGGGCCACATCCAGCCAAGTATGCCCGCCCCGAGAAAGTCACCAAAGATGTAAGCTTTATGATGAGTCTCCTCGGGCGACAACAGATCTGTGGATATGTTCGGGGTATGACTCGGGTGGTGCTAAGCGGGAGTGGTGGGTGTGGTGATGGCGAGGAGAATGGCGGTGATGAGGATAACAACGGCGAGAGGTAGTTGTGTATATATTATTAGTATGTTACATTGGTACTAGCTTTAGCTAGTTGTGTTATATATTATTAGTATGCTACATTGGTACTTTAGGTAGTTGTGTTATATATTATTAGGTTCATCTTGGCGCCATTTAAACACTTGTTTCCTATCTATCAATGCACATATTGACTTTTGAGTCGTGTTTATGTAAAAGTTGTGATCTATTTGTATTATGTTGATCCGTTATATGGTATTTGTGTTTTGGTACAAGTTGTGGCGAGTCTATCTGAGGTTTTGAGTGCAGGTTTATTTGGTAGATTTTTAGGAAAAATTAGGAAAAAATCTGAAATCTTTACCTTCGCAGTCGCATTAAAAAATGAGACCTTTCCCGTGACATGTCGCCGGATAACTACGTTAAACGTTGACAAGTCAGCGAGAAAACC
The DNA here is from genome assembly GCA_022545495.1 of Chrysanthemum lavandulifolium. Taxonomy (NCBI): domain Eukaryota; kingdom Viridiplantae; phylum Streptophyta; class Magnoliopsida; order Asterales; family Asteraceae; genus Chrysanthemum; species Chrysanthemum lavandulifolium. The sequence continues at coordinate 238,872,481 of CM040243.1, read as the reverse complement.
AAGTTTCCCAGTGACATGTCGCCGGGGATAGTAAACTAACTCGTTGACTTGTCAACAAGTAACCATAGTATCCCCGTGACATGTCGCCGGGATCTTAATCAATATAATTAGTGTCTTAATCATTTTGCTTAATTCGACTATTAGTCATTGGGGATAATGTGCCACGATGCACCGCTTCTTTGACTTAAATTTGAGTGGGACCCACGTCGTCGCGGGGATTGTCGTGGGGATACAATCCTCACGAGACTTCCCAGCTAGATTCCCAATGACGTATCGTGGGATATCTTCCCCAAATGACATGTCATTTGGGAATCCCAATATGTCATTGGGGTAGCCGGTGAATGTTGTAGTGATTCTTGTTGTAATTATCCCGATGTAGTAAATATAATATAATAGACAGTTTAAACTTTTAAGGGCTTTGATTTAATAATGGGTACATTCTCGCCTCGGTAAAGTCCATCTTATTACGATAGGAATGAACAAGAACAAATAAGTTTTGGCTAATGTAACAAAGATATCAATTATTGTTCCAAAGACTCTACCCATTTAGTAATTTCAAAAAGCTCGAAAATAAATATGTATGGAATAGAAAGATTGCAACCCCCAAAGTAAAGAAATGTTACAAATAACGAAGAAACTAGTAGATTTAACGTAAAATAAGAGGACATAAAGGTTTCATTGCCCATTCTACTTTTTCTTGTGGTGATGCTCTTAAGTTGGATTATTAACTAACACACATAACCAAGGTACATGCACTTCTGCCATAGGACTTTTGTCATATGTCTGCGTTTTATAGTTAAATTTATGCTTTAGAGATATGAATTGTATTGAAGTTATGATGTGTTCAGTGAACTTTAAATTATTCTATTTAAAATCTACATGAATATGGATCAAAACGCAAAATAATTTCTTGTAGTTGAATGTGAATTAGGGTTAATGATTACCGATGCACAATATGATGATGAATATAGATATATATTAATTAGGGATTTGTACACAGCTTATGGAACGTGCCTTTTTTTTCTTTTTTTTTTAATATGCATATTGGTCCACAACTATTAGACATGAAATATGAAGTACATGTGTATTTCTTGTTTTTTATATGTTCATGCATACAAAACGAATGAACAATTTTTTGTTTTTTGCCAAATTAGAAAATATTAAGCTGTTATTAATAACTAGTTTATTGGCCCGTGAAATTCACGGGATTAAATTAAAAACTGTGAAATAGTAGTTTTGTATATGCGGATCATGTAATTATTAGTGAAAGTGTCTATGTTGTGATAAAAAATAAAAATATAGGACGGACATAGAAAATGGTGGGTTTTGGCCAAGTATTTCATGGGGTTTAGCCAACTATCACCCATGCTTGAATCGGATAGATCTCTCTCTTTGAGAATGTAAGTGTGGCCATTTTGAGGGTTGTTTGACCACGCATGATTTGAACTTGGGATCTCTCACAATTTTAAACTTGAGACCATCTCACATTTATAGTGATGATAGTTACAAATCTTCACCTCACTTGGCCACCCTCAGGGATTATACAACTAATTTTCGGAATGAGGATACATAAATTTATTTTATTAAAATATTTTTTCAAATCTCAAGTGACATATCATAATGCAACATTGTCTTTTCGTTACTTGCGATTTCAAAATAGTCCTCACCAAAGGTTTGGCGGAAAAATTAGAGGAAATGAATTATGTAAATGAAAAGTGGGAAAAAAAGTCAAAAAGATTAAACTTTTCGGAGGGCGTGTCTCGCCAAAAAACTTTGATTTTATAATTGGTACATTCTCACCTCGGTAAAGTCCATCTTATTACGATAGGAATGAACAAGAACAAATAAGTTTTGGCTAATGTAACAAAGATATCAATTATTGTTCCAAGACTACCCTTTTAGTAAATTCAAAAAGCTCGAGAATAAATATGTATGGAATAGAAAGATTGCAACCCCCAAAGTAGATAACTGTTACAAATAACGAAGAAAATAGTAGATTTAACGTAAATAAGAGGAAATAAAGATTTCGTGGCCCATTTTACTTTTTCTTGTGGTGATGCTCTTAAGTTGGATTATTAACTAACACACATAACCAAGGTAAATGCACTTCTGCCATAGGACTTTTGTCATATGTCTGCGTTTTATAGTTAAATTTATGCTTTAGAATCTTAGAGCAGTCTGCATTACCAGCGGCAATTGTTTCTAGCGTCGGATAATTAATGATTTGTGATATTATGGTGAGTGTTTTGTGTAGCGTTTAAAATAGAGCGTGAGCCGATGAAATGCAATTGCAAACGGTTGTCTTATACGATAATTAAAGTCTGAACAAAATTCTTAACATCTATCAAACAACATATAAAATCATTTAATGAAAATGAAAGTAAACATTATATCGGTTATAGGATAAAAACTAACAACACGTTACTTGTTGCGTAAAACTAACAAGGATGGGATTAATGGTGACTAAAATTAGCGTGAATATGATTAGCCCAAAATAAAATAAAAATTGGCTAATTTTGGCTATTTTGTAAAGATTTAGCACATTTAGCCCCATCTTTTTTTTTAAATGGCGTGTTTAGCATATTGAAAAGTTAAATGTGCACTAACGGGCACATATTTTCTCATAATTGTAAAACATTATAATTGTTTTGAAGAAAAACTTATAGATAATATATTTATATAGCGACGGATCGTTTTGTGTTAAAAAAGTTTATGGGTTCTAAAGAAAAATAAAAAAGTTTGAAGATTTGGGGATTAAACATAACGTTTTGAAGCCGGTTCGACCGGGTGGTTCAACGGTTGAACCGTTCCCGTCGAAAATTCGATTTAAACCGAGTCAATATGACATGTTGGGTCAAAACGGGTCAAATTAAGCAGGTCAACCCAATTGGATTTGAGCGTCTTATGTCAACCGGTTTTCAATATGTGTTAATAGTTTCAAATTTTTACTTTTTACTTTTTGGTTTTCCTTTATATATAATGAGAAATGATATGCGTGCTTAAAAATATGCTTAATGATATGCAAAAAAGTGTGTGGCGAGAGTTTATTGGTTGTAGGCTGCGGGCCCACTTCTTCACAAACCGATAAACTTTTGCATAGCTTTTAGCATATCATTAATCATATTTTGCGCATGCCTATCATTCTCATATATATATAGCGAGGTACCAGCGCGTTGCGGCGGCGAGTACCTGTGACTATTAACCGAGAAATAGATCTCGATGAGACTGATTCACCGGTTGTATCGGTTTAACGGCCTCTCTAGTTCGTTTCCGGATGGTCATTATTGGTTAGCCGAACCGATGGCGACACCGGTTTCAGTTGAACCGTTGGTCCGATCCGATTTTAAAACTATATGTACCATCAACTTGTTAGCTTGTATGAAGCTTTTTGTGTTTTATTAATTTGTATAATGTGTATAATAACATGTACTTTTTATTTTAGGGTGTTTTAAAAATAACATTAATTAGTTTGTTTAATTATTTTATATTTAGAATTATGTTGTAGCTTGTTTAAATTGTACATTGTGAAAATTTCATTGTACTTTTTAATAATGGGTGTTTTAATTGGTTGTTTTTAATTTGGTATATATGGTTTTAATTGGTTGTATAATGTGAATAAATTACTGTACTTTTAAGTAATTGGGTGTTTTAATAAGGTATTAATTACACAAATATGTTTCTCTCTCATTTGACCATTAAACTTTTCACTTTTTCACTTTTCCACTTTGTTGCTTTTTCTATTTTATGTAGTATAGATGAACGTATTGAAGCTATGATGTGTTCGAAGGAACTTTAAATTATTTTTAAGAGTTAATTGAGAAATCGTCCTAAGGTTTGGCCAAATTGTAGGTTTCGTCTTAAATAGTTTGAAAATACATAGATCGTCCCAAAATCAAACCTTTTCGCAAATTTTGGTCCGTGACTTTAACCGGCGTTAAGTGTATTCCGTTAGAAGTTACACGTTACCGTTTTGGCCAACACCTCTTGCAGCGTTCATCCTTTTAACTTACGGCCGTTTATAATAATAAAGTTTGGGTTTTTATACGTTAGTAAGGTCCGTTTTTTTACATTTTCGTCCATTATTATATGTTTTTAATCGTTTTCAGTCGTTTTATATGTTTTCGTCCATTTTTATCCATTTTATACGTTTTTGTCCGTTTTAATACGCTTTATAATACACTTTCGTCCGTTTTCTTACGTTTTTTATACGTTTTTATTCGTCTTTATCTGTTTTCATTCATTTTTATACGTTTTCATATGTTTTTATGGGTTTTAATACTTTTTTGCCCGTTTTTATACGCTTTCGTCCATTTTTATTACGTTTTTATCCGTCTTTGTCCGTTTTAATACGCTTTCGTCTGGTTTTCTTACATTTTCATACGTGTTAATCCGGTTTGTCCTTTTTTTATTTTTTCATCCGTTCTTCTTACGTTTTCTCCCGTTTTTATACGTTGTCATCCGTTTTTATACCTTTCGTCGGTTTTATACATTTTGTCCGTATTTCTTACGTTTTTTTATATTTTGCCCGTTTTTATACGTTTTCATCCATTTTTATATGTTTTCGTCCGCTTTATACGTTTTTATCCATTTCTCTTGCGTTTTTATACGTTTTTGCCCGTTTTTATACGTTCTCATCCGACGTGAATCACTCAAGGTATAACAAACAAATTTAAAAACTGGCGGATGATCTAAGAAATAATTTTTTTTGTTCTAACTTCACATTTTTATGAATGTGACAAAAAAAGTTCAAAATTAATTTTACAAATTATTTTTGAATTCTAAAGATATATTTTATTGGGGAAATTAAACTCAAATATGTAACAGTCATATTTCCCCCACAATCAGCTCCAAACATCACCAAATAAACTTTCACCATAAAAAGACATAATTTGAAGCATAATTGAGACGTCAAGAGATGCTGATTTAAGTATGCATTGTCGAAATCTTATAAAACTGGCCGAAAACGTATTAAAACGGATGAAAAGGTGTAAAAACGGGCGAAAACATATAAAAACGGACGAAAACGTATAAAATTTACGAAATCGTATAAAAATGGACGAAAACGTATAAAAACGGGCGAAAACGTATAAAAACATAAGAAAAATGGACAAAAGCATATTAAAACGGATGAAAACGTAGCAAAAATGACAAAAACAGATAAAAACGTATGAAACCGTAAGAAACGTATATAAACGGATAAAAACGTTTGAAAAACGTATTAAAAATGGATGAAAACGTATAAAAACAGTTGAAAATGCATAAAAACGGACAAAAACATATATAAACGGATGAAAACACATAAAAACGGATAAAACATAGAAAAACGGATGAAAACGAATAAAAACAGATGACACGTAAGGAAAACGGACGAAAGCGTGTTAAAATGGAAGAAAACGGACAAAAACGTATAAAAACATATAAAAACAGACAAAAACGTATAAAAACGGATAAAAAGGACGAAAACGTATAAAAACAGATGAAACGTATAAAACGGAAGAAAGCATAGAAAAACAACTTTTTTATTTATTATAAACGGCCATTAGTTAAAAGGATAAACCCTGCAAGAGTTGTTGGCCAAAAGGGGTAACGTGTAACTTCTAACAGAATCCACTTAACGCTGGTTAAAGCCAGGGACTACAATTTGCAAAAAGGTTTGATTTTGGGACGATCTATGCACTTTCAAACTATTTAGGACGAAACCTGTAATTTGACCAAACTTTAAGGACAATTTCTACAATTAACACTTACTTCAATGCAATAGTTACGACTCATTACCAACCGGCCCTTTTTCTACAATTAACCTGTCTGTCAACCCGGCCACACTAAAGTTACTTGTTTAATTCCAAACTAGTTACGACTCATTACCAACCGGCCCTTTTTATTCCGCCTCTTCTTAGCACCCTTAATCTGTTTTGCAGCCAATGTATTGCCTAAGCTTTCAGTTACCTCAAGAAACATGCATTGCCTAAGCTTTCATCTACTTACCTACCACCCTTAATCTGTTTTGCAGCCAATGTATTGCCTAAGCTTTTCAGTGAAGAAAGACTATGCCATCTATGATTGTTGATTTATATGTTGCAACTTTCTACATCATTATTTTTAGATATTAATTTGGATAAATGCCTATCAAGTGCTTTGTCGAATGGCACTTGGCCCATCCTACCGTACCCACAGGTGCTTATATCTTACTCCGTAGCTTGTGAATCTACGTGTGTTTCGGCATTATTAGCGTGTTGATTTAACTATCCCCATCCTCTTTTTTACTATTACACAAAAGATCTCATTACAGAACTTTATTTTTATATTTTATGTTCATTGTCAAAAAGATGCAGTTACTTTTATGGTTCCCTATCTTCATCGCAGAACTATGTTATGGTGACCCTTTTGTTAAATGCAAGAACACATACGGATATCCTAATTGGTTCTGGTTTGGATGCATGGGATACGTCAGATAATATGGAGTGGGAGTGAACTGGGTGACGATGATGAGCCACCAGTTACCGGCAGAAAACATGGTCGATATAATGTATAAACTGTGGGATTGCTTTGGCGTGGATTATCCGATTATTGAGTTTACGACTGCAGACAATAAGAAAATAGTGTGACAAAAAAGTTATGATATGCGAGACAATATGCAGTTTTGAAAGCAATCCCAAAAACCTCCCAAGTTACTTCTTCTTGGTACCCATTTCGTAAGAAATGACAGTTTAATCTTAACACACAGTGCAGCACTAACTGGGTGAAACTAATATAGAAACAACAGTGCACCACTAACTGGGTCTAATCTTCCTAATATTAGTACTCACGCTTATAACAGTGGCGAGTAACAACATTTTAGTACTAAAGTAAGTTAATGCATCTTCATTTAACCAAAGAAAAGCACCAAGTGGTGAAGATAAGACAGCATTTAACTGACACTAGTAAACAGCCAATGAAATCCAACCAGTATACAACAACAACATACCCAATCCCGCCGGGACGGGGTATGGGGGAGAAATTATGATAGCAGATTATATCGGCTAACAGACACATTTAGATATAGTACTACCAAGTAAGATTTAGATCCACATAGTAGAAGTGGATCTAATTGTTACGAGAACCAGTTGCTGATGAATTTGCAGAAGGGTTCGGATCCTGGCAAGCGTGTTTGGGAACAGGTCCTCCTGCTTCAGCCTGACCTTCGGTACCTATTATTTGACCAAGACAAAAATACCATGGTATTATTATAAAGCAATTTCAATTCATTAACATGAAATACCCTATGTAAAAGATCTTGACCGGACAACACATGTAGGCTGTGGTCCTATTTTTTCAGGGGTCAATTGATACAAGGTGGTTTGGTTTTCTCGGTGCAATCCAAGATACGGTTTTATCTTGTGGATCGCTATCCAAACACAAAACAATACAGATTTGGAGTAGCAATCCAAATTTGTAAGAAGGGTATGCAGTGGCGGAACTTGAAGGTTTTGGTTGCGGGGGCCAAAATCATTTAAGCATAAAATTTAACTTCCCTATAACAACATGAAAGTAATTGCTAGAAGCACTATTAACCAATTTTCTAAAGTGTAACTCCTTAATTCGATGCTATTATAATGCTTCAAAATAAAATGTGGTAACAAAACAGTAAAGCAAACATAGTCATTTATAGAAAATAAAAATTATTGACAATTGGCTGTTAGAGCAAACATAGTGATTGACTGTTTTGAAATTCCACTTAGTTAAACAGTTAAATACTTGCTTTTTGATTTTCAAAGTTGGAAAGTTCAGATATTAAATAGTATTATAAAAGTATAATTCTCACATAGTTGTATTTTGTTTCTTTCGTTGTTGTACTATACTACACCTCAAAGAGTTGTAAAGATGGCACACTGTACTTTCTTTTTATATCTTGTTGTTTTGCTAAAAATTCATACATATAAACTGTTAATAACACAAACTTTTTATTTTTATTTTTTTTTTTGGGGCAACAACCCTCCTAGCTTCATTATGTTCCGCCTTGAGCGTATGGATTCACGTTCACCTTTTCTTTAGTTGTGAGTTCTCAAAATGGTGCGGCGAAATGTTTCTTTAGCTGCAAGCACATCACGGACGTCGACACTCGCTAATGAAAAAGCAAAAAATATTTTTAATTAATTTATTCTACAAGTTGATGCTTAAACATCAAATAAGTCGCTTATATGTTGATACTAATAGTACGCTTATACATAAAATAAGTCACTTACATATTCCTAACCATTATCGACAATGTCAAAAGTCAATTGCCAATAAGAAAATTATCTCTCATTAAAGTGAAAAGTATTTCAATTAGTTATTCTCTCTATATCTTTCATCAAGTAGGTTATTAAGGCCAAAGTTTCAATTGCGTTTATTGCATTCAATGCGAGCATAACACTGTTGTGAAGTGATGCGATAGCATCAGGGTGCATCCAAGAACAAACAAATCCCGTTGATTTTTTGCCATCGCAATGAGGAACACAATTTAAAACCAAGAGAAGATCAATGCTGAGAATAGAGAAGGATGGAACCTGATATGGCTACAAGACGATGCAACAACACCATCTTGGGTGTATAGAGAAGGATGGAACCTGCAACTGTAGTTTAATTTGTGGGAAAGAAAGAAATGGCAGGACGTTTACACAAGTTCAAAGGATGCTGAGACAGTTGCCAAATGAATAACTGAAACCAAAAAGCTGCAACTTGTGAGCATCAAAGTGTGAAAGACTGCTCAAGTATGCTATGCAGCCAAGGAACGGGAAGTGCAAATGCAACATAGCTCAAGTGGCTAGGGTAGTATATGTGTTAGAATGCTATAAAGAACAGGTACTAAGGATCATAGTGAATGTTGAGTCTAATTTGCTATCCAAGGCCTGTCTTTGGACTAGGTTGCTTATAGTATTTTTGGATTAATTATAGAAACATTAACCTTTTTACCAAATAAATAAAAAATAAAAAAATAAAAAATAAAACGAAGAAAAACACACGTAAGTGTAAAATAATGTTGGCAGAGTACTCACTGTTGCTGCTGCTTCAGATGCTTTCTTCTTTCTTGGGTCTTCCCAGTAAAGTGGGATATCAGCTAAAAGAATTTAAAAGGTTCAGGGTTAGTATACAGAATAAAAAAGTAGCGTAAATAGATGAAAATAAATCGAATTATTTGAGCTATAAAGAATCTTAAACAAGTCATATTGGTGGAACAGGTCGAGCAAGTTTATAAAAACAAACAATTCGTTAAAAAGCATATTAGTATATGCCCGAAACAGAGGATCGGAATATATAATTTTAATTTGCCGAAAAAATGTTAAGCATTCCCCGATACTGTTTCGACTTGGTCCATTAGGGTCGCAAGACTCGTGTTAAAAACAAAAATTCCAATCAACAAATTAGCAAGACATGAGCAGAAGAAACAAAAATATCAATTATAGTGAAGACTAGTCCCTTCATTGTTTGGGGAAGGTTGATTTGAGGCAAATTAATTAGTCAAAGATATTGAAAATGGGAGTACTTAATTAACAACCCTTTCTATAATGTGAAAATACGATAATAAGCAAGGGTAATATGAGCCTATTTATATGTTATAAAAAATGGAGTTGGTCACTACTACAAACAGTTTGAAGGACTTTGGGTGAATATAAGAAAATCTTCCATAATAGAGAAAAGATGAGATGCATTGAGGTAAAAGAAAGTGTTTTAGAGAGAGCACTCACGAGCTGCTACAAGATACCTTGCTGATCTTGCTTCTATCTTTGCTGTTGCGGCTGCTAGATTTGCTTCAATGGCAGCTCCTGCTGCTTTAAGTTCTTCGTAACTCATCGGAGGGGGGAGACCTAAAATAAAAATAACAAGGTTCAAAGTTGGTATATGAATAGAAAGATAAATATTGGTGAGAAGCGTACAAATATATATAAAAGTGTTGGAGAAAGGATTAATTTAGAAAAACAAGTAGAGTCGTTACCAGAAGCAAATCGCCAAGGAGGATGTGTTGGAAAATTTAGTGCACTTGTGGGATTAGTTCACACCTTGTAATGGGTTAGAGGTACGGAGTGTACACCCATAAGGTCCATGAACATCCCGACTTAATAGTGGTTTGTATTGGTAGTGCTAGTGGAAAGTATCGCTTGTGGAAAGTACCGCTTGTGGTTTCCATCGATAGCGATGTTTCCAGCGAGTGCTATGAAAGTATCGCTAGAGGTATGAAAGTACGATAGTGTTTAAGCATCGCTAAATGGCGCTTCTAATCGCTTAATGACCACGTTTAATTGGTCATGTAACCACTAATGACTATAATGGGGATAATTATGAGGTGATTAATGGGCGATTAATCCTCATAATTCCATTTGAACGGTGAGAGTAATGTCCTATAAATAGGATATCCGATTATGCATGAAAGAAATACAAAAAAAAACACTAAGCACTTATAAGCGCAAGGGTTATTGAATTGTGCCTAATTCTATAATCGCATTTGGTCTTATCCCAGTAGATATTCGTGTAACCCGGGCATTAGGGTCGAATAGTTTACTTTGGAAAGTGATCACACGATTCAAGTGATATCCGGTAACCACCCGTGGTATTTGTTTCTGTGAAGTTGATTATCTAACCTCGCTGCGGGAAAACACCACCAACAATCAAAGTAAACTATTTTGTGATAATCAATGGTCTTCTTTGCAATGAAACACATGGCTTCAAACTTTGCCAAGTGGACAAGTTTGAAGGGTGAACTTTAGAGGTGGCGAGAAGAAGATGCATTTCTTGCTATCAAGCATGAGTGTGGTTTATGTCTTGACTACTCCAATTCGATGATGGGGATGATGCTACGGTTGAGCGGATCGGTGGAGGAGCAAGTGGGAGAATGATGACTACATATCACGAGGTCTTATTACGAATGGTATGTCCGATTCTTTGTTTGATATTTATCGAACTTTGAATCTTCCAAAGAACGTAGGATTCCTTGGATGCCAAATATATGGTCGAGGATGCATCAAGTAAGAAGTTCTTTGTTAGTAATTTCACAAATTACAAAATGACCGATTCAAGACCGGTTAGTGAACAATACAATGAACTTCTTGGAATACTTGGAAGGTTTACACAACACAATATGCACATGGATGAGGCTATTCAAGTCTCTTGTGTTATTGATAAACTTCCTCCTTCATGGAAAGATTTCAAGCATACCTTGAAACATATGAAGGAGGAGTTAACTCTTGTTGAGTTGGGTAGTCATCGCACATTGAGGAATCTCTCGAGGTGCGGGATAATGACAAGCCAAAGAGTAGCAATGCTATTGGACCATCTGTTGTCAATATGGTGGAGCATAACAACTCCACGGTACAATGATAACAAAGGCAAACGCAAATATCATGATAACACAAAGGCAAATCTTAACAAGAAGGAAACTCCTACTTGTTGGAAATGTGGCAAGACGGGTCACATTAAAAGGGACCGCAAAGGTGTTAAAGTTGGTGGTAAAGCCAATGGATCGTGCACTAATGGTTCGGGGAGTGGTGGTTCACCAACTCACCGAAAGGTCGAATATGTTTAATAAGTCTTTTCGATTTATTATGTTACATATGTATCTCGAATCTTTTATGTGCGGGATGATGATGTTGCGTGGTGGGTTGACTCGTGCAACAGTTCATGTGTAAAGATAGAAGGCGGTTCAAGACTTATGAGTCACCGAATGATGGTTCTATTCTTCACATGGAAATGAGTCAACGACCTTGGTGCATGGTCGGTGGTTGTGTAGATCTTAGGTTTAGTTCAGGAAAGATTGTAACTTTGTTTGATGTTATTCATGTTCACGATATCGGGAAGAACTTGGTTTCAAGTAGTATTTTGAATAATCATGGTTATAAACAAGTTATTGAGTCGATAAATTTGTACTTTCCAAGCATGGTGTTTTATTGGTTTTGGTTATTTATGTAATCAAATGTTCAGCTTAATGTTACCAATGATAGTGTTATTTCACTTTTGTGACTACTTATGACCGACCGACTCTACCCTTTGGCATGGTAGACTTGGCCATGTTCACTATAAAAGAATGCAAGATATGTCTAGGGATGGTTTAATCCACCTTTTGACATGAACACCGAAAAGTGTAAAACTTGCATGTTGACCAAGATAACCAAGAAACCCTTTCGTGGTGTTAGTCGCGAGACTAAGATCTTGAGCTTATTCACAATGACACATGTGATTTGCATGCCACTACTTCTTTGGGGAATAAGAAGTACTTTGTGACATTTATTGATGATGCTTCTAGATTTTGTTATGTCTATCTCATACATACCAAGGATGAAGCATTAGATAAATTCAAAGTGTTTAAAAGCGAAGTTGAATTACAACTTGGGTCTTTGATCAAAGATTAAGGACTGATAGGGAGGTGAGTACATGGATACTCGGTGATTTCATCTGTTGGAATAATCCATGAAATGATCGCCCTTATACTCCTCAAAGAAATGGTATTTACGAAAGGAAAAACAGGTCTCAAGGAGATGGTTAATTCCATGTTGTCCTATTCAGATCGAGTCGAGGGTTCGGGGTGAAGCTATGTTAACGACTTGCTATTTGTTAAATAGGGTTCCCAACAAAAGGAACAAGGTAACCCCTTATGAACTCGGACTAAAAGGAAACCCAACTTGAACTATCTCAAGGTTTGGGGTTGTAGGGTTTGTAAGACTCTCGATCCAAAGCTAAAGACTTTGGGTGAAAGAGGCATTGATCGCATCTTTGTTGGATATGCTGAGCATTCCAAGGCTTTTAGGTTCTATGTTATTGAACCTAATGAATATGTTTCAATTAACTCAATAATTGAATCAAGGGATGCAGATTTTGATGAGAATAGATTCTCATCAGTCCCTAGACCAAGTCAGAGGATTCCTAATGTCAATGTCGTTCCATTTACGAGTTAGGAGCGATTCCAACAATCTTCCCCCAATGGGATGACATAAGGGATTACTTACATCGTTTACTTCAAATATAGAAAACAAATAAAGAAAGGTCTTCATAAGCTCTTCAAGTGCTGAGGATGATGAAAGTTTACGCTCTTTGTCTTCTTCTGGAACCTTGACTTGAGAACCATTTTCTTCACTTGTAGGCAAATGATGTAATATGCATAAATTGGATTAACTTCCCCAATTCATGCCGCATGTCTTTAGCGACTTCTCAGTACACTCCTTTTTGGCGAAGTTTCAATCGCTTCCCCAAACCGACAACCGCCTTGTTGATTCAAACTTTGATGTAGTGAACATTTCCTCTAACTTTTGAAGTTTTCGAGACGCAGTGGAATTTGTAGATGAGCGAGAAACCACACAAGGTAACGACTTGTTATGGAAAATCCGTTCGGAGGTAACATGCAAGAAATCAACAAGATCTTCTCACGTATGTAGATGCTTCACACCAAACAAACCACGAAAGACAAAATGAAACGACTTCCCACAATGTTGCGGTCTATCGAATAATAGTTACTCAGAATCGCAATTACTCGATAAATGACCGTGTGTGAGGCATCGATGCCACAATCCTTACAAAAGGAGCGAAAGCTTCTTACTTTTGAGTAAAACCTATCAAACCTTTCATTTTCAAGTTTTCAAGTTTTCTTTGAAGGTTGAAGGTTGGTTGTTCAAGTTTTCTTTCATTCACTCTCCTACGCGTAAACCAGACACTATTATCGTGTGTGTGTGTTTGTTTACTTGTTCAATCGCCTTATCTCTTTCTTACAAGCTTGTGTTTGTAAAACTAGTGACCTAACAAAGGTATCAATCGCCTAATAGTTGAGTGAACGTATTGTTTGAAGTGAGTTTTGGTCTCACGCTTAACTTGCGATACCTCACCTTTGGCTTGATCAAAACGTATTTTTACACTTTTGAATCCAAGATTCTTGTACTTTCAACGTTTTAAGGTGTTAAAATACTTGTTTTGGCAAAAGTTTCAAACTTTTGCGTGGATAGTTGTTTTCATCTAGTTTTTGAACGTGGGTGTCGTTTCACGCAGAATCGCTTTTAGAGGCTTTGGTTCATCAAGTTTCACACTTTTGTGTATTTTGGTGTTATTGAAGCTATTTTATCACATAAAACCGGTTTAGAAACACTTTTGGACGTAATCAAAGTTACGAGCATTTCTACGCGTAGTAAAACCCTAAAACTACGCTGTAAGTGCTTCCTTGGTTTGATCTTCATTTTCGTGGTTTATTCCGTGTTTTCTTACTTGGATAAGTCCGAAAATACGTCGACTTTGGATATCTTTTGCCTTTGTGATAGTGTAAAGATCATTTGGGAAAAACCCTAAAATTACGCATAAGCATAAGCTACGCCAGAAATCATACGCCTAAGATTTTTCTTCGCCTAAGCCTAGTCTTACGCATAAGAAAATCCCACGCCTAACTTTCTACGCCTAACTTTTGTCTACGCCTAACTTTAGTGCTTTCCTACTTACGCGTAAGCTAAATCCTACGCAGAACTCCTTATTGTTACGCCAGAACTTTGGTGTTTTTACGCATAAGTGCTACTTGGTTCTTGTCTTTTCTACGCCTAAGGACACTTCATCAACAAAGGTTCATTCGACTACAAAGATCCATTTTACCAACACAAGTTTTCAACATGTCTCAACCACCATACTCTAACTATTTCCCTTACACTTATCCTCAACGACAACAACAACTAAGTCCACAACATCAATAATGGAATCAACAACAAGCAATTTATCAACAACAATTTAATCAACAACATACTCCACAACTTGGTGCAATTCCCCACCACAAATGGTTCAAACACCGCCAAGTCTTCAAGTTCAACCCTACACAAATGAATTCAATCAACATCCATCAAGGAACACTATGAAGGAACCCACTTGGTTTGCAAAGATGTGTGAAGCTTTAAGCGACCAACAATCAATTCATGAAGTCGGATCACTTGATAGACCTCCAATGCTCACTCCAGAAACTACGATCAATGGGTGATAAGGTTCTTTAGGTTTTGTGATCCGAAGAAGCCACATGGAAAGTTCTTAAAGAAGGTTATCTTGGAAGGTCCATTTGAGATGCCTCTTGTCATTGTGCGGAGATCCTAATGTTTGTTCCACCAAGAGATGAACAAACCAACATTGCTCACAAGCAGATCTAAATGCTACGAACTTCTACACTATGAAGTCGATGAGCTTGCAATGCAATATATCCTTTTAGGATTACCTAACCCAATTCTTGAAGTGTTGATGCTCAAAAGATCGCAAAGGAAATGTGGGACCATATTCATCTTCTTGTGGAAGGATCAATACTCAATCGGAGGATTTGGAATCCAAAATTTACTTGGCTTATGAACACTTCATGATTGAATCGGAGAGACACTAGAGTCTTATCATCATCGTTTTAAGACATCATCAATGATTTGGATAAACACAACATCATCATGCCAAGAATTGCGTAAATACTAAGTTCCCGAGTAGTCTTGGTCCCGAATGGGAGAAGTATGTCATTTTTCTCCGTCAAGCCAAGAATATGCATCATTCTACATATGGATTGTTGTACGATTACTTGAAGCCTCATGAGAAGGAAGTTGATCGGGAAAGGATTCTCCGTGCTCAAATTGCTCCACCCACACATCCGGAAAATCAACAACTTGCCTTATATGCTCAACAAAGTTATCCTCCTCAACAAGCAACTCAACCAACCGCCTCGGTCACACCAAACGATCCATCACAAAGAATCTCAACAAAATCAATTGGTTCCTTACAACAACAACAATGATCAAGCACTTCATAGTCAAACTAATGAGGAATCCGATCCGCTCAAAGCATTGCAACGAGGATTTGTTATGATTGCTAATGCTTTTAGCCGTTATACCAACAAATCCAACAATCGATTCGTTCCTCATCCAATACACGAAATCAGTCATGTGAACAATGGACGAGTTGAAGTTCGTAATCATGGTTATGGTCGTCAAATGGGAGGTGGTCAATGAGCTCAAGTGGTGGAACAGGAAATGCTCGTAATGGATTGAATGGTCTTCGATGCTACAACCGCAATGAGAAGGGACACTGGCTAATGCATGCCCAAAGCCAAGGACTAGGGCGTGCTTATTTCAAAGAGGCTCTTCATGGCTCTTAAGGATGAAGTCGGTGGATCTCTCACAAACAAAGAACATAGCTTTATGGCGATGCGAGACTCGGATGATGATATGGAGGACTTGCGAGGCCAATGCAATTGTTATGTTGATGGCTAATATGCATGAGTTACACATGAGTGAAACAGCCCAGTGTATGACATCGATGGCTTGTCTCGTGCACCGAACAAACCATCATCATATCGAACTAATATCTCCACCAATATCTCGAATCCGCACGGATCGATCGCTCAAATGAGTCATCTACATCTCATTCGACGATTTTCAAGTTAACCACAGTAGTTACATTTGACGATCAAGATGACCTTATGGTTTCCTTTGATAATCAAATTGACTCCGTGGTTGTACTTGAGGATCTAAATAATGATCATGTTGTGACTCACGTTGAACAAGCCGAACTGCTGCCTCATCCATTTTGCTCGCTTAATTCAAGACCATCAAATCAAAACGGAGGAATGTTATGCATTAAACAAAGTCTTAAAACGTAAAATGCATCGTTAACCAAGGATTTTGAATGTTTACAAAAGCAACTCAACTTTTCAAAACTCAAGAAAACGTGAAAAGGTTTTGAAGCGACCTTCACTAAATCTCATCAAAATGAAAAGTACTTAGAGAGACGGATCGTGATCTAGCCGCTCAAGAATGCTTTGTTGTCCGAAATAGAACAATCAAACATGAACATAAAAAGCAAATTAACGCTCTCACCTTGGAAAATCAAAAGCTAAGGCTAAGTTGTTAACTTGTCAAAACAGCTTCTCCGCATACAAAAAGCATTCAACGAATCGGGTAGATAACCTTCTTGAAGAAATTATCGACTTGCAACGAAAACTTAAAGAGTTTAAAACGTTGTTTATAAACATGGTGAGTCAAGAATCGCTATTGAAAAGTTTACTTTGAAACCCGATCCAAAAGGATATGGACCAAATCTTGCGATTATAAACCAAAGCTTTCAACCAAAACATTCAAACAAAATCACGAAGTTTCAAAGCGTAATATAAAATTGATAATTACATTATGAGTGTTGTTGAATATCATCGTCAAGAGGAATTAGATGCGTAAGACGAGTCGATCAAAATTAAAAATGTTGTTTACAACAAACCTTTTAATTATTCAAAACCGGTCACTTTTGTCACACCAACGGATTCTTCTAACACACCAAGGGTTATCATCAAAACACCGAGTCTTCTAATGTTAATCCCCAACCGTTATGCACAAATTTATGGTCCTTTACCTTCCATCGTTGAAGTAAACTCAAAACACGAAAATCACAAAATTCTTAGATATTTTGATATTTTCATGGTGACCTCAAAATTTTACAACATGAGATAGAATATCGCTCGAAATCAAAGTTAATCACTTTCAATCGCCTCTAGCGAAAGCACAAAGAGACATTTTTCGGAAAATCTTTTACCTAATGTTAAATTTTTGAAAAATTGTGCATTAGCTTGGGAAAAGGATTTTCATAAGGAACTTGAGTCATGAAGGTCGCCGAGAAAACTGAAACATCTATTTTAATACTAAACGTAAAAAGAAACCGTTGAGAAAAGATGTTGATCAACTCTTGGAAGATGTTATATGTGCCGATATCCATAATGTTGTGTTATTCTATTCTTTGCCACATGCATCCGATTCTATTTCACGATAATATTGACTCGTGGTAATCTGCTGAGAATATTGATAATGTGCTTCAGATCGAGTCTTTAAAAGTCGAAAATAAA
Source organism: Chrysanthemum lavandulifolium (assembly GCA_022545495.1). Lineage (NCBI taxonomy): Eukaryota > Viridiplantae > Streptophyta > Magnoliopsida > Asterales > Asteraceae > Chrysanthemum > Chrysanthemum lavandulifolium. The sequence continues at coordinate 238,854,657 of CM040243.1, read as the reverse complement.
CAATTACTTAACGAACTTTACAATGCAAACGTCGTCTTCATTGGTGTGAAAAATATATTCACAACCATCAACTTAGTTTTCAAAAGAAAATTGCTCGATTGAGTGCAAAATCTTCCGATCCTAAAATTGAGCAACTGGATGATCAAAACGTGTCTTTGATAAGTCAAATCTCTAAATATGAACAAGAAATTGTAATGCTTAAACAGAATATGGTGTCATATTTGATTTACTCAATAAGACTCGACATGAAGCATCAAACGAACTTGATCACTATCTTGCTCACACTAGAGAAGTCATGAATTTTGGCGGTAATATTCGCTCAAAATCAAGATTTGATTCACACTATCTCTAAGTTAAGAGAAATGTTAGGAAAGTATGAACAACTTCCGCCAACCATCATTAAGAGATTAGCACCACACACTTAGTAATCGTGCACCTAGAATCCCTACCGCCAAATCACAAGTTGCTAACGTGCTTCCTTCTCATCGAACAGAATAGTTGCGTTTTTCCAAACGTCCGCACTTCACAACCTAGAGCACTCAATCAAGAATAGGAAGTTGCGACCTAAGAAAGATCAATAAGAAATGCTAAAGTAGAAGAACACCCTAGGACTATGAATAAGACTCACGTTGCTTCCACTATAGATGTTGCGTCGCCAAATGTAATAGAAATAGTGATGTAACTAATGCTAAACCTTTAAGCACTTTTGATATTCATCGATGCACCTTGTGTTATTTGTCGAAAAGTATGAATTCGATTGTCATGACAAATGTGTTGCTAAAGCTATAATCTCTCGCTTACGGAATCCTAAGAATCGAGAATACCTCTAGGCCCACTAATCATTCTAAGTCGTGCTTGGTAGACCGCCTTCTTTAGATTCTAAGGCAAACATTGATGTCACCGTAGCACCGGGCCACCTCCTAAGATTGTAGTACCACCTAGTGCATTCACTAAGACTAAAGCAAAGAGTAGTTATAGATGGCATAAATGGATATATAACACACTAGGATTTACATGGATGCCTAAAGTCATTAATGTGCATGTCTCATATATCGCTTGGAACCCTCTAACATTTGGGTTCCACATCTACTTCTATTCCATCCGTGTTGTCCGTGTGTAATGCAGTGTGACAGATCATTCTCTGATTGTTGATAGCGGATGTTCCCGACACATGACGAGCAACCTTAAACTGTTATCAAACTTTATTGCAAAGTTCATTGGCATCGCTCGTGTTAGGAATGATCACTCAGCCTATCATGGGCTACGGAGATTATGTCAATGGGGAACATCGAAATCGCAGGGTTTACTATGTGGAAGGCCTCGATCATAACTGCTTTCATGAGGTCGGTTTGTGATGGAGATTTGGAGGTTGCTTTCAAGGAGAAAACTTGTTTCATTCGTGATCTACAAGGAAATGACCTTATGTCCGCTCGCGTAATTCTAGTCTCTACACTATCTCTATGCAAGACATGGTTGCTTCATCTCCCATATGCTTATTTTCAAAGGCAACATCAACAAAATCCTCGCTATGGCACCGTCGTCTCTCACATCTAAACTTTCAAACCATCACCAACCTTGCTCGACACAAACTAGTTGAAGGTCTCCCATGATTCCTAGATTCAAAATATCACCTTTGCTCACCGTGAACAAGGGAAAAGCACTCGTGCTCATTTTCCTTCAAAGGTGGAACACGACTCTCGAGATGTGCTTCATCTTCTTCACATGGATTTGTGTGGCCCGATGCGCGCGCAAACGATCAATGGCAAATGCTACATCTTAGTAATTGTTGATGATTACTCACTGGACTTGGGTCTACTTTCTTGAAGCAAAGACCAAGCTCCACAAATGATCATCACCTTTCACAAAAATCTGTGTTCGACTCCGCAACACCGTCGGCTAATCGAGCAGACAGGTATGAATTTGTAAACCAAACCCTTCGTGAATTCTATGAGAAAGTGGAATTCAAAGATCAAACATCTATTGCACGTACACCGAACAAAACGGAGTTGTTGAAAGACGAAACCGAACGTTAGTGGAAGCTGCAAGAACAATGTTAATCAATGCTAAACTTCCGGATTACTTGTGGGCGAGTCGTATCTCATCGCATGCTATACTCAAAATCGTTCTATGATCACAAATGCCACAACAAAACACCTTTCGAGCTTGTCCACAACCATAAACCGAATCTCAAACACTTTCATGTATTTGGATCCCTTTGCTATCCGAATAATGATCGTGATGATTTTGAAAGCTCAAAGCCAAAGCCGACATTGAGTCTTTATTGGATATTGTGAGAATTCTAAAGGTTACCGGATCCGAATCGTCGTACAAAACAGTGATGGAAACGATTCATGCTCATTTTGATGAACTCACGAAATGGCTTCGAGTATAACAGCTTAGAACCCGTCACAACCGTTTAAACTTCCTCAACCCCATCATCACCGAACAAAGCCCCACTAACTCACAACAAATGGAAAGGTTATTTGCTCCTCCTGTTCGGTGGCGATATTGATGAACGTGCTCGGTGTATCCATTGCTTCCGCTTCACAACCCGATAATATTCCTATACCGATACACTGCTACAACAACTCATCGTTGAAGATGCACCTACACCAGATTGACTCCACAACAACAGTTGAACAAACCGCTTCCAACAATGATGAACCAAATGATGATATTCGAATGATGTACCCCACCGCAGATTTTGATCCAAATCGTTCTTCAACCCGTTTGCTAATGAGATCTACACCGATGTCGTGGAATCTTCAACAAACCATTTGAATCCTCGAATCGCACAATGTATACCAACATCAACCCTCTACACATCGATGGACAAAAGACCATCCTCCGCTAATATTATTGGCAACCCGAATCAACCAATCGTTACGAGACAACGTCTTCACACGTATGCATTTATGCACTCACCGTCCGCTAACTGAACCTAAAAACATTAAAGACGCAATGACAAAAGACAATTGGATTGAATCCATGCAAGAAGAACTCAACCAATTCAAACGTCTTGAAGTATGGGAGCGGTTGAAAGACCAACGGGGTCTACGCCATTGGTCTAAAATGGATTTGGAAAAGCAAATTGGATCTCAAGGAACGTCATCCGAAACAAGTCACGTCAAGTTACTAAGGGTTATCGTCAAGAAGAGGAATAAACTTTGAAGAATCTTTTGCTCCGGTTGCTCGTCTTGAGGTCGTTCGGATATTTCTCGTTCATGCTCATATGAATATGGCGGTCTTTCAAATGGATGTCAAAACCGTGTTTCTCAACGGACAACCGAAAGAAATGGTTTATGTCACCAACCCGAAGGATTCGTTGATCCAGAGTGCCCAACCATGTCTACAAACCGAACAAAGCTCTTTATGGTCTCAAACAAGCCCCTGGGCATGGTACGATAAGCTATCATCTTTCCTCATTGCTAATAATTTCACCAAAGGTTCGGTTGACCCAACTCTTTTATAAAATATCACGGGCACATATCTTAATTGTTCAAATTCGTGGATGACATCATTTTGGGTCTACACATAAAAGTTTTCAACCGCTTTTGCAAAACTAATGAAGAAAAATTTTGAAATGTCCATGATGGGTGAACTCACGTTCTTTCTAGGACGCAAGTTCATCAATCACCCGTGGTATTTTCTTGAGTCGACCCAAATATGCCCTTGAATTGTTAAACAAATTTGGAATGAAAACACGTGATACTTATGCCACACCAATGACTCATACCAAGAAGCTAGACGATTTACATGGGAAATTAGTTGACCTACCAAATACCAAGTATTATTGGGTCTATCATGTATCTAACGACTAGCGGACTGATATTGTCTTTGCCGCTTATCTATGCTCCCGTTATCGATCGCGACCAATCGAAACCCACCTCTGCGAGGCTAAAAGAATCCTCCGATACATCAAAGGAACCATTAACTTGGGGATCCGTATCCGAAGGATTCGGTTTTGAACTAATCGCTTTTGAGACCGACCACGCAGGATGCTTAGACTCGAGGAAAAGTATTTCGGAGCTCTACAATTTCTTGGTGATAAACCGGTGTCTTGGCAATCAAAGAAGCGAGGATTGTACATCGATGTCATTAACCGGCGCGAATATGTAGCCATGTCCGCATGTTGTGCTCAAGTCATCTAGATGAGAACACAACTCAAAGACTATGGTTACGTGTTTGACGAGAATCCGATGTCTCATGACAATCGAGTGCCATTGCGATCTCGTGCAACTCGCCAACACTCGAAATCAAAGCACATCGATCTTAGCTATCATTTCATCAAAGACCACGTGGAACAGTGCCGATTGAATTATACTTTGTGGGTACGAATACCAATTGGCGCATCTTCTCACCAAAGCCTTGCCTCCGCTAGGTTTAATGAGTGATCCACCGGATTGGTATGAGGTGTTTGACTCAAGAGGAATTGATGACCTCTTAAAACAGATCTTAAAACACTCGTCAAACACCAAAACTCTCTTTTGTAAATAAATTTTCAAAACAAAATACAAAAATATAAAATCGATAAAACAACAAAATATTCTCCTAGTCTATTTTCTTTCAACATGGCAAGTACATTTCTTCCACAACACTTTAATCTTTCAAAATTCAGTATTTTTACGATCAAGTGTTGAGGGGGAGAAAATTTTCACTTAACTGTTTCAAAACATCTGTGTACTTGCATGTTATCATATCCCGGTTGGTTATTTTATCAATGGTGGTAAACTTTTCTGGTTAAATGACACTCCTCGGACTAAAATTTATAACCTTTCATCATTTACCTAAGTCGAGGGGGAGTGTCGTCAAGTTTCTTTCTTAAAACCTTTCTTTGGTAACCAAAATGGAAGTTAAATGGCTTTGTATGAAAAAGGAAAAGGTGGAGGGACCAAATCTGTCAAAATGTTAAAGTCATTTTAATAAAAACACCTCTCACCTACTTATTCACTTCACATTTAATACACTCAACCTAACTAATCTACGCTTAGAATTCATTCAAGAAATCAGTTCTTTTGATCATCATTTTGTAAGTTGTTTCGTGATTACAACATGTTTTTAAGTAATGGTTTTGAATTTCTCAAAAAACCAACGGTTAAAACGTTCTATAATCGAGTTTTTGTGGACTACGCGTATGTGTATGAACACCCAATCATGAATGGGTGTTTTTTCTTAAATGGATAGTTTTAAAACGTGTCTAATACATCAATGATATCATATTAACCATCAAAATCCACCCAGAAACACAAACTGATGAATTTTGAAAACTAGGGTTCTTGAGTCGAATTGGGTTTTTTCAAATGTGAAGAGTCTTGGTCAAAAAGATTGTTGTGTTATGCTTGTGTGATGTTTAATTGATGATATCCTTGCCTTATAACCACCCAGAAACCCTAATTGATTCAGAATTAGGATTTAGGGTTTAAAGTTCTAAAGTTTGGGTATTTTTGATTCGTCTCGAACTAGATGTTAATACTTGGTTTAAAGACTCTCACAACACTCTTAAACTACCAGAAAAAGTATGGTGCAAATCCTATGGTTAAAATTCATACGCGTAATTCTTAACCCTTAGGGTTTTGACCTCACGCAAACCTTTAAACGAATGATTCATGCCGTGTTTTGTTGATAAAATGAAGCTTTGTGTTAATGATAATGATTTGATGAAATTATTTCGTGCTTTGCTACGCTTAATATTCGTAATCAAGGTCATTTGCAACCCACGCATAAGGATTACCCTACGGCGTAGTCAAGTTATGCGTAAGAATAATCCCACGCATAACTATTACGCGTAAGGTTCTACAATGGGACCACGCGTATCCTGTGAAGGATATGCGTGAACAATGACCCTCGCATAAGGTCTACTCTTACGAGTAAGCCTTACGCGTAAGGTCCTTATACGCCCATGCGTAAGCTCTCACGCATAAGGTTCCCTTTCCACGCGTAACTTCTCTTACGCATAAGTTAGGATCCCACGCGCAAGCTTTCACTGCGATATCATCTCTCTTTACACGCTTAACTTTGCCAAAACTATGCTTAAGCATTGATTGACCTTCATTATGAATTGTTACGTGTACAAACTTGTTAATAAACTTATCATATCATCACGAATCCACTAATGTCACTAATAAACTTAAACGTTTGATATGTTGTAAACCATAAGTGATAACATAAACTTTAAAACCTAAAGTTAACTAACTCACGAAATATTTCACGACATCATTGGACTATTGGACAAACAAGTGACTTAGGACTCGTAACAATCATTGACATCGTATATTCAATAACTAGACAATAAGACCTTCCGTTGACTAACATTATGTCTTCGATATGTTGGTTCTTTTGGCTAATGTTATTTCGAGATCACGACATGGTCGAACAAATGAATGTGGATGCATCAAAAGTTCTAACAATTCTTGATATCTTTCCAGAGGGTTATCCGAGAAAGCTTGGAAAGAACAACCTTAGGGTTGACTTTGACACCCTCACATGCTCGTAATCTTCTTGTCTAATTGCGGTGGATATTCTCGTGAATCATCCCTACCGAACATGCTCTCACACTCGCCACGCCTTCAGGGTCTACATTCAACAATTCAGGATTCTATGAAGAGGATCATCGGTCAAATCTTGTGAATGTGACTCTTAATCACAAACAAGTCACTATCACTCCGATGACTTACGAGCTGTTCTCATCATTCCGACATCACTCCAACCGACTTCTTTGCTACCCCTATCAAGAGACCGTCCCGCAATTCTTGATAGATATTGGTTATGATGAAGCTACGTGAATCATTACTAAGCACTCTCGTGGAACTAAAGAATATTCCTCAACCATGGAGGACACTCTATATGATCATAACCAAATCGGGTCTACGGTCGTGATAAAGGCTATGAGCATCCCAAGCTCATGGAACTGCAAATTTTCCGGTCGTTGATCAACAAGAAGGACATTATAATCAAGCATCTGCTATGGGAAGATATGATGTCGTTTCATAAGAAGCTTGGCTCCAAAATTCCTATGTCGATACACCAAACTGCTGATCCGAGAGCTCTTGGACTTCATCCCGATATCCCGGAGACTCAATGACCCGGATAATCATGACATCTTGACCGAGCCCATACTATCCGCCGAATCAAAGAATCGTCTCACGAAGAAACAGGGTCTTGAGTTGCCCGATCACCTTCTTACAAAGGAAATCAAAAAGTCGGAAGCGTATAAAAGGTATCGGGTGGCCGTAAAGAAGGAAAAGTTGGCCATCTTGATGAAAAGGCTTCGAGGACTCCTACTCGGAGAACCGTAAGAGGAAGTCTTGAAGTGCGAGAAGTTCGAAGTCATAGGAAGTTTCCCAGAGGAATCCTCCTCGTAAAAGGACTATTCCTCAAGGAAGCTACACCCATCCCAATCCCTAAACCCGAACCGCAAAGAAAGCTTTTGGACGAAAGCTCAAGGTACCGACACGATGAAGAGATTACCTACTCAAACCGCAAAGGATGACAATCCTTGATGACAAAACCTCCAAGTCCTCAAGTCGATAAAGGAAAAGGAAGACTCTGCACTTGTGCCCTATGATGAAAGCTATGAAGAAGAAGAAGAGCTACTGGATCAATCCTACAGGAAGAAGTTTAAATTACGACACCTTCAAAAGTCAAGAATTTGCTAAAGACCAAATGGGTGGCCCCTTGAGGATCAAGTGGTTCTCACCACTCTTCACTGTGTCCCGATGTGGTTAATCGACCCAATAAGGATCCGGTGCCACCACTCTTTGCAACAACAAAAGCTTGTGGAGGATACTATCGAATATGAGTTTGAGAAAACCGGGCCGAGAAGTCCGAGAAAGATAAAGATGCCGATTATGACAAGTCGCTCGAAAGTCCTACACGATCACGTAAGGAAACTTGAACCGCCCAAGGACCCCGAGTCTCCTCACGTCTCATCCTCATCGGATTCTTCTTCTCATTCATCACCACCACCATCAAAGAGATCAACCAAATCATCATCCAAATCGAGAAGAAACCACCTCGATCTTGGATTTCTCAAACTCATGAAAGAATTGTGAAAGTTGTCCAACAAGTCGAAAGATGGACATGTTTCTGAAAACCGAATTGGTTTGTCACCAAATACAAGATTTAAATGATGAGAAAGACAAGATGCGAATGAAAGGAATTTGTTCAAGTTCATGAAAATCATCGTCAAGAGGAACTGAACGAAATGATCAAGGTTACACTAACAAGTACCTTGAGATTTCGCTCCTAAAGTCACAAAGGAGATGTTTACCGACAACTATATCCGAATCTTATGCGATAGCCAAGCAAACTATTAGATCAACACCTTTAACCGTCACAATCAATCCATCCGATCCTCAGTGGTTTTCTCGGATAATGAATTGGTGGCCAAGCTTGTCACACAAATGTCTACACGATCCGGGACATTTACTCGAGGAAGGAAAGTCGTTTCAAGCATTGATGGACTACCAACTCAAAGAATGTAGATTCGTGAAAAGTCTAAACGCCCTAGAGGCGATGAAGACAAGGATCGGGATAAGCATGATAAAGCTAAGCGTCGGAAGAAGTCCGTGAATCATCTTCTATGTTACCTCCTCTCCAACGGACTCCTACTCAACAAAAGTCCCTCCTCGCTCTTCTACGATAAACCTCGGGACGATTCCGAGTTACCACCCCTAACTCGTAAAACCGGTGATCACTTTGAGTATACGAGTGGTGACGATGAAGAGGTCCTTGAGCCCCTACAACAACCCACCTCCCAAACAAGTTCGAAACCGTAATCATCATCTAGGCCTTCAAAAGAAGAAGAAGAAGACGCCTCGGTCGACATCATATCTTGGCTAGATGACGATAAAATCAAGACTTTGAATGGTTCTCTACTCTTGTTAACAACACTCCTACCTCAAGAAGGTCGAATTTGGTGACGGTAATACATTGAGCATGCAAAACTTTTGCAAGAAAAGTTCCAGTGAAGAAGATGACGAAATCCGAGTTGAGGCGAATCAAGAATGAAGCTTTTCAACCGTGGAAAGATAGCTCGAAAGTGCCATCGAGGTCGAATATCACCTTGAGAACATTGCTCGAGCTATGTCTAACAACATGGATTGGCTCAACCCGAAGCAAACATCGACTTCACCAAACGGGACAACCCTCCATACTACACATCGGTCAAAACCTCTACCAACAATTGGCCAACCAGATGAACCAAGGATTCCATTCAGATATTTCTTCAAAAGACACGAATTTCTTCTACATGGTGGCGATGGTTCAAGGAAATACGCTACATCATTGACACTTCCATTCCCAGCACTATATACTCAAACCGCATAGCCATCGAGGAACGTGCCAATCACTTGTTCTCCAACAATGTGGAAGCATACGACCGAGATGTAATGTACGGATTCATTCTCGGCCGGAACGCCGACGAATCTACTACGTGTCGTTAGGTTCGTAAGTCTCAACATGCGGTGTTCAAGATTAAGGATATCGCTGCCATCAAACATGTTGTTCATCATCTAAGTGGGACTACATTCCTAAAGAATATCGTGGTCAAACGACAAGATGAAAGGATTATGCATTCTCTCAAGTCGACTTTGAGAATTTGTCTATCAACGACATCGAAGACATGTACCTTGCCAAAGTACAAGGTCGCATGAGACGATTTTCAACCAAGTACAACATGAATTCATCAAGTCATTGCTCATCTTCATCGACGCATAGTCATCAAGGAACGTGTAGAAGATCTCCGGATGGTCATTGAATCTTATCGCACCGTGTCAACTTCACTCCACCTCGCCTAGATCTTCCCGACCTCAACCAGCTCTCACAATACACACTCATCAACAAACCTTTGGCGTTGTTTACCGTAGTGAACTACAAAGAAACCGCTAATGGCGTGTAGTGAACTTCACAAGTTTGGGGATCACACTTTGAAGATGGTTAGGGACGGATTAACCTATAGGTCAAGGACATACGTCAAAAGATCGGGTCTCCTAAGCGATGGAATTCTCGTGATCGCAGGATGTGAGGAGAATCATCAAGATGATTGATGAAAGGTTGTTTCAAGGATCGCCCGTAACGCTGGAAAGCTTTGTTGGTGGTCACCCAGATCAACATCACGGCTATCAACGCCTGCTCGCACTCCCGTGACATCACCGGACTTCACGGTACCCCTTGAATTGTTTCTTTCATTATACATTTGGATGTGTGATTATATTTGTCAATGGCTTGTGCACACATAACAAAGGTACAACCCGTAATTGTCAAGAAAGGACCACGTAGTACGCATCGATGCCACAATCCTTACAAAAGGAGCAAAAGCTTCTTACTTTTGAGTAAAACCTATCAAACCTTTCATTTTTCAAGGTTTTGCTCAAAAGGACAAGTACTTCCGTATCATTTTCAAAACCTCAACCGCTTTTATCACTTGTTGAGGGGAGTACTTGAGTTAAAACTTTGTTCACAAATTGTTCATAGTGGTCATCTTCCAACACTCGAAATGGTCATATTTATTCTCAACTTTTCAAAAATACCATGTTATATGCCATTTTTAGGGAGAAAATTATGTGATAAGAAATATGTTGTGTAAATGCAAATGAATCTTTGTGTAATAGACTTAACCAACGAATTGATTTGTACTAAACTGTTAGTAACTCGAAAAGACTTGTCTGGACAGTAATAATTTCAAGCTAGTTCGCTAGTAATGTAAACGTGTCTCGCAAAGGAATTGTCTCGAGTAGAATGTACCATTCGAGACACTCTTGGTAGACATGAACTCGACGGTATGACAACCTTTCGAGGTTTGTCTACACCTTCAAGGTAGTTATTAGAGCTAGTTGTCACCTAAAAGTCGACAATGTAACTCTTTAACTATGCAACGAACCGTGTCTCATGAGGATTGTCTATCTTGATGGATCAATTCAAAATGTTATTAGAGCTAGTTGTCACCTAAAAGTCGACAATGTAACTCTTTAACTATGCAACGTAACCGTGTCTCGCGGGGATTGTCTATCTCCAAAGGATCAATTCAAAATGTGCGCTCTTTCCTCATTTGTGCATTTAAACCATTAAAACTCTTAAGCACATGTGGAGGGAGTATTTATGCAAAATCCTATCTCACAATGGTTCAAACATGATTTTCATTAACAAACCCTTTGAGAGATTCTTCACAACTGTGGTTTTAATGGCAACATAGGTTAGTCATGGGTTATAAGGTGACTAAGGTTAGGAATAACCGTCCTATGATCCGCCAGAGTCGGAGGATCTACCCAAGGACATCATAAATAGTTAGTACTTAGAAGTCCTTAGGTATGATTATAAAAAGGAGAAAATGAGAAACGGAGAAAGAAGGAGTTGAAGAATTAAAAGAAATGCAAAGAAAATGGTGAAAAGAAATAGCCCTCAAATTATTCAACTTAGGGCGGACAATCGGTTCAATTCATATACTCTTGGTTGTCACTTAGTGACGCCGGTATGAAGATTAAAAGTCGTCATGGACCCGAAGGCGCATGCACTAAACCTTCTTAGCCACTCAAGTTTCTCTCAATGAAGCTTGTTTCATTCTCACAGGAACCCTACGTAAACTATTGGCTTTCTCTTAGAGATCGGCGGTATTGAAGAAGAGACCCTCTCCTAGTCTCCGCTCAGAAAACCAAAACGCACTATTGAGTCTAGAGCCACGAGATTCATCAAAAGATCTCTTAGGAACACTTGACATTTCATCACTTGTTGATCACCAAATAAGATTATCGATGGTTCATATCGAGTCCTTCATGATCTTAGCAACTGCCTAGAACATTTATGAGAGGTTCACAACTGTGATCCTCGCTGATTGAATGGAAACTCCCGCCGGGTTAACATCAAACGACCTGACAAAGAAGTCACTTCGGTAACTCCCCATGGATTACGCGGAGTGTGTCTCAAACAGTATCTGATCGTGAGGTGATGCTTGGTGTACCTCACGACTCATCCGAATCAGATGTACTTGATAAATCGCGTTATCTCACTTGTGGGACTCAGTTCAGAACGGCCTTTGTAAAATTAGAGTTGTGTTTCACACTATGTCATTAACACTCTCGAAATTCAAACTTGTAAGTCTTGGAACACGCTTATTACTAACCGTTTGAAATGTTTTCTTATGGAAGCTCGGGCGGGATGATCGTCTTGATTCTTCTCATGCTCACGCCAACATCATCACTAATGGAAGTTCTATTCGGATGCAACACAATCGTCGAATGATTCTTCGTCAAACCAAAGAATCTACAAAGTTAAAGACTTAAAGAACTTCATCAAGATTGAATTCCAACGTCAAAGGCGTGTGAGCATGTTGAAGAATGATGTGGAGACACTGAGCAAATGAGCGCACTGAGGCGACTTGATGCGTAAAACAACATACTATCACTTTCATCACAAAGAACAATGATCAAAGAACAAAGTTAAAGATGACGCCAAAGCATAACCGCTCAAAGAAGACAATTTCTACACCGGGAGATTGTTCAAATCAAGGCAATTCTTCTCACAAGAAAGAAGAATGTCGAATCGTCAAGAGCTACTATTACATCAACGCCTTCACCGCTCATCACCAACACTTGAGGGGAGATTGTTGGAATCACTCTAAACCATAATCAAGTGTTAGTAATTAATATGTAATAGTTAGCTTTATTATGGCCTTTATGTTTGTAATTAGCCTTAAGCTTATGTAGAAGGCCCATGAGCTTAGGCCCAAGCCCATTAAAGAAAGGATGGAAACTAGGATTGTTGCCCTAGCTTTCCTCCTATAAATACTCTTGTAAACCTTCATTTGAAGGTTGGTTGTTCAAGTTTTCTTTCATTCACTCTCCTACGCGTAAACCGTATTACTATTATCGTGTGTGTGTGTTTGTTTACTTGTTCAATCGCCTTATCTCTTTCTTATAAGCTTGTGTTTGTAAAACTAGTGACCTAACAGAACTCATGACACCGTGTATCGAGGTTCACGATGATGAACCATCGGTGGTCCCCGATGAGGTTGTGGTTCAACAACTCGAACCCGTGCTCGGGAAGAGCAAAGGGTCGGGACTCCAAAGTCATTTGGACTCGAGTTTCAACTATACTTGGTTGAAGGAACAAGGGATGAGGTCTCGACCAATACTCCTATTGCTTCATTGTTGAGGATGATCCCAAGACATTTGAAGAAGCAATGAAGTCCCGTGATATTGCTTTCGGAAAGAAGCAATCAATGATGAGATGGATTCCATCATGGGCAACAACACTGGGTGTTGGTTGATCTACCACCGTTGCAAACCATTGGGTTGCAAATGGATTTTCAAAAGGAAAATGAAGGTAGATGGAACTATTGAAAATTTCAAGGCTAGACTAGTCATTCGTGGCTTTAAACAAAAGTCGTGGATAGACTATTTTGATACTTATGCCCACGTGCACGTGACGATACCATAAGATCGCCGATTGCTATGGCATCTATTCACAACCGGTTATTCACCGATGGATGTGAAAACAGATCTTGAATGGTGAATTGGAAGAGGAGGTTTATATGAACCAACCTCGTGGCTTCATCATGCCCGCAATGAAAACAAGGTGTGTAAACTGATTAAGTCTCTTTATGGACTAAAGCAGCACCTAAGCAATGGCATCAAAAATTTGATGAAGTGGTTTTGTCTAGTGGTTATGTTCTTAACCAAGTCGACAAATGTGTATAGCAAATTTGATGAATCTGTAAAGGAGTCATCATTTGTCTATATGTTGATGACATGTTGATCTTTGCACCGATCAAAATCGAGTTGACGACAAAGGAGTTTTGTCATCAAGGTTCTCCATGAAGGACATGGGGAGGCGATGTTATCCTTGGTATAAGGATTAAACATGAAAGTAAAAGAATTTCTATCTCTCGGTCTCATTATATTAAGAAGGTAACGAGGAAATTCAATTACTTTGATTGTACTCGATGAGTACACCTATGGATACTGTGAGAAGTCGATGCCTAATCATGGCAAGGTCAGATCTCAACTTGAGTATTCTAGGGTAATTGGTCGCTGATGTATGCCATGACTTGTACAAGACCCGATATTGGTTTTGCAAGAGGAAAATTGAGCGGTATACTAGTAATCCTAGTGCTCATCAACGGCAAGCGCTCAAAGGCATGAAGTATTTGAAGAGAACTATGGATTATAGTCTCTCATATACTGAGTTACCCATCGGTGTTGGAAGGTTACATCGATGCAAGTTGATCAAGAACTGCAAGACAATTCGTCTACCGGTGGCTAGGTATTCATACTTGGTGGAGGTGCAATTTCTTGGGCATCCAAGAAACAAACTTGCATCACCAGTTCAACAATGGAATCAATTTGTGGCTCTAGCATTTCTTTGGTAAAGAAGTCGAATGGTTGAAAACTTGCTTCGAGATTCCATTATGGCCTAAACCTATAGCACCTATTTCTATCCGGTGTGATAGTGCAGCTACATTGGCTAAGGCTTATAGCCAAATGTACAATGGTAAGTCTAGACACTTAGGTGTCGACATAGCATGATTCGTGGTGATCATGAATGGGGTGGTATCTATAGAGTTTGTTAGATCTCATGAACTTAGTGATCACTTGACGAAGGGTTTGGCTAGAGACTTGGTAATAAAGTCTGCTAAAGGGATGGGTTTAAGTCCAACTTAGTCATCTGAATGCTAGGACACCCAACTCCTCCTAAGGAAACTTGGGAGCCGAGTTCAATGTGGAAAGTGAACATTCGATGGACCGGAGCACATGTTTATTTACATCCCAAGGTTGTGCTCGAGAACTCTTTGAAAGGAGGATGAAGTCTTTACTTAATGGTTAATTTTCTTTGAAAAAGTGCTTGGCGGGAGCATGACTAAAGAGGAACCACCTATGTAAATGTTGAAGTTTTGCCGCTTGTGAAGCTTTGGACTTTTAGCTTTACAACATTTATGAATTTGGATATTGACACATGGCTTGTATAGTGTCGAGTCGTTAATTGTTTGAAAACTTGTGTATTTTATCTTCGTGTATTCAAATGGGTTGAAGGTTCAATTCTTAGAACACCACGATTCTCGAATATTTGAACGTGTAATTTACTAAGATGGAAATTCAATCCTCGTGACATTTTCGTTTATGCACATGTTTTGTTTAATGTTTAGTTTTTATGCAAAGAAGTGAACTAAATTTGGGAGGATTGTTGGAAAATTTAGTGCACTTGTGGGATTAGTTCACACCTTGTAATGGGTTAAGAGGTGCGGAATGTACACCCATAAGGTCCATGAACATCCCGACTCTAATAGTGGTTTGTATTGGTAGTGCTAGTGGAAAGTCTTGCATGTGGAAAATCTTGCTTGGAAAGTCTTGCTTGTTGTTTCCATCGATAAGCGATGTTTCCATCAAGTGCTATGAAAGTATCGCTAGAGGTATGAAAGCTTGATAGTGTTAAAATCTTGTTAAATGGCGATATAATCGCTTAATGACCACGCTTAATTGGTCATGTAACCACTAACAACTATAATGGGGATAATTATGAGGTGATTAATGGGCGATTAATCCTCATAATTCCATTTGAACAGTGAGTAATGTCCTATAAATAGGATATCGATTATGCATGAAAGAAATACAAAAAAAAAAAAAAAAAAAAAAAAAAAAACGCAAGGGTTATTGAATTGTGCCTATAACTGCATTTGGTCTTATCCCAAGTAGATATTCGTGTAACCCAGGCATTAGGGTCAAATAGTTTACTTTGGAAAGTGATCACACGATTCCAAGTGATATCCGGTAACCACCCAGTGGTATTTGTTTATGCTGAAGTTGATTATCTAACCCTGTTCTGGGAAAACACCACCAACAGGATGTACGTAGTGCAGACTTGGGTCTGGATCCCCAGCAATCAAGGTTTCATTTGAATAGCCGATGATACCCTTGTGAGGGCGCTTAGTACCTATAGTATCGAAAAAACGGCAATTTCAAAGAAACAGACATAAATGGAAAAAAGGAGGTTGATTTTGAGGTGAGGGTATATCTTAAACCTCAAAATCAACAAATCTAAAAATGACTAACTTTATACATAAACCAACTAAGCAGGTTTAGAATCATATATCTCATGATAATAATACAGAATGATAAATAATAATAAAAAAAATAAATAAATAATAAAAGATTGGAAACAATACCAGTTTCTGCTTGAGCTGCAACATGTTGTGCGGGACCTTTGTTAGCAATATCTAAATTAACAACAACAACAACAACAAAAAAGGTTTCAAAGTCAATAAAAAACCATAATTCAATTAAGTAAGTAAAAAAAACAAAGCATAAAAGTACCAAAATAATCGATGACAGTCGATTTCGATGAAGCTTTCTTTTAGAATTGAATTAAACAGCATGGCAATGGTTTCTTCGCTCATATTTGGTTGAGTAACATAAAGGTGGCTTCCGTGTAGGTTTTATTGCTGGATCGTTCATTTTAATACCAACTCTGTTTGGATCACCGTCTAGACTTGGATATAAGGTTGGTAATCCACGACCTTCCATCT
The DNA here is from genome assembly GCA_022545495.1 of Chrysanthemum lavandulifolium. Classification (NCBI taxonomy): domain Eukaryota; kingdom Viridiplantae; phylum Streptophyta; class Magnoliopsida; order Asterales; family Asteraceae; genus Chrysanthemum; species Chrysanthemum lavandulifolium. The sequence continues at coordinate 238,838,144 of CM040243.1, read as the reverse complement.
CTGACTGATTCATTGTTTTGTTTTGCTTTCTTTTAGGATTAATAAATATAATTAAAGCTAGCTAGGGTTTGCATGTTTCGTGACTTGTTCAACTAACAAATGAGTGCTTTTCCAGATTTTCACTTTGCCCCCCTCATCTATCTATCGGTTTCTCGTTATCATTCCTTCACCTATTATTTGTTTGTGTCGTCCAAGGCTATCAACTATTAGGTTTTTTTTTTTTTTCTTAGGCATTAGCTAGGGTGTCAATAGGGTTGACTCGAATCCGAACCCGATAAGGTTTATAAGGTCGGGTCTAACTGGGTTTCAAAAAATTAGTTTGAATATATACCGAATTAGGATTACTACTCCTTTTGTTATAATTCGCGACTCAAAATAGATTTTTTTTTTATATATATAAACCAAGACTAATCTCATAACATGATAACCTGAATCACCTGAACTGGTATAACCTGACCCGAAATTCACTAGAACCCGCTCTCCGATTTCTTATAAAGTCGGGTTGCGAGTTACTTTTCTATAATCAAAACCCAAATCAGCCCGATTCGATAACACCCAATAACCTGACCCGATAACACCCCTAGCTATCAATATCATCCGTGTAAATTCGGATCTACCAATTCTTCATGTATTGTTGTTAACAAGGAAAAGTGTGAGCCCCACGTTGCGGTGGAAATACATTATTTATTTTACTTTTTATTATTATGAAAATTTACTTCTAAAACTATACGATTTTAGAAACGTGTTATACACTTACAGTATCTACGAAAACAAAAAGTCGGCTACAATAAGCAAAGAATGCATATCAATATCTTTTGAGTGTTTTAAGCTAAACGCGAGATGAACTTGAACTTCTTATGCCCACATATCTAAGAGATTCTACTATGCCGTCATCTATGGTCACAACCGAGGAGATGCGTTTAAATCCCAAGTCTCAAAGTTTCATCACCAACACAGGTTCATCGGCACCAACTGTTCTTTTAGCCGGAAACTCCAACTCTCGTGGCTAAGATGCCCGTGTCTCTCATGATAACCAAACGCCTCAACGTCCATTTGAACCTCAAGTTTGTCGTAACTACGCTCGTGGTTTCTGTAAGTTTGGAAACCCTTGTAAATTTATTCATGACTCTAATCGTGCAAGTATTAATGTTTCTATCAGTGGTTCGGCTTATAAGGGCATCTTCAAATGCATGGATGTAATGCACTGCCAAATCAATGCTCTATTATATGTATGCCATCTGGCCATTGTGAATGGCCTAATAATATCAACAACATGCAAAGTCACTTTTCTTTTTCTGGTCCACGTATCAACAGCCCTCGGCATTGTTGCAAGCCCAATATAGTCTCTCACAGTAGCTGGCCCAAGCCGAGTTATATTTGCAACAGTCTCAACCTTCTGGGCTCTAGGCCCACGGCAGGACCCGGTTTTGGCCCGTGTACTTCACAACATCAACAAGTCAGACAACAGGCATTGCTTGCTCGGTCTTTATAGGTTTGGCTTCTCTTCAAAGTCCAAAGACATGAAAAGATTCTCCCTCATGCATTCAACACAGTGACTTTTCATGATCCTATCAATGGCAACTCGAATATGGACACAAGTGCCTCTTCTCATCTTAATACTTATGCTAAAAATCTTAGTACTGTTTTTAATTCTTGTTTTATCCATTTGTCTTTGTTGGTGACTGGCCGTCACGATTTGCCAACTCCCGTAGAACTCTTCATTTAAATAATGTCCTTATTATCCTATATAACTATTGAGTAGGCGTGTGTTCACACTTGCAAACATTAACATGATCTCTTCAAATGACACGTGTCTCAACATTAATTGCCAACTTTCGCAAGTTGGCAAAAATAGTCCCTGAAGTTTAAGTGTCGTTGCAAAGTAAGTCCAAGTTGGCAAAAATAGTCCCTAAAGTTTAAGTATTGCTGCAAAGTAAGTCCTTTATAGCAATTTGGCAAAAATAGTCCCTATCCAAATTCACGGCTACAAAAGCAATCCCGCTGCATCGCGCGGGTTTCCACACTCGTTACAAATATGAGAATAACAACCCAATAATCCAGACGGTTACCAATAGTTGGTTCCATTGTACCAACATTTGGAATATTGGGAGGAAAACGTGACAAGGCTACATAGGTGAAGAAATATGGTGCAACCTTCACGCTCAATTATCGAGTGCTGTCTCGTGATTTGATGGTACGTGCCATTACCACAAAGAGTTCCTCAAATACACACATAATATACATATGTATAAGTAGTGCATGAATTAGTTAAGCTCGAGTCTCGTGTTCATATATATAATAGAAGTGCATGAAATTTAGTGCCGCAAATGGCGGTGGCGCATGCAATCGCACCTCTTGCACTCCCTAAAGCCGCCCTGTCAATTATGGATTGGTATATTGGAATTCAAGACAGGAGGATGAACAGATGAGGCTGGTCAAGATGGTGATAACAGTATAAACAAAGTTGTAAACGTAGCGGCCATTGAAGACTGTATTGAAGCAATGCAATACGTAGTTTCTTTCCCTATGAAATTTGCAATGCTTGACTGCAAACTTATAAGCTCTATAAAGTATCTGACTATTGGTGGACTGTCTTATTGTCATCATAATAATGAAAGTGTTTGTGGGTCAACCCGCCACAGTAAAGTTACCTGTTTCATTCCAAACCAGTTACAACTCCCGCCCTCTTTTTCCGCATCTACTTAGTACCCTTGATCTGTTTTGCAGCCAATGTATTGCCTAAACTTTCAGTTACCTCAATAAGCATGCATCAATGAAGAAAGACCATGTAATTTATGATTGTTGATTTATAATTTATTTGTTGCAACTTTCTACATCATTATTTTTAGATATTCGTATCAAGTGCTTTGTGGAATAGCACCCAGCCCATCCTACTGTACCCACAGGTGCTTATATCTTATTCAATAGCTTTGTGAATATATGTGTGTTTCGGCATTAGCGTGTTGATAGAACTATTCCCATCCTCGTTTTAATTACACAAAAGATCGCATTACAGAACTTTTATTTTTATATTATATGTTCATTGTCGAAAAGACGCAGTTACTTTTATGGTTCCCTATCTTCATTGCAGAACTTTGTTATGGTGACCCTTTTGCTAAATGTAGGGACCCATACGGATATCCTAACATACGTCAGATAATATGGAGTGGGAGTGAACTGGGGGACGATGATGAGCCACCAGTTACCGGCAGAAAACGTGGTCGAGATAATCAATAAACTATGGGATTGCTTTGGCGTGGAATATCCGATTATTGAGTTTGCGACTGCAGATGATAAGAAATAGTGTCTGACAAGAAAGTTATGATATGCGAGACAATATGCAGTTTAGAAAGCAATCCCAAAAACCTTCTGAGTTACTTCTGCTTGGCACCACTAACCGGGTCTAATCTTGCTAATATTGGTACTTACGCTTATACTAGTGGTGTTGATAATAAATAAGCAATAGTAACAACAATTTAGTTTTACGTGTGAATTTTGATGTTAAGATACTCCCTACACCATTAAAGACAATGTAATCCCTACACCATTGTTTTCAATACAACTATGCAAGTTATGACATATTAGTAGTTTCATTAACAGAAGCAAAGATGTTCTGAAATGAAAATCCTAGTAGGGGATATAGGGCGGTGGCCTCCGATGGTGATATAACGCTGACATAAAACGCTAAACAGTTTATGCAAGGCGTTTTAGTTTAAAAAGGTACCCTGTTAGAACAGGGGCCAGTTGGAAACTTTCCTTTTAGCCTCCTAGACGAAATATGAAAAGTGTGGCACCGGGTCATTTGAGACACATTGGGGCCTTTTCGAATAAGATGGCAGACCAAAATATGAACTGGACTTGACAGGGTCTAAAATAGACAAAGGTTTAGCACCAATTGTAGGGGTACATGCAGTACATGATGTCATGAAGCAAAGGTTGTGCTTGTTGAACCCATGCAGTAATTAGAAGGGATAGCGAAGGATATAGATTACATGTGCAGCTTATCAGATTGAACATCTTTAGGATATGGGTCATCGGGTAACCATTTAAATTTGTCGGGTAATGCTTCTTACGCTTTTAATATGTATTATCAACTTCAAGCTCAACGTGAATGGGACTGTGAATTTTGTGGGTTGGCTGTTGTGATGGGTGAGGATCATATCCATCGGTTGGTGTATGCCGGTTTCCATTTATGATTGCTTGTGGTGCTTCGGTTGTTGTTCATCGGACAGTTTGAAGGTATTGATTAATGTACTTGAAGGTTGGCTTGTATTCTTGCTTCTTGTTTTCTAGCATTATAATTATTTTGACATCTCAAAACAAACAAGATATGCTGCCCAAAGGATAATAGCAACTTCTGTTTAAGTAACAATATACGTTTCACATTTTTACGAATTTTGCAAACATTTGGCTTTATAAATTCGTAATTGATTGAATTGAGACAAAGGCCAAGAGTCTAACCATTTGGCTTTATAAAATCGTAATCTTAAATTCGTAATCCATTAATCACAACATTTTCAAATGTAGGTTAATGTTTCATGCTTTGGTCTCTAGGGACATCTTGTAGCGACACCATCACAGCTAGGAGATTGAGCATGTATGATGCAGATGCAGCTTCCTTTCATGTCATGGAAGTGTGCTCAAAATACGCCGGCTTTTTGATCATATTTGATTCGTGATATTCTGTAAAAACTCGTTTCTTTCCTCCCAACTGTTTGTTGGTGATATTGACATTTTGTGACTATCAAAGATTTTATAGATACTTTACGCGACAAGTATAACATGCAAGCATAATACCCAGACAAGCATTTTAGTACCAATAAGGCTCATACCATGCCATACCTCCAATATAATATAGCGCAAAAGACGGAGCTTACATTTTTCACCGCTCAGTATCACCGTTAGTTAGTTATCATCAGTTACATCCAAAAACCACATTACAAAGGTGGTATTTAATTCTTAACAATACTCATCAAGTCTAAATCAACATCCCTAAGTCTAGAGGACACTTGACGAATGGAGCATCCTCGTCAACTTGATATTTTCGGACCTATGATTTAACCAACACACAAATACAGTTAGTTAAGAAGTTAACAAAATAACGATAACAACATGCTAAGATCACATTTGGCCAACTAATTTAACACATTTGGCAGTCGAAATCCAACATTCCAAACACTATAAAAACATGTTACAAAAGGCATGTTGATAAGTTGTGAGTAAAAGAGCAATCTACAGTAAGGTCTCAGATACAAGTGTGTGTGTGTGTACACAAATTCATAAGTAAGCCGAATGCTTTGCAAGAAACAAAAATTCCAAGCCTACAGCTCAAACATGGCTATTTGGTTCAAAAGCTAACCCCAACTTTGTAAACAATAAGAAAATATTTATAATAGATATGTCAAACCTTTTGTAATGTCCTATACCATTTCAAATCATAGTTATAACTAATAAACATCAAAATTCCTATTGTTTCCTTTGACGCTAAGGTCATGTTTCTTTTTTTTCCTGTTTGGATAACACTGTGTTGTTTGGAATAAGGATCATATTAACAAATCTTTTTCCTACTTAACAAGCCTTCTAAATAAATGTAAATGACTATTACCCGAATCGCTCAACACCAGCAATATTTGATGGCCATCAATCACTAACATTAACTGACAGTCTGACATACTATATCAGCATATTGAGAGAAAAAAACTATACTACCCTATTATACACGAACTACAAACACATGTAATGAACATCATATAGTCGTCCAATTTTGGTACCAACTTCAGGGCATGACTTTGTTGATCTAATGTATTGAGAATCTACTTCAAAAGAGGTAACTAGAGCATTGTGTACAAAGAGAGAGTTATGGCATTTGTATCACATCAAAGATTACCTACAATGTTTCAACAAATTACTACACTACATGTTTCAACAAAAAAGATGCACATGTCTCAGTTTACTACATGTTCCCAAAAAAATCACTAAACATAGGAACAAAATGAATGGAGAAACTAACCAGAATCATACATAAAGCAAGCTAAGCTATGAAAGGATAAATAACTAACCAGAATTTCTAGTCAAAATTTCTCATCAGTTAGATTAAACGTGTTGGTGGACTCATCATAAATATTGCCTGTCCTGTTCTCTACTTCTCCAAACTTTGTTTTCATATAATCAAAATGATTTCTCATTTGTTTCATGTCAACTTCAAAATTATGGTTATCTTTGAGGGCTTGTGCAACTTTCTTCCATGAAAGCACTTTGAGGCTAACACCTTCTCGACCGTCGAGAGCAATAGCATGAATGCAAGCTTCCGTAAACGTTTTCACTACATTTATCCTTTTCCAGCCCTACTCTACTTTTTTTTCTGTTAACGATTATTTTCCAGGTTATCCTCCGGGTTATCTTCCATACCTAAATGATAATTTTTCATTAACCTATGTGTTTAAATTATTTCAATTCAGTAACGGCTGATAAAAAAACAATGTGACAAACCTTTAACATTATGAACATCAACCAAACTAAACCCAAAAACCTCCTGTACATTCTTTTCCCCATCCCTATCCTTATATTTCTAATCTTTCCAAATCCCCTCTATCTGCATATAGATTCGATATCAGTATATACAATCCATAATTTAAAATGACCATACAAGATTCGGCATGGGACCACCACAACATCCAATTAAATGTCCAAGCATTTTTTAACATGCCACAACGCTGATATTGTCCAAGCATTTTAACCTGTTTTCAGTCAAATACCAACGGACCATCCAGGCTAATTATACTTAAGTTCATTTTTCCTACCATGAAAGACGTGACGTTTAGGCATTGTTCACTCTCCAGTTCTATCGGTTTGTTAGATGGATTCATAGGCTCCATTTAGGTGAGACTACATGATGTTAAACATTTACTTTATAACTTTCAGGTGATATCATCCTACATTGGGCTCTACGGTATGAAACCCTTGTTTTGTTTAAACAATGTTAGGTCATTCGTCCATAAAAGAAAGTTTTATCTGCATCTGACCGAAATACCAACACAATGAACCTACCTACCACACGATTATATGGATTGACAATTAAAAAAATGATAAGAACATGCTAAGATCCCATTCGACCAATTTACTCAACACATCAAATAAGACAATCCCATAAGGCACAACTGATAGGCAGCGAAGAAGTGTCTATTGCACTTAAATGATCATATCAAATTCGACATGGGACCACCAGAACATCGAATTCAAACTCTGTAAGAAAGGGGCATCCAGGCTAAATTTTACCCAAGTCATTATTCCTACACCATGAAAGGAATGTGACCTTTTGGGCATATTGTTCACTCTGCAATAGACAGTTCTATTGGGGTTTGTTAGACGGATTTACAGACTCCATTTAGTTTTTTTTTTTTTTTTTTCCCTTCTAATTTCCAGGTGATGATCTCCATGTGTACTGGAAAGACGCTAGTTTTCATCAAAACAAGGTTAGGTCATTTGTCAATGGAAGCATAATTTATCTACACTACAGATGGCCGGGATACCAACACAATATTTGCAATGTGAATCTAGATGTCGCATATTAGAAAATATCATGTTGTGAAGTAATCCACACAAACATCCCCCAAAAGGGGCAGACAGTACGTAGAGTAGCAAAAACTTACACCTCTCTTTTGAGCCAGAAACAATAATTGAAGAGGCCCACGGAATCAGATAATTAGAATGCAAATGTATTTTATCAGATAGAAGATATAAATCCCAAAAAATGAAAAAAAAAAAAAGAGAGAAAGATACCTAAATGGCCTAGAGGTGAAGCGGGGGTGACCAACCCGAATAGTATCATTCATCGGGGAGACGTGATCAACACTCCATTCATCAGAATCAATCCGATACACAAACATTTTATATGACCAGCTTTTCACCCCTTGATTCAGTACGAGTCCCATTTGAACAATTTGGTCATTGGCCTCGCGTAACACTCCTCGGATATCAAGATGCTCATTTCCTTCGTGCGCACGGTGGTCAACAGTAGACTTGTTAAGTGATGCTGATGGGATTGAACGAAAGAGGCTAATGTCTTTTATGACGCCGGCACCGGTTTCGGCATTTACATGAGTGATGATGTTGGCAGCCCGGCCTTGATGTCCCGGGGCGTAGTGTTTGACCGGCCTAAAGTTACATCCGGTTCTAACATTCAGCACATTCATGTTGAGTTTGAGTTGAAGGTCCTTATTGAAAAGACGGTCAATGTGAATGGCACCGAACAAGGCACATTGACCGTCTTTTCAATAAGGACCTTCAACTCAACATGAATGTGTTGAATGTTAGAACCGGATGGAACATAAGGCTGGTCAAACACTACACCCCAGGAGATCAAGGTTGGGTTGCCAATATCATCACTCATGTAAAGGCCCGAACCGGTGACAGCGTCATAAAAGACGTTAGCCTCTTTTGGTTCAATCCCAAGAGCAAAACTTATGAGCATGAGTCTGCTATTGAGCGTCGTGCACACCAAATAAATGAGAATCTTGATATCCGAGGTGTGTTATGTGAGGCAAATGACGATATTGTTCAAGTGGGACTCGTACTGAATCATGGGGTGAATAGGTGGTCTTATAAGATGTTTGTGTATTGGATTGATTCCGGTGAATGGAGTGTTAATCATGTCCCCCAGATGAATGATAAAATTCGGGTTGGTCTCCCCCGCCTCACATCCAGGCTTACCATTTAGGTATGTTCATCTCTCTTTTCATTTTTTTCGGGATTTATGTATGCTATCTAATAAAACAGTCATTTTTATGTTTGGCAGGTGATCATCAACAAACTCTGGAGGACAATGAATGAGCATTGGCGGTTGGTGAAGACCACAAGATCCATGCCTTCTCCTTCCCTTAGCTATTATGATATAAAATTCCTCGTCAGAGTTTTGCATTAATCAAATGTAAAGGGGTGTTTGTTTAAGCTTATATATGTGGGTTAATTTGATTTCGGCTTATATTACATAAGCCCCATATTTTTGGCTTATTTTGAGATTTATGGGCTTATAAAAGCTTGTTATATCATAACAATGTTATATAAGCACACAAGTCTCACAATAACCTAGAAATTTTGAGGCTTATGAAATATAAGCCGAAATAAAATAAGCTTATAAGACCACATATTATAAGATTAAACAAACACACCCTAAATAACCCTTATTGGGAGCATAAATCATAAATAATGGCTGGACTAATAATAGTGACTAGTGTAAACCCTTACCCTGGAGAAAAGAAGGTGGCTCCTACAGCAGTAGTCACATCAGTGTCTGAATTTCACACACACACACTCCCAATTTTAAAATTCCGCACTTGTTCCAACTTCCACCCAAACATCAAGATGATATAATCGATAAGCTTGAAGCTTTGGAGCTCTGCAAGCTAAGTTGTTCATGTAACAGATATATAAGATGATGATTTGTTTGTGCTTCCTGGTGACATTTTGACCCTCAAATATATCCTATTCCCATCTCCACTTCAAACAAACAAGACTCAAAACTTTGAATGAAAAATAACACAGGATCTCAACTTTGTTCAAAGATCTTAAAGATCATAACTTTTTAAACAAGAACCCATCATAGATCTATGTGAAGCATAGCTTCTTTTTACTATCCGAAAATTTAATTTTTAAGAAAGAACAACAACAAACTTGGTTCATTCTTTCTTTCTTTCGGTTACCCGAGACTTTTTGGTGAGATCTTGAAGCTGAAAAGTTAACATAAATATTCATAAGGTTGCATTTTTTATTCAAGATTTACAGAAAAGGAAAGGAGAGTTTTTTGTTCATAAGGTTGCATTAGATCTAGAAGTATGGGATGTGTTTGGTGTGTTATACTGTTATAGTAACATGGGATGGTTTTTGGTTGTGTTAATTGGATCATGTAACCCAAGTTTGGGTTCTTAAATGGACTTTAAACCGAATTTTAACTAGTTGTGATCTAACAATCTATACTACTATATAAAGCATTTGAAACTTCCTATTATAGAAGTCTTAAAAGATTAGTTCACACACTTCACCACTTATGGAATCATTTTGTTGGTTTCTAAGCATTACAAGTTCTAAAATACAATTAATATATCACGTGATAAAAAACAATAAGATAAATCATTTTTTTTCTTCATTAAAACACTCACTAAATGAAATTTATGAATCATTAATTATATTATATTAAAATACCTCATCAATCAAAAGTAAAATTAATATAACACATGTTACAAAACAATAATGCATAAATCATCTTATATGTTTTTTTCAAAATACCCCACTAAATGAAATTTACAAATCATTAATGATATTATTAATATACCCTCTCACTCAAAAGTACAATTAATATATCACATGGTATAAAACAATAATGCATAAATCATTTTATATATTTTTTAATTTCTTTAAAACACCCACTAAATAAAATTTACAAATCATTATGCATCTCGTACAAACCAATCTTTTATGTAGTCAAACTTTCTGACACCACTTTTTTCGACCACACAATGGACCACCATTTACGACTACAACTTAGTAACATAGACACCACCAAATGGCGCCGAAACCGCTACTCTAAAACACCATTTATGTTTAAACGTTATATAATATTGCACGTCCAAAACAACTAGCCATAGTGGTGATCACCGCTTTAGATCGTCGTTGTACGTGATGCATGGGTTCACTACCATTTTTATGAAATAGTGTGCGATAAAGTTTTTCCCTAAAGTTATCGCTACGCGTAAAGTTATCATCACGAAAAACATATAATCGTCACCAAAATTTTTGATTGCATGGTGTCCGCCACAAAGAACGCGCGAGTACCTCTATAAAAGTTTTATAATGTTACTAAATGCATAAGCAAGAAAGCGAGCTAACTTTCAATTAATAACCTATGTTGGACATTTTTTCTTTATTCTATAAAAGCAATTCATCGAAAAGGCCTTACCACCGCCGACAAAAATAATCAAACGGGTACCCACCACCAGCAACGCACGGCACCCTGGTCTTAACCACAATACATAGACAAACGTACGTTATATGTATAAATACATGAAATATAATAAAGGCTCGTTTAGGCTCGCGAGCTTATTCGAGCTTTATAAATAAAGCTCTGTTCGGTTCGATTATTAAATGAGCTTCAATTTAGGCTCGAAATTGTTTAGCCATTCTTTCGAGCTTTTACCGAACCGATCCTGGGCTAACTTTTCACGAATGGCCGACTCGTTTCCACCCTACTGATGTGTAAACCCTGGTAATAATTTTGGTAAAGTTAAAAACTATTTCCAATTACCTTTTTTGGTCCTTTTAGTTTTCCTTTTTTCAGTTTAGTAGTAATTAACTTTTAAAAAGCTCATGTCAAAACTTCACGAGTCTTTGTATACCATCTTCAGTCACTTTTTCATAAGTTGGACTTTTGATGCAAGTGGAAGGGTGTACCACAAGAATATTGTTAACGGAAATTGTGTAACCAACTATATCGAACTCAAACTAGGGTTTTGCTAAACACACTTGTTTATTGGGCAATGTTTAAGGCGCATTAAACAGTCTGTTTTTTTCTTATCTAAAGTAATTTTGCATTTAATGTATAATAAATTAACTTAAATATGTCATTTTTGATTTAATAAAGTCTAATTTTCCTTCTATATTCATGTTAAACATTGTATAGTGAGCATTGCTTAGTAAACTCATAAAACAAAGCGTATACAAGAATGATATTTGTTGCTAATGACGGATCCGAGCTAGTGTTATAGATTGCCATCGTGTTCGAGTCACTATTTATTCATCCATGTTGTTTGTATTTGTGAAAGAAAATACTAACGATATTGCCGTTCTTGTTGTGAACTTCTTTTACATTTCTTTTATAACCAATAAGCCTTTGTGTACATTTTAGGGAATTTCAATACGATATCGAGGTATCGAGTGAAGCACGAAACTAGCGAGCACACCAAACCATAGCGGATCCTACGGAGATTTTATTTTATTTTATAATTAATGTTGATGTTATTTTTAGCTGCGATTGATTTAAGGTATATCATGTGCAGAAGTTAAATCAACGGCATAACAATATCATGATTCAAACAAACAACAACACTGTGGGTGGTGCATGCACAACTAAAGAAGTACCTAGTATATTTAGGGTTATAGGTCAAAGATGTTACTAAAACTTGGGTGAAAGTTCACCCAAGTTCTTAAAGTTTTTTCGTTACAAAGATGTTACTTAAGTAAGCGGGTTTGTCATTTGGGTTCTTCAAAGATTAAAATGTTACATAAATATTCTGCGAGGGTGGCAACCTACCGACACTAGGTTCCCTTTCACGCCAAGACCATAGTTTAAAATGTTATGAGGAAGTTCTTATAGTTACGGGTTTATTAAATGAGTTCTGAACCTTAACAAAAATTAATATCGTTTTTTTCTAATTTTTTTTATTTAAAATTTTTTTTATTTTCTCCTTCGCATATCTTTGTATATTTTCGTACATTTCTATCCGCTTTTATACGTTTATGAATGTTTTCTCTCTTGTCATACTTTCTTTACATTGTTTTACGTTTATGCACGTTTTCTCTCTTGTCGTGCGTTTTCTCCAGTTTCAGACGTTTTGTCCATTTTGTACATTTTCATCTATTTTTCGTTTATTTTCATACGTTTCATAGGTTTTCATAATTTTTTATTAGATTTGTGTGCGCATTTATATGCTTGTGTACGTTTCTTCGTCTTTTACGTTTCATACTAGTTTTATGTTTTCTACACCTTTGTATGTTTTATACGTTTGTATGTTTTATACTTGTTATGTTTTATACGTATGTAAAAATGTGTATAAAAGCGTGTATAAAAGTGTATAGAATTGTGTGAAAACATGTAAAATAAACAAAATCGTATGAAAACGGAAAAACGTAAGAAAAGAAAAAATGTCCGAAAACGAAAAAGTAAGAAAAGCGTATAAAAACGTAAGAAAACATCTGAAACGTAATAAACTAGGCGAAATGGTATAAAACGGACAAAACATATAAAATCGGAAAACGGACAAAAACGTAAGAAAATGGACAAAAACGTATGAAAGCGGAAACGTAAGAAAACGGACAAAACGTAAGAAAACGGATGAAAGTGTAAGAAAATAGGCGAAAACGTATAAAACGAACGAAAACGTATAAAACGAACGGCGTATAAAACGTATGAAAACGATGAACCCGTAAAAAAGGGTCAAAAAGCGTAAGAAAACGGACAAAAATGTATGAAAACCAAATTTTGAGTTAAGTATAAACGGTCGTTAGGATAAAGGACTAACGATTGCAAATGTTTTTGCAAATGGCGTTAGCTAACGAGAAAAAACTAACGACAGTTAGTCCGAGGGACCATTTTGAAATTAACGAAAAAAAACCTATAGTAGAAGGTTAAAACATACAGAGTAACTTATATAACCTAGAACTAAACTTTGGTTCCCTTTTTGAAAAAAACTTTTAAGAACTTGGGTGAACTTTCACGTAAACTTTAAGAATATCTTTGACCTATAACCCGTATATTTATCTACAAAAACTATTGTAGCGAAACATTACATTACATTTCATTGTTATTTAAGCAACTAACAAAGAAAAAAAAATTGAATGCAATTGGAAACTCTCCCGTATTAGCATATTTACCACAAATAATCGAAAATTTACCTTAAAGGATATTTTGACAACCCTTGCAAGACAATTAAATTGATGAATCTTCTTCTTCTAGACTGAAGAATGTTATAAAGTACTTTAGTCATTTCATGTGAGGAAGTTAGCTAAGTGAATTTTGACATAAACTTGGCCTAATCTAAAACTAGTGCTCAGTTGAGGAGAGCTTTGGATTACTTGAGTTAAAAACGCCAATAAAGACCTTAACATCTACTACTGATGATTCATGCATGTTTCTTACCTAAACTATATAGGAATAGAGATGCTAAAAGAGTTATTTATATATGAGTAAGCAGGTGGTGTAAAACGGAATAAGATGATAAAAAAAAGTTAAATGTATGTTATTATTGTAATTATCCCAATGTAGTAAATTTAATATAATATAATAAAGAAAAATGATTGTTGTAATATACAATTTAGCTTAGAGAGTGCTTGGGCGGCAAAGCTTATTTGTGATGCTTACTAGCTTCTTATTTTTAGCCAAATAAAACAATTTTTAAATAAAAAGGTGTTTCAGATTACATATACGAAACAAATATTCGTTTTAAAGCATGATTTTCAAAACTATATTTTCCTAGAACGCATATAATGTTAGATTTTGGGTCTGTGTAGGTAGTAACATCTAATCGATTACCTTTAGTAAATCATTTCTTTAACATCGTTTTTTGGGTTATGAGTTTTGCAAATGTAATAATCTAACAAGCACTCTAACACGCAATCCAAACACCCCCAATATGCCGAAAAAACAAATGAGTATACATGGTTCGAAAGGAAATTGTTTGCAAAGGAAAGAAATGGATAACTAAATATATAAAAAAAAAATAACATAAAGTTGTACAAAGACATATTGAAGTCTATGGTATTGTACATTATGATTTGTTGTTAAAAAAAATAAATAAAAAAAATAAAAAATAAAAAAGTGTTTTATATTTTGATTTATTTTGAAAATTCAAAGATCATATGAACTACATTCTACAATGAAGATTATTATATACTTTCTTGCACATTTTTATTGATATTAATGAGAGTGATACAATTAAAAAGAGCCACGTTGATCTTGAGTTCATCATTCTGTTAGTCTATTAGTATCAGTATCAGTATTTGACCCATTGTATATTCGGCTTATTATGTGTCTTATATAATCTTGATGTACCGATCATTATTATCATTCAATATACACGATTACATAACTTACATGGTATCAAACCCTAACCGATCCACTCTACTGGTTCCGCAATTTTTTTCTTCGTTTTAGTATTCCTGTTTCTCGACCAAGTGTGTTGTCGAGGTGCGTTTTGATTGTTTGTCGACCAAGTGTATTATCGACTTTGATTGTTTCTCGATTCACTAAAACCTGAACGATCCACTATACCCTAATCGACCAGTGTGTTGTTTGTCGATTCACTAAACCATAAACGATTTTTTTGTTTTCTCCCAACGATTCACTAAACCCTAAACGACTTGTTGTCGACCAGTTTGTTATCCAGGTGTTATCTGATTCACTAAAACCTAAACAAGAATGATTTACTAAACCCTAAACGATCACTACAACGACTACGGATACAACTCCCCCACATGTCCTCACGTTATCAGATAAACTTATGGCCATGAATCACTTGACTACTTTTGTTCCCATTAAACTTGATGTTGATGAGATGAATTACTCATCATGGGTATATTATTTTTCTCATCTTTGTCATGGGTATGGCATCTTGGATCATCTCGTTGATCCACCCGCGTTCTCCTCTTCTACACCTCCTCCACCACCGACTAAGGATGCGGAATGGCCCAAGGTTGATTTCATTATTAGGTCCTGGATCTTTTCAACACTTGCCTCGAATCTTCAAAAATGGTTGGTTGCTCTTAATCCTAAATCTGCTAAAGAGGCATGGGTGTGTCTTGAGGGGACTTTTCAAGACAATAAACGCCCTCGAGCTATGGCTTTGAAGGCGGAGTTACGTAATCTAAAGCTTGGGGACTTAACAATTGATGCGTACTTTCAGAAAATTGAATCCATTGCTTTGGTTTTGAATGGCCTTGGTTCTCCTCTTAGTAATGATGACATTGTTACGTTTGCACTTGAAGACTTACCCAACACGTATGATGTGATTTCAACCGTTATTGCTAGTCGGGAACCCTTTCCCGATCTCAAGACGGTTCGTTCTTTGTTGACTACGCAAGAGATGCGCATGAAGTCTAAAGTTTAAGACCCGCTTGTGAATGCTACATCCGCTTCTCCTATGGTCTTATTGGCAAATAATACTCCTCGGCGTCCGTCTAATCCATTGGAAAAAGTGAACAAACCGTGTTTTTTGTTTGCTAAAGGACATTGCCGTTTTGCTGAGGCGTGTCGGTATCTTCACAATGGTGTATGTTGATCCCAGTTGAGCAAACGATCTAATATAGAAACCGACTTAAACAAAGAACTTATTAAGTATTACACGAAATTTAACACTTAATCTTAAGAAGAAGAAACGAAACATTCAACACCTCAATATTATTATTGTCGAATACTCTAACCAAGATTAGGGTTTTACAACCTTGAAGTGTATCGACCTTAGATATAAAACATACGTATATCTAATCTAACCTATGACCTCCTTTTATAAGCTAAGGAGTCCTTTACATTATACAATACGTAACCTACAAGATAAATATCTTTTCCATATTTATCTAATACAAAATACTAAACCGACTATAAAAGACTAGTAGTGGTTACAATAGTCTATCGAGAGTTACACAATACTACTAGCCGCGGTTTGTCTTCATCGATGGTTACATTCTTCCGTCCGTGGTTATATCAACTCGTCCGTGGTTCCAGATTTAGAATAATTCTTGATCCAAGGAACCAAAACCCAACAATCCTCCCTAAACTTGATACATTCCAATGTAATTCTCAAGTTTCCTTTAAGCTCAAAACATCTAGATTGGAGGATGTAGCCAAACACTTACCGATTTAAGAATATTTTCATACTTGACAACAAATTGTAAGTTTGACCATCATAGGGCAACAACATCTTGATAATACCAGGCTTCAACATCCGAGCAATAATCTGCTGGATACTTATTCGATTGAGGATAATCACCTTCTACAAGCATATGAATAACTTCTCGAAATGCTTAAAACACGAACTCCACAAGTCGATATAAAACCATCTTGTAACCCGACCATTGTAGAGTCCTTGCCATTCGGGTTCATCATGAGTAGGTTCAAATAAAATCTTCAAATGATAATAAACCGCCTCTCATGATAATCATTTGGATGTACTTCACCAAACTTATTCTTGTAAAGTATCCAAAGATTCATCAAATCATCTCTATCAAAATATCAAGCATCTGTGAAAATTTATTATACTCATAAACTTCATTGTTGAGTCTTTGAATTTTCCAAACTCCTTCACTTCAATTTTAAGCTTAAACTCATAAGAAATAATTTGATTAACATCTTAAACTACTTTCAATCTTTTAGAATCGATGTCTCCGAACCTCGATTTTCTCTTTCTTTTACTTTGAATCCACTCTTCATCCTTTTGAATCCACTCTTCTTCCTTTTAGAATTCATTGGACAAAATCATCATTATTAATCCTCATACATCTCTCATAAAGCTCATAAATTCTTTCAAAGTACATTTATTAAGATTATCGGGAACATGGATGCTCAATTCTTAATAATCTTCATCAATACATTCCTCATCTGTGCAATTGAAGGAGGTTTCTTTCTTATAACTTGTTTCCTTTCTTTACCAATCCTCCTTGCCCATAGACCCAAAAGTCTAGCTCTTTCCTCATCATCCAACAGTTCCCATTCTTGTCCAGTATATTCATTATGTATTTGTTGAGAATCTTCAAGATAGTTTTGTGATTCATACCATGTAGCTAACCATCTCTGACTAGCTTCCTCTTCTTCTAGCTTCCTTTTATCTAAAGCTTATTGTTCTGCAGCTAACATATTTCTAACATACTCTTCATCATAAGCAACTTGTTCTGCTTTACTTTTAAACTTCAGCTCTAGTACTGCAAGCCCTTTACCTTTTCCAATATCAGATTGAACCACTTTCTTCTTCAAAGGTTCACCAATAACTAAACTTTTTCCTTTGGGTTTGGTTGCAGTAGATTGAACAGATAAAACAAGTGCAATGATAGGTGTAGAAATAGATGAGGTTTTGCTTAGATTTATCAATGTACTTGCGACTTCTTTCTCAACTTCTTTAGATTTAGGTGGTGATACGAGAGAGTTGTGACAACGATGGAAGTGGTTATGATAGCGATAGGTATGATAGTAGTGGGTACAATTGCCATGTCTCAAACTGCAGCAGATGATTTCAAGAGTACTAATGTGGTTGCAGACATACCATCGATGGTTGTGTCTCGCACTACTTCATCTTCTACAACATTCTTCAAATTTTCAAGAACCGCCTCATTCCCATCTTTATCGATACCAAAATTCTTGATCTCCACTATCAACATCTTCTTCCATAGATCCATCAATGACCTCCCCGAATTCATGCCATCACTCCTCCCTGCTTGGATACATCCTCCATATTCGAGTGGAGAGGAGTCCACCTTCTTTCTTTCTTCTCATATTTCTCAAAACAAAGAATCCTGTGTCTTCGTATTTTCTCCAATACCAATACCATCTTCAATCGCCTAATGTCTTTACCACAAAACACCGACTCACGAAGACTTGAGATTGTTTCCTCCATTTTGGCACATTTATCCGCCAATTCATTAAAACGTTCAAGAATATCCTCCCACTTCAACACGTGTGAACCGGTCCGAGAGGTGGTTCATTGGAAAAGTCATCATGTACCGCCTTAAGAGCCATCAATTCATGTTCATGATCCAAACTATCCTCATCACTGAGAACAGCGACCGCTCCTGAGGTGAATCCTTGGATAAAGTAAACATAGCATCGACCTTGCCTCGATCATCTATGCACCTCGTAGTAGCCAAATGGCTAGGAATGCCTCCACCGTGTGAAGTTCCAAGAACTCTCCACATTAGGAGTTGCTAAAGGTTGGGTCTTATTTATGTTTCCACCATCCCGACCAAAGATCTAAGCATGAATCAAGAAGTGAAGCCCTTCCAATCATGTCACCTCCACTCCATGTGACAACCTCATTAACAACACCACTAACACCACTGAGGTAGCTTGGTGCCCTTCGCCTCCTAGTCCATACAATTGGTTTAACAATGATTTGGGTTTGACTATAAGTAAGTTGAGTGTCACTAACAGTGGTTTGAGATGAACTAGCAGTGGGTTCAGATGTACTAGCAGTAGGTTCAGTGACTATAGGTGGGGATTCAAGACCTTCATCAAACTCGGGATCGATGAGGCAAAGTAAGCATATGGGAAACAAAGGAACATCTCTAATTTGAACATTTGGTTTCGATTCCTCATATGTGCAAAAACCTTAGGAAGCATATGATGTACTTCATACTCTAGAATGCTCAACGGGTTCATCAATTTGGCTTTCCACAATAAGTTGAACAAACACGTATACAAATAGTATTTACCCTTCTTCCTAATGTTTTGTATTAACCCTCATAAATCATCCTAGACCAATTGAACTTTCTTCCATCGACAAACAAATAACAGTAGCAATTTTTGAAGGAAAGTCATTAAACCCGGTGGTCTTATTACTCATACACATCAACAAGGTATGAATAAGAAACTTCCATTGTGGTGAAAATAAACTCTTAAAAATTGTACCTTATCACCCCAATGTGTATATCCTAACCTCTCTAAACCGGCTACAATCTCAAAGATCCGAAGATTATCAATACCATCAGCATCATCAAACTTTAAAACTCTCCTAATGATCTCCTCATCAACCGAAATAGCATTTTCATCCACAACATGCTAAACACTTACTCCATCAACCTCTTCAAGCTTAGCATTCCTCCGGCCCGATGTATGTAGGCTTTAAGGATGGTTGGTGTGACGATTAATGCATAGTGAATAGGATCGTGAACAAGGAAATCAATCATTTGATGAAAACCTTCGATCGATCGTTTTGGTGAGAATAGCAACAAGGTTATGTGTGTTGGAATACTTTTCCGCCATTGTGATTAATGATGGGTATGATGTGGGTTTGTGAATTATGCAAAGTAAAGTGATTAAGGTTAATGTTGGCGCCAATTGAAGTGGTTTGAAGATCAATGAATGATCCATCCGTGATTTGGGAGATAATATACTTTGCTAAAGTTACCAAACAAGCCCCTGTAGTATCCAAAACAAAGCAACATGCTATCCGAGGTTTCGAAATGACTATCCGAGGTTTGAAACACACCATCGCTGAATACTTGCAACACGTCAACCAAATGTCCAAAAGATACAAAGAAGCAACTGTGTCAAAATAAGAGAGATCTCACAAAATATAAAGGATTACACAATTTTTTTTTAACAAACACTAGCGACTAACATATCACCACTCAATGTACACTAATCCTTCATACCTGCAAGACAAAAACACAAACCAAACACGTAAAAGAAATTTATTGTTATCGGTGGTTAGATAAAGCCGTGATGGTTCCAAATGACCTATCCGAGGTTAGCCAAAGTGCTTAATGCAAAGTTAATCGGTCAACGTCCGGATTAATATTAGTTCAAAGCCCAATGAACTCATTAACTCCCCAACCACATTTAACCTTCCCCTCATTTACTCACATAAGCCATATCTCTGCTTATAAAAAGAACCCAAATCTCATCTCACACATATCAATCAAAACCAAACCCTAATTTCTCCAAAATCCATAATCAACCACAATCACCATGTGGAACCCTAGTTGGAATAAACCAAGTCATTGATCTAACATCCTCCTCATCCTCATCATCATCATCATCAAGTGAAGAGTCCGATCCATGGCGCCCCAGACATCCCTCCACAAGAACCACGACCAAGAAAATCCCCATTTCTTCCATCGTCGAAGATGACGATGTGGTGAATCCAAGTGAGGCTTCGAGGACTCGATGAATCCTCTAAGAAGAGAACTTCAAACCCCCAACCTTCATCATCCCAACCCCAACCAAGACCACGAGCAAGAAATCCACCACTCCCAAAGGACGTAGAGGTGATTCTTGGTCTTCCCCACCAAGTTGTAGTGCTTCTTCACATATCGTAAGGGGAAGGAAAAGGAAGATAGAGTGATGCTTTTGGTGAAACCAAGAGATGAAAGTATGATATGACTATGTCCTTTGTGCTTCATCTCAGATTCATCTTCATCATCTTCGGTTTCCTTAATCCATCCTTTCCATTTTGATCCTTAGCTCGTCATGCATATCCAACAATTTGTAATAGATATTATGGGCTAGGATAGTAGTAGAAATCATGTATAAAACTAGTCTTTAATTTGCACTGAAGTTTCATTGTGTCGAAGTCGTAAACTGCTTCTTGAATGAATGAACAATTTAACTTTAGTACTTCTTTTGCTTCTATAATGAAATTTCTTTTATCCGCAAAATGGTTAGTGGAAAAAGCAGCAACAAACAAAGGGTTTGAACACAACTATCGATGGTTAGAAACAAAAATAGCAATACTAAGATTACATAATAACGGTCCAATACTTACACAAACCGGTACAAAACAATTTGAGAGTTAGAGATTAATCATTCCAATACTAACAACAAGTATCAAACCTCCCACATCAAAAGCTTTGGTGAGAAGATCGCAAACATTGAAATCGGATGGATTTTTACCATTTGAATCAACCTTTTCTCATTACAATCTCTAATAAAGTGATGCCTTATCTTAATATGTTTAGTTCTAGAATGTAAACAGATTTTTAATGATGCAAATTGTACCGTTATTATCTATGTAAATCTTAGTATGCATAAAATTGTACCCAAAATCCAAAGAATTGATTCGAATCCAAAGAACTTGACCACAACAACTAGCAAAGAACCACATATTTAGCTTCAGGTTGTAGAATTAGCCACAATAGTTTGCTTTTTACATCGCTAAGAAATTAATCGCTTCCCAACCGACATCCTCCAAAGAGTAGACTTCTATCCAAACTAGCACCAAAGATAGTCACTATCTATGTAGGCTACCAAATCAAAGGGGAATCCTTAGAGTACCAAAGGCCCAATTTGGGATGACCTTTAAGATATCTAAAGATCCTCTTAACAACATTCATGTGTGAGGTATTTGGTGTTACTTGAAATCTTGCACACACACATACTGAGAACATAATATCTGGCCTAGATGCTGTGAGATACATCAAAGATCCAATCATGGACCTGTACAACTTCAAATCAACTTTGGGACTTCCATCATCTGGTAGCAATGGTTTTTGAGTCTCCATAGGTGTACTTGCACTCTTTACATCTTAAAACCTAAACTTCCTCAAAACATCTGCTACATACTTGTCTTGACTAATGAAGATACCATCAGTCCTTTGTTGAACCTGTAGCCCCGAAAATAAAGTGAGTTCTCCCATAGAACTCATCTCAAACTTATCATGCAAAAGTTTCTCAAAATCTTTGCATAGCTCCTTGTTTGTTGAGCCAAAGATGATGTCATCTACATAAGCCCCGAACCAATAAAATATCATCTTTGTGCTTTCTAATGAACAAAGTTTTATCAATCGACCCTCTTTAAACCCATTGTCCATCAAATAAGTAGACAGCACTCATACCATGCCCTAGAGCTTGATGTAATCCATACATAGCCTTTTCACCCTATAAACCTTGTCGATGATCGGGATCTTCAAAACCGGGAGGTTGACAAACATAAACCTCCTCATCAATTGTGCCATACAAAAATGCACTTTTAACATCCATCTGATACACAACAAAATTCTTGAATGAAGCATAAGCTAAAAATAATCTAATAGCCTCTATTCTTGCAACTGGAGCAAACACTTCATCATAATCCAAACCTTCAGTTTGTGTGTATTCTTGAGCAACCAACCTTGACTTGTTCCTTACTACAATACCTCTTTCATCCCTCTTGTTTCTGAACACCCATTTAGACCCAATTGCCCTTTTTCCATTTGGAAGATCAACCAATGTCCAAACCTCTTGAAGCTTAAACCGTAAAAGCTCCTCTTGCATTGATTCTACCCAAATTTCTTCCGATAAAGCTTCTTATACTCTTTGGGCTCCTTTTGAGACGAGAAAACAAGCAAATGTACAATTTTGCAGATCTTTATGACTTCTTTTGTGAAGTGATCTTGCAAAGAACCCATGTTCGTGAAAGGGTTCGGTTTTTAACCTCGCTTGTTTGAACTGGAGTATTCAAGTTTCCAAGTATTTGTTCCTTGGGATGAATCTTGTGAATCCTTGTAGTGGTGATAGGACTTTCATGAATGACAGCTTCAAATTAGACAAATCGACATTGAAGAAATCATCCATGTCTTCATCATCGGTAGGAGTATCAATTTCTATCAAAGCGGCATGTTAGGATCATGTGGATACTCCTCTTCACCAAATAATGGATTTGCATTTGGTCCAAAGAAAGTACTATCATCGATTTTGTACCGGATTTCACTTGACCTATCGGTGGTAGAAGATGGCTTAGCGATGCTTTCGGTTGGCTTAGCGGTGCTTGCGAATTCCTCTTCTTCTTTTCAATTTCTTCTACCGACACTGAGTTATCTTTCAACAACTCATCCTTATTTGGATGATGATCAACATTGCCTCCATTATCCAGTACATCATTGATGACGTATAGTCTATATCCGGGTCACGAACCCGACTAAAGTCCGACACTAACTTAGCCCGGTACGAACTGGGCTACGATGATTAAATGTTTGGGCTCACGAAAGCCCAAGCCCAAATCTATTTACGGAATAGATATTGGATATCTCCTATGTTTGGAGATAATCATTCCCCAACCGACTTAGGCGGGATACGCCGAAGGTTGAGGAACACGGAACCAACAAGGATTCCGTGCGTATATAAGGGGAATCACATCCTTCGTTTAAGGTACGATCTACAAACCCTAACTCTCCTTAAACCCTAAACCGATTACTTACTCACGCCGGAGGATAATCGTGGAGACAATCCCACGGTAAGCCTAACGGTGTTTTTCTGCTCTTAGTGCGCGTGTCTCAAGCAACAATTCTCAATTGGTACGAGGCGGAGCTTCAAACAAGGAACGCCCAACTTTTGTATCAACAAGTGGCGCCATCCGGGGACCATTCACTAAGAACTAAGACTAGAATGACGAAACATGGAAATCGCCGATCGCAAGTGGATCTTCTGGAAAGAAGTCGCACACCGCTCGCCTTCCAGCGGACTCTCTGGACAACCAAGATCGCCAAAAACAAGGGTCAGCCCGAACTTGGTCTACCCTATAGTGGAACCGCTCGGGGACAACCCACCACCACAACCACTACCAAAGACAAATGGATCCATCACGCACCGATCTTACCACTCCCATCAAACCAAGATTAGAGACCGACCGCAAAAGCACCAGATGCACCGGATAAAAATAAGGACACAAATGACGAGCGAATACCCTCGC